>VDFB02047397.1:11325156-11482169 GCA_007258455.2 Sequoia sempervirens | reverse complement strand
GGTTTACATGCAACCAAAAAAAGTGAGAGATGATGCTATCAAACATTCTTGAACTTAAAAATTTTCCATGGAACAAATATGTACATATAATTGTAATTTACACAAAATGATTTACAACTATGTACAAGTTACTATAAGTTCTCATTTGAACATGTATAGGGTTACAAGTGAAATTGAAAACCATGGATATAATCTAAGTCAAAGATTATGGTTCAGCCTGCTCTTCAATAACATGTAGAATTTTTGATGATCATCACTATCTAGTCTCCATTTTCTTCGGCCACATGCATGTGGAACTGCATGGAGATGTAGAGTGGCAGCAATTATTAAGTGACTATATTGATATACCTTGTTATCAGGTTGATAGTCAACAAAATGAATCCCATGCTAAAAAAAATTGACTTGCTTTAGATATGTCCCTTGTACTACAACAAAACCTGCACGGTAAACATGAACCTAAGGTAAGACATATGAACGTGTGTGCAATATTTTCATGCACAAGGTTTGTACAATATATATTTAATGTTTATAATGTAATGTGCACATGTGAATACAATGTACATATATAAAATTTTTAATTCAAACCGACTTGTGGGAAATAACATTCCATCACTTGTTTTAGGTTCTGTTAGCTTATTCCTCTCTTCTGTGCAACACAATAAATAATAGCTAACACCTTCGATGTTTTCAGGCTCCAGGCTATGACTACAAAATACCTATACACCAAATTTACAAAAAAATCTAAAAAATTAGAAATGCTCTAAGATCATTAACTATATATATAATATTTAAATTATTGAAAACTTACACTTGTACCTTTTCTAACCAATCTTGAAATATGGTCATAATCAATTGAAATCAAAGGAATGTCTTCAAACCTTTCCTCCTCATCTTCATCATATGTTTCTAAAACAAGTAGTGGCACTGTATCCCATTTACCAACATATCCAAGTTCTTGATTGTTGCATGCATAATCAAAGTTTCCCTCAATGCACTCAATGCAAAAACAAGAGTAATCCCTTATGTCTAATATCCATCCATGGCGACTATCTGAACTCCTAACACAATGCAAAGATCTTGTTTTTTCTACCCTCTTGCATCCATGCATCGATCTTCTATCCATGCCTAGATACATATGTACAACAAAAAACTTATGTGAACAAATATGTATATATATTTTAAATTTAAATAAATTCAAATTTTTGATTTAATGTACAATTTATACATACCCTATATCTCCCAAAACACTCTATGTGGAATGTGTTGGTTTGTTCTTGAAGATGTGTCGACCACATTTGATGCAAAGTGTTTCTGCACCATTCAACAACATCATGTGCATTGTCTAGACGATCTTCTAGATAACTCATTTGATGCTTACTTAAAGCTCATTTGATGCAAGCTCCTGCTCTATCATGCTCACCCTTTCCATGCCCAATCTCAAAAAAACTCCAAACATGTGGTATTTGTAGATTTTATGATATCTAAAAAGTGCATAGAGTGGCCGTGAAGATTTGAATTGTGCCACACATCCATCTGACCATACAAAAAGATTTTCAAATTTGACACCCCTACTTCTCAAATTCTCAAAAAATATTGTAAAGAAATGTTGGACAAAAAGTGTGTCATGCTCTTTATCATCACTAATATAAAAGTGATATTCTTTTTAATGACTCGTTCTTCATCTATACTCTCAACACCATCCAATTCTGATTGTGCATGTCGATAACACACATGAACCATAATAGTGATCTTCTTTGAAAAGTAATACTCTGATTGAATCTCCTTTTGATGTACAAAGGAGTAATTTTCTGCAAAGTCAACTACCGATAGAACTGTTCTACGTGGGAAAGTATCTCAATATTTGGAATTGTTGTGCTTGCCACTTAGCAAAAAAGGAATGATGTATGTATGGTCATATCAATTTTTGAAAATCTTCCATAAATTTTCCAATGGGAATCTCCTCTACATAGATCAACCTTGTGGATTCTTTTCCCCAAAATTTGTTTGAAACTTCTTTACATACTTGTACTGTTAGTAAATATGTGAATAACTAATAAACCACACTTGATCAATGAAACATTACATCAAAGAGAATCCAAATAACTTTGATCTATGAGAAATTGAAACAAATAAAACTCTAAAAATAGTACTTTACCTCTTGCAATTTACTGCCTTTGTTAGGGTCGCAAGATCCTCACTTGAAGGAAATTTAGCCAAATTTCCACATGTCTCACAAATTCCCTTATGTAATTTATTTGAGGTCCATTTTCATGATCACATAATATAGACTTTATGAACTCTGTCTGCTTAGGAGGTGCATTTGAAAACCCACATCTTTCTTTTCATCTTCGAACACCATAGTAGAGATCAAATTCAATATGATATTCCATTAAACAAGTTTCCAAAAACTTGTTTATCTTCACATAATATGGCTTTTAACCTTGGAAACATTGTTTGCCCAATCTTTATATGAGGATATGCATTCATAAAATTTCATATACATCTCAAATTGTGTTTTGTCTAGCCAATGTTTGATAAGATTTTCATAAATACCAGGTCCAATCCCGTGTCTCATAACATCTCTAGTGTTTGATGATGGAAGAGTCCGATCATGCCAAAAACTTGAGACCAAGTTCCTAACAACATCTTCAACTCAGAATGGGGAGCTCTACACAAAATTTTCCAATTTACTTCTAAACTTTCATCCAAAAAATTTCTCTTTTTCTCATATTTTATCAATGTGGTTCGACTATAACCAATTTCAATTGAAAGGCCTACATTTTCTTTTTCTTGCTATATTCTGATGTACAATAGATGTCAAATATCACCCTTCTGGCAGTATTCAACCACGCTCGAGATCCTTTTCCAATGGAATTCAAACCCTTAACATTTTGAACAATATCCTTGTAATCCCATGTGTTTCTTCTTATTTGATGATGCATGCACACCCAACAATTGTAATGACTCTTTGAGCTCATCACGAAGAAGTAAACATGATAATAATTGGGTTTTTTCAAGTGTATCAAGATGATTGAAATGATGATTGATCATTCCATTTACAGATTTAGTCATTGACCTCTTTCTCTTATTATAAGGCTCGTTGGCATAATATTTGAGTTTCTCCATATCCATTTCAAGTAAATGATCTAAATTTCTATGAGAAATTTGTTTACCCACCTTCTCAACTAGTTTTATATGCTCATCCATACCTAGAGTAGGAGGAAGTGATCCCGACCCCTCTCCAACATGCATTGTTTCAACTTGTGCCTCCTCCCTATCTTCAAGGACCATGCATTCTTGAGTGGATTCATTTGATCCAATGTCTAGATTTGGTTCAATTTTTGGAGTACGAAAACTTCCCCGCTTGTTGAGCCCTTTTCCTACACATGTGTCACAAAATATTTTGCAAACAAAAGTGAGAGATGATGTTAAATATATAAATGAAGTTTATGTATGCAAGCAAACAAATTGATAAAACATGATGAGCTATAAGTGAGAGAAGTTTGTGCTATTTTTATATGCTCATCCATACCAGTAGAAGGAAGTGATCTTGACCCCTCTCCAACAAGCATTGTTTTGAACTTGGGTCTCCTCCCTAACTTCAAGGTCCATGTGTTCTTCAACGGATTCGTTTGATCCAATATCTAGTTTTGGCTCGACTCCTGCTTGAGGAATCCCTAGAGAATAAACATAAAAATAATTTGAGAACATTGAAGTGATGAAAATAAAATATGAAAGACACAAAACACTGTAAATATTGAAACAAAAAAATTGGCTTAAGGAATTGGAGTCAAGGATCATATAAACATTGCAACTTGCATGACCAAGATGACTTGAGGATATTTAAATGTATTTATAGTCATTCAAGTGCAATTATGGTTAGAAACCTTCAAGGTAAAAGTACTAAACGCACACTTGAGAGTGAGAGAGAGAAGAAATAAGCATGTACCTTATTTCTTTCTATGATAATTTTCCAAGTTTTGATCATGCCTCTTTTGTTCTTCTTCTTTTGACAATTTTTATTGAGATGCATTTTTTCTTTTTCTTTGTTGTCCCATTTTCTTCTTCAACTTAAAGATGACTCTAAACAAGTCCTCTACCAACTTAGTTAAATTATCCTCCAGATTTTTCCTCGATTGATAAAAATGAAAAGTTGTCGAGCTCCAATATTTGCCTCCTTGATAAATGTGCAAAAACTTCTCCAAAATCTGCACTCCAAGTGAATCAAAATTATTCAAGTGTACATGGAATAACTAGATCCTAGTTTAAATGAATCAAGTAGTAAACAAACATGTTTTTGATAAAAGGGGGATAAACGGGTTTTATAGGGACCCAAAACCGCAAAGTAAAATTACAAGAAAAGACCAAAACAGAGGTCCAAAAAACAAAAAGGCTGCCAGAAAGAAAAAAACCAGTTATAGTAAACAAACATGTTATTTCATTGTGGAGTTTGTTGTTATTTAATTCATAGGTATGCACAACATATATAATGTATAAATATTAGAGATATAATTTGAATTGAATTTTCTTATTTATATTTGAATTGAATTTCAAGTTAGTTGTCGAAAATGTATAATAGAGGTATAATTTGAATTAAATTTTCTTAATTAAATATTTGAATTGAATTTCAAGTTACTTGTAAAAAACGTATAATAGCTCAATATAATTTGAATTGAATTTCAAGTTACTTGTCAAAAATATTATATCTTGTTCTCAACTCAATGGTTCATGTTGCTTAAGCCATTTTTAAAAAAATATTTATTGTGATCAACATGAATGAACTTAATTATAAAATGGCATTGATTTCCCTAAAATTCTACTAGAGATCAAATGTATATTGAATATAATGAAATGTAAGTTGTAAGAGATCATAAAATAAGAAAACATGTATGTATATTGAATATTTAAAGGAAATGCATACATATATTATGTGTAAACATGTTTAAACCATAAGCAAACACATGTACATATATGTAAAGGGATTCAATACATATAAACATAAAGTAATATACAGGTTAAAGAGGCAAATGTATGTATATATCATATAAGAAAATATATGTACATATATCATAAAAGAAAAATGTAAATTAAAGATCATCAAATGTTGAATACTAAAGATCAAAAAATAAGCAAATGTATGTATATCATATAAGCAAGTGTAAGTTAGAGATCATGAAATATCAAATACTATTTAAAAGATCATCATATAATCAAATACACATGTGGTAAATATCATAAATCTAGAATGCATGGCCTAATATGAATGTCTACTCCTAGATGAATGGCCATCTGAATGAGAACGGTCTTGGTCTGATGGATGTGCTGAGCCCTGCAAATAAAATTGTGTACAAGATGTGTTAAATACATATAATTTTTATTAAATAAATTTTATGAAAGTTATTTTTAAATGAACTTATATTTTTAAATATCAATCTACAACTTGTATTTATCTATGCATACACAAATATATATTTTATGAAAACTCACATGTCCACTAATAGCAGATTCATCCACAGAGTCACATCGATCATGCACACGATCTGGACCAAGGCTAGGAGTGATATGAGGTATGTCCACCTGTAACAATATATATACACATATATATCAACTTACATGAATATCTAGTTAAAAAGAAATTTAAAAAATAATGAAAAAAGAATTGAAACATGCACATGCACACATACACATGCACATCATCTAATATCGGATGACCTAAGTCCTCTGAAACATTCGCCTCCATCATATGGACCAAATGATCAAGCGACGAATCAATATCTGCATCCATCTGATCTATCCCATGTCATGCCATAAATGATGAATGTAGAGGACTATGAAGGTGAGATGGCACCAGTGATGATGAACTAGAACCAATCAACATATCAGTAAAACCCATAGTCTGTGCAACTACCGTATGAACTGTAGGTGGATTCTGATGCAAACTAGTGGTTGGCTGAGAGTGATGGGATCCTGGAACTGAACGACCTCTATGTCTCAAATGATCTCTAACATGCTCTATACTGATCCCATTATCTGATGCAATGTGGGCATATGCCTCCAACAAGTCCTCAGCCAAACAATGTAGAGTCATGTGTGACATATCTCATGTAAGTGCATCAAGTTGTGTAGGAGTAGGGATGCTGGTCATTGTAAAAGGATCCATGGTGGTCCACTATGCTAAAAATGGTGTGGATTGGGAATGTCTAGATATCAAATACTGACCTACACGATCATTAGATATCCTAGTGGTGGCAGCCGCAATGTCACCTACAGTGTCAATTGTTTCCTTTTGGGAAGCAACAACAACCTCATCTACTATGGGGGCTAGAGCTAGGGTGAGAGCAGGAGACCTGTCACCAACCAATACCCTAAACATTGGGGGTGGTCTATCTGCTCGATGATAGGTGGGCCTATCAGCAATCCTACCATGCCCCTGACCAACATATGGTGGAATGTCCAAGTAGTTAACTTTGAAGCCCAAATGGACCTCAGCATACAACTGCTGAACAAAATACAATGGAATCTGGTCATTGTTTGTGTATAGACCATGTGCTACTAGAAATCGTGGGTAGATCAATGAGGCCATAGCATGATCAACACATCTAGTGACCTGGTATCCCCTAACCTTATGCACATTTTGATAAAATGGAAAACAAGTGGCTTTTATCATTTCTTTGGTGACACTATCTTGTATTTGTTTAAGGGGAACGTCACCATGTACTTCTTCCTGCATGTGGGAAAGAATAGCAGTCCACTCTATCTAGGGAATATGCACTAGTCCTCAAGTTCATCTTTTAGTTTTTTTAGACTATGCAATATTAACATGCATGGTTCACTATATATCCCCGGTTTGCACCCTGTGCTAAATGAATCTCTCAATTTTTTTATCTCTCATAAGTATTTTCAAACAAAGAATGCAGCCGGGTGGAACATGATCTACATTTTCCATGTTATATATATATAATACACCTAAAAACAATAAAGGACTTTGGTAAATAATATATCTAGATAAACGAGATACAAAATCTAAAATAGAACTTGTAATAATTCATCTACTCATCAATAATATTTTCATACTATTAACTTGATTTAAAAGAATTGGAAGACAATATAATCTATAACATAGCATCCTTAAATGGTTCAAATTTTAAATGAAATGATGAAAGAAAGAATAAGAATACAAAGATTAAAGTATAAAATCATTTTGAAAATAATTGGGGATAAAAATATTTAATCTAATAGTTGTTAACATAAATGAACTTCAATTATATAGCCTTGAGAACATCAAAAAAATTATAGATTGGAAAGCAAAATAAATATGTCATATTACTTGAATCAAATCTAATAAAGTTTGACTTTATTGCATACTTGTTATAAATATCTCACATGAACCAATGAAACTCAATGTGTCTCCAAATTACATAAGAAGAGAGAACCTAAATGTGAAAAAGAAAAAGAAATTCAAAATCCATCTTTTTGTAATGAGTTTGTTAAAATTTAAAAACATTCAAGAACCCCAAAATGGTTTGAAATTGATGAGCATAATAGAAATTTTTGAAGGCAAGAGGTCATCACAAACCATTTGGTTGTGGGCTTCAAAAATTTTCAATGAATGGTTTTCCAATAAGATGTATTAACCAAAATATTCCAAATTTTTATACAATTACTAAAGATGTACAAAATGAGACCTTTACTAAATAAATTTCAAAATGCATCATTAAATGTATATTAACATCATCCACACTCTAATTAAGAACATTAAAAACAACACGGAACACAAAGAGATAAAATTAAAAAGTTCCAACTAATGATGTTATAATAATCCTCCCCAAGTTGATCCTCTCATCCCAATCATCATGCTTAATGTTTTGGTACTTGAATCATGTTTATTATATTATGTGCTCCTCAACACTATGTAAATTAGAACTCTTAATAAACATGTTTTTTAAGAGGAAGCATTTTCTCTTTCTATTACCATAATGATTATTCTTGTTTTTGTAACTTGGTATTTCTACTTGTAGATTTTCAACTTTTTATTATGTAAATCATTCTTTGATACCCAAGTAGTTTAAAGGTTTTCTTGAATCTTATTTAGTTTTTAGATTTAAGTGCTTTCTCATTGTCTAATTTCTTAATCAAATCTAAACATTGTTCGATCCTTATTTCCTTCTAATACCAAAATCATCCTCTTTTCCTAACTATAAGAAGTCATAGTTCAATCCCACCATGGTTGTGAATCAAGCTAAAATTGGTATGATTGGGAATATGCATGATACTAAATTTATCATAATGGAGAAGAATCATTTGACCATGAGGCCCTTGTTGAGAAAATGGTAATCAAGATATAGCTTTGATGCACACAACCTTTCTTTGGATCTTGCAAATTTGGCTAGTAATATTAATCCTAGTACAATGATTGATCTCCTTCATATACTATGTTGATTAATAAGCCATGTGGAAAGAAAGTACTTAAAGTTAAATAGGTAAAAGGATAAGCTCAACAATCTCTTTGAGTGATGTGCCATTTTCCCTCCATCCCAAGCTTCTTCTTCATGTATTCCTCCTTATTGTTTTACTCCTATCTATCTTATGCAATTTATTTCTCCTTCCACCAAATCTCCCCAAATTTATCCTCTTCTTTTTCCTAGATCTCATCTCATGCTTACTTATTTTAATGCACATAGTTCTCTTGTCTCCACATTAGTTCTCTTTAGTTTTGTTTACACTTCCCATGTTCCCCTCACTATGATATTCCTACGCAAGTCTTTGTCACTCCACACTCATTTATTATGTCACGACAAATTTATACACCACCTTCCATTTCTCATCTTGTCAATTTCATTCATGTCCTTAATCCTAGTGTGCCTCTATCTACCCTTGACATTAATGTTTAAAGGCTTGTTGAGATGAAAAGTAATGTTGATTCCTTACCTAATGGAAACAAAAAAAGACATACATATAAAAACCAAACACAATTCAATTTCTATTGAAAATTTTACATATCCATTTTTTGTTGGATTTTTGGATCCTATATTTGAGATGCACAATGTTAAAGGAGATCCCATGACACATTCAAGGTTCTTTAGTGCTACATATTTGGATTTTTTGTATGATGATAAGTTATTGGCTAAGTTCTTCCCATGAAATTTAATAGTATTATCTTCCATTTGGGTCTATTTTTTAATATTGAAATTGGTCAATGCAAATATTGGGAATGTTGGATTGAAGTTTATTATTTTAGATTTTTTGACTGTAAACAAGGATCTACAAAGTATATACATTCTTAACATTTGCATGTGCAAGTGAGATGAATGTTAAGAACTAAAGTTGTTAGAGGCTACCACACTTAATTATGGATCTTATAATGCTTCATCTACATCATCCTACCCTTGTAAATTTGAAAAGAAAAATTATTTCCAAAAGGATAGTAAAAAATAATGGAAATGACCATTGTACAAACTATACATTATAAATGTTTCTAATATAATTATGACTCTAAAGCCTCCAATTTTTTCCTTTGTAAAATGTGCTTCAAAATTTACTTAGTGCTTGCATGATTACACTTCCTCCTATTAGGCCATTAGATAAATCTAAAGTTATTCCCAAAATATATAATGAGAAAGAATTTTGTTATTAAATTGTAGAGTTAATTGTAATTATACTCAACATTTTATGGGATTAAGGAATAATTGATTAAGGATTTGATTGATAAAAAAAAAATTAGGTTGAGGGGTTAATATTGGGGTCAATCCTTCAATTGTTCCTCCTAATGAAAATTTAAATATTTTACACTAAATAAATCTAATAAAATGGTTTTATATGAGGGTCATGAGATTGAGGTACATATACATGTTGACGAGCTTGAAATCATTGATTCACCTATGTATGTGAGGAATGATAATTTTTTGGTATTAATAAAAATTATAAGGGTACTTATTCTTCTTCTTATGTACTAGTGATTGACTTTTATAGAAATTTCTATGGACTAACCAGTATTCAAACTTAGGACCTCCCATTTGGTGTTAGGATGCTCTACTATTGAGCTAATGGCTCACATTGTGATGAGTCCTTTTATGGCTTAGGTGTGTATCATTTCTCCAACACACTCCCTTGAGCCACAACATAGGTGTCAAATGCACCTAGCTTGGCTCTAATACCAGGTTGAAATTTCCATGAACTAGTTAGGATGCAAATGTCCACCACTAAGCTACCCACCCACTTTATGACAAGTCAATTTATGATTTAGGTATGCTAATTTTTTTGACACCTTTTTCACATTGTGAGATATTACCAAATAATTATAATGGTCCTTTGGTTTTGTGTGGATCATGAACCATGTAAGGGTGTGTTTATTGATCTTACTCACCAATAAAATGTATGCATTGAATAATTTTTGTTTTATCATCATTTTATAAACAAGCATATGCATATTTGAGGGTTTATTTAAAATTGACTAATGATATGTTGATTGAAACTATAGGATACATTATTTTACCTTAATTTTTGGTCTAAAAGATGAGGGAAGTTCTTATTCTATGTCATATTATTTCTTCTTTAGATGTATCTCATATTTTACTTGGGTATCCATGGATAAAGCAATATCAAGCAACATCATCTATGTCATGCCATCAAGGTATCAAATATGTTTGAACACTAGTAAAGAGGTTACAATTGCAAGAGATCCGTATATGCCTTTATTTTAGATTAAGTCATTTAACCTTAAATAATTTTAAGAACATACCTAAGGATCCTCTATATAAGTGCAAGGATTCTTTGCCTAATTTGTAAAAATTTCAAAAGGAATAACAATGGTGGGAAAATCAAGACAAGATGCAACAATTTAGAATTCCTAAAGGGTTTACAATTATTAGAGCCAAAGTAGGTTATATGTAGGTTTTGTATTATAAAATGATTCAAGAATCTATAAGGCCAAAAGAACCATAAGCATTGCAAACTTTAGTTTAGAAGCATAAGGGATTGGATATTTTCATTCCTAAACATGGTTTTCATAAGAAAAATTACTCATGTAGCAAGCACACTATAGAATTGACAAAGAGGGTTAGGGTTTTAGCTTCATTTGTTATATGGAGATATTTTATTGTAATGTACATAATCAATGATATGATTCTTGATTTTTTATAAGATTTAATATTATGACACCTTAACAAACCAAGATATGACTTTCATGGTTCACTCCTACATGTATGAAATTTACATTTTCATCTACAAGTTTGACCCTAAATTTGTAGTTTTAAAATTATTTTGTGACCTTGACCCCTACACTTCTAGTCTTTAGGAATTTATTTATCTCCATTTTTTAGACTATGTTGAGAGCCATTATAATGTTTTTTTGCACTAACTTTGGGAGGAAACTCATTTTTCCTTACTCAAACCCTTGGATTGATTTAAAAAAATTGAACAAGTTAAAATACATGCCAAATATAAATGCAAGTTCAATGGGTGTAGTTTTGAATTATAGACCTCTCATCCCCTAACAGATAGTTGATAGTTTTGATATTCATTTTTCTCTTGAAAGGTGTTTAACAAGACAAAAATATATGCAAAACGGGGAAGCAAAATACTATATTGAAAATGCTTTAAAAACTTTCAAACAAGTGCAATTTGAATTCAACAAATTTTTAAAAAATTGCATTTAGGGTTTCGAAATTAAACAAATAGATGCATTTTGAACTCTAAAAAAATTGAATTTTAAATACCTAGTGCTCAATAGTGCTTGATATGTAAACTGGAATGATGAACTTTGAAGAGAGGAATGGAAATTTGCTTTCACCAAAGAGAGAAACCTTGTTTGGTTGCCAGACTCTGTTCACCGCGTGCACCAGGGAGACAGTGACTGGTAAAAGAAAAAAGTAAAAGTGAGTGAAAATGAAACATTTTTTTTGTTTTTGTCATATTGAAGGGGTTCGGTCAAACCCATGTTCGACCAAACCCACGTGGATATGTTTTTTTTATTCGGGCATTTCATTGGTTCGGCCGAACCATGGGTTCGGCCTAACCCTTTCAATATGGGGAATGGAAAAAATCGGAATTTTCCTTCCTCTTAGAAAGTGTAAATCACTATTCTAAGGTAACCCAACACTTAGGGTTGCTATATGATCTTGTCTCTTTCTTGACTTAGCTAGGATGTCGTCGACATAGTCTTCAACTATTTTGTGGATCATATCATGGAATATTAATGTCGTGGCCCTTTGATAGGTTGCTCCTATGTTCTTTAGGCCAAATGGCATCATGTTCCAATAGTAGATCACCCATGGACAAGTGAAAGTCATCTTATGTTGATCTTCTTTTGCTATCATGATCTGGTTGTATCCTGACAATCCGTCCATTAGTGATAGCATCTCATGTCCTGTTGTCATGTCTACTATCATGTCGATGTTGGGAAGCAGGAAATCATCCTTGGGACATGCCTTGTTCAAATCTCTAAAGTCCGTATAGATTCTGATGGCTCCGTCAAGTTTTGAAACAGGTACCAAATTTGACACTGATTCTGGATAATCAATTGGTCGGATAAATCCTACATCTAACAACTTATTGAGCTCCATTTTGACTAACAGAGCAATTTGAGGATGCATTTTTCGGAGCTTTTGTTTGACAGGTTTTGCTTCTGGATACATTGCTAAATGATGAACTACAATCTTTGGATCAAGTCCCAGCATGTCAGCATAACTCCATGCGAAGTTTATTTTCCTTTCCTTTAGGAATGCTGCTAGGAGTTCTTGCTCTTCTGATAATAGTGATTCCGCATAGAATGTGATATGTGGGGTCTCCTTTGTCCCTAGGTTGATAGGATTGCATTTTTTGGCCAAGACTGCTGACTTCTCTTGATGAATAGCTCTTACAGGAAGATTGAATCCTTCATCCTCGGGCACCTCAGAGAGGTTTTCACAGTTGGATACGTCCTTTCTTTTTACTTTTTTCTTGTCAGAGAGTGCCACAAGGTGGTTTTCACTCAAGGACTTGGATATGATTCTTAGTTTCTCACTTTTGTGACTAAAGGATTCAATCGTTTCCCCATAATAGGCATGTGTATCCAAATCCATTATAAACCCTACTTTGTGATCCCCATTTGGAATGTTATCCCTCAATCCCATGAATTCTAAAAACACCTCATCATTTTTGAATGTATTAAGAACTGGTGGTCCTCGTTGGTCATAGTCGATCAGTTGGGGGGAGACTAGGCAGATCTCGTGATTTTGATGATCAGATTCAAAAGATAAGGTACTAATCATGTAAAGGGCAGTATCCTTGAATAACCTAAGTAGATTGGATATGGGGTCCTCATCATCGCTACTAATATAGGCCTCAGTTATAAAATTATGTATGTCGCTACCTATGGATGTTGATGAGCATACTTCTGCTGCTATTGGCTGAGGAGAAATATTAACTATTCTAATTGGAGGACTTCGGCCATGTATGGTTATACTCGGAGGGGTACACCCAAGGCCAAGATTTGTTATTGGTCGTGTCTCTGGCATGATAGGTATTATGAGCCCATTGTCATTTTGTCCAAGTCTTTGGTTTCTATCGTAGCCCATTGCAAGCATCATTTGTAAACCCTTGCTTCTGTTATCCATTGGTAAATCTGGTATTAGTCTTTCATCTTGATAGAGCATGTGTGATGGATCTTCTTCAATAACCTCCTGGCCAAGGTCTCCCTAGCTTGTGAATTCAGGATAGTCTTTAGGAGATGTTTGTGATGTGGAACCATGATTCTCTTGTGGATGACCCCATAATCTAGGAGATTGTGGTAACTCTCCTACCACAAAAGCATTGTTAGGGAGCTTGTAGCTTCCACAACCATCATCTTGGATGATAAGCTTGATGTCGGAGATGGTGGGAATGGCGAGAGTGGTGGGTGTCTTTGCCATAGAAGTGGATGCGAGGGTGGCGAGATTGATGTATTGTGTGGATGGGACCTCATCATTTTCTGGCACTTGGGGGATTTTGTAATATTTGGCTTAAATATTCTTGCAGTATGAGAAAGGTTGGGATCTCCATGGATAGTAACCTCTTGTCCATTATGTGTGAATTTCACACATTGGTGGAAGGTTGATGCTATGGCTTTCATCGCATGGATCCATGGGTGTCCCAGGAGGATATTATATGGTAAGCCAAGATCCAAGACTTGGCAAGTAGTTTCCATGATGGTAGGCCCTACTTGAATAGGAAGTTTAATCGTGCCCTAAGACACTCTTTCTTGGTCATCATATGCTCTTATCATGATGCCCTTTCCTTTGTCGATGGAATCTTTTGATATTTTCAACTGCTTGATGAGGCTAAGAGAACAAATGTTCAAACCCGCACCTCTGTCCACCAGGACCCTTTTGATTTTGCTCTTGTGTACAATGGCTTCCAAGTGAAGTGCACGGTTGTGAGATGGTTGGGCAGGGAAATCTTGGTTCGAGAATGTAAGAAGATTAGGCGTAATGATATATCCGACCATAGCTTGGAATTGCTCGGCATCAAGATCTGCGGGGATAGTGGATGAGGCTAATGCTTCTTCAAGAATTTTCCTATGGGCAGATGATATTTTTAGCAACTCCATGATGGAGATGTGTGGTTGCGTTCTCTTGAGTTGGTCTAGGACATTATAGCCATTAGGAATAGATCTAGATGAAGGGACTCTATTTGGTTGGGATGATCCTACAATGGTTACTTTGCCTCCTCTTGTGGTGACTCCACAATCTTCGGAATGGGCGCCCTTGATGGTGATGACCATGCAATCTTCATTTAGGGAGGCAATGACTAATTCATAAACATGATTTACACTACCTTTCCCTTTATCATTCTTATTTCCTTTGTTACCATGATTCGACATCGGATTCGTGTATATTTTAAGATCCTGATTTCCCGTAGGTTGTTCCACATTTATGATTTTCTTATCGATGAGATCTTGGATAATGTTTTTGAGTCTCATGCAACTGTTTGTGGTGTGGCCTTTGATTTTATGAAATTCGCAAAGTTGATTCTCGTTATACCAAGGAGGTTTGACATCAGGTTCTTGGTAATTTTCAAAGGTAGGAGCCTGAATGAGTTTTTCGTCTATCAGCTTTTTCATGATGACCTCCAATGGTTCCCCCAAAGCAGTGTACTTTTGCTTGGGATAATTATTGCATTGGGGTGGTCCTCTTTGATCATTGAGATTATTGATTGTTGAATTATTGTTTGGATGATATGTCGTGTGATGATTGTTTTGGTGTTGTGTTTGGGTTTGTGGTGTGGGTACATTTTGGAATGGACCACTAATGACCACCTTGGCATCAACAATGTCATCATTAGTGATGTTTTTGTTCCTTGCCCATGTGCGAGGTTTATCGTTGTAATTGGATGGTGGGCAGTTTTGTTGTTCATGATGTGATGTTGATTCCGCAGGTTGGGTCACAAGGGCTCTTTCGATGCTAAGCACTTTGGAGATCAATTGCTCATATGTAGTGATGCCTTGAACCTTGAGATGAAATGCCAAGCGGCCTTGAAAGTTGGCTATGATGGTGCAAACTTGTTGTTCTTCTGGTATGGTCCACTTGCTCCGATTGGCCTTGGATCGCCATTGTTAAAGGAATGAACTGAAAGATTCATTCTTTCCTTGTTTCAAAGCCAAGAGTTCTTCGAGACTGACATCCATTGCAATGTTACATGCGTAGTTCTTAATGAATGCATCCCTAATTTTTTGGAATGTTCTAATTCCTGAAGGTAAGTGAGAGAACCATTCTATAGCGTTACTTGCTAAACTCCTAGGGAATAGCCGCATTAGATAAGTATCATCATATGTGACTTCCATGCAATGAATCTGGAATTCCCTAATGTGATCTTCAGGGTTTCCCGTCCCTCGATATTTGTCAAATTTAGGGATCTCAAATCCCTTGGGGAATGGTTTCATGTCTAGGCTTCTATCAAATGGGTAGGGACACAAGTTGCTTGGTGTTTTTGTTGTTCGCGTGGATTGCATATCGAGCACTTGTTACGAAAGCAACCTGAGTTGTGTTGTCACATCATCTTGCGGATCAGGAGGTGGGATGAAGGTGTTTTGGGGTGTTTGAATCGTGGGTTGGGTGGGTTGGTTGGTCGGTGTGTTGTTTGATGGTATCGAAATGTTCTACCAAGTGAGGTACGCTTCTACCTATTTTTGTATGAACAATGCATGTTGTTGATCTTGTTGTTGTTGCACTAAGATTTGTGCTTGTTGTTGTACTTGTTGCTATTCCAACAATGCTTGTTGTTGGGCTTGTTGTTGTGCTTGTTGTTGTTCCAACAATGCTTGTTGTTGGGCTGCCAATTCTGATGCTTCTTGTTGCTCTTGGTATTGCTTTAGTGCTTGTTGATATGCCTACAATTGCGCGGCTTGTCTTTGTGCATTGAGCTATGCTTGATATTGGGCTTGTTGTGCCTGATATTGAGCTTGTGCTTGAGTTTGTGCTTGGGCTTACGCTTGTGCAACTTGTTGTAATAAAAGTTGTGCTTGATAAGCCCTTTGTGCTTGCAATGCTTGTGCGGCTTGGGCGGCTTCTTGTTGTTGTTGTTGTAATAAAGCTTGAGCTTGTGCGGCTTGTTGCACTTGTAGTGCGGCTTGTGCAGCTTGGGCAGCTTGAGCAGCTTGTTCTACGGCTTTTTGTTTCTGCACTTGTTGGTATCCTCTTTGAAAAGTAGCTTGCAATGTTGCGTTATATTGACTTGATGTGGTGGAAGTTGGTAGTGGTGGAGGTGGTGGTGGATTCGGAATGGCGTTTGTGGTAGTGGTGAATGGTAATGTCGTGTTGATTATTTGATTGGTGGATGGTGTTGTTGATGTGGTGGTTTGAGTGATGAGTGGCATTGTTGATGTGATTTCCCCTTGAGAGACCATGCTTTGCGATGTTATGGGGATTTTCGATGATGATGCCATTGCTTATTTGTTTGTCATTTGCTATTATGATGTTAACAATAAGTTTTCTGTGTTTGGCATAATGTTTTGATTGATGGTTGGGATGTTGTTTTGATTGATACTTGGTAGAGGGGGAAGCCCTAAACCAAGGAGTGGTGTAGATGACAATGGCAATGGTGGGATAGGTGGAAATCTGAGGGGGGTGAATCCTTGCGAGAATTTTGTGGTGTCGAATATGCCCCCTAGTCCAAACATGTCTCCCTCCTCTTGTGAGTTTGTGAGGAGGGGATTTTGAGGTGTTCCGTGAAAAAATGTTGATGGATCATGATGCAAAGTGACAGGAACATTTTTATGTAGTGGGTTTTGGGGTATGTTTTGTTCCAAGGTGGTGTTTGCATCCAAGCTTTGGTTATTAACAAGGGGGTGTGTTTGAATAGCATTAAGAAATGCATTTCCCTTATTAACATTGGGTTGTGTTGGAGCCAACAATGTCGTAATTTGCAGAAAGTTTTGCATGATGTTTTGGGATGGGGGTGTAGATGAGATGGGAATGGTGGATGAGATTGGAGGAAATGATGTCTCTACTGTGGTACTCACGTCGAAATTAGAAGGTAACTTGGCCCCTTGTTTTGCTAGTTCAAGCATGTATAACAAAGGGTTAAGTCTCATCATGATGTTGATGATTCTATGGTCGTCTGAATTTTGGAGCATTTCAGTTATTCTTCATGAGACATTCCAAGGGTAATATCCTCTCCTTGGTTTTCCTTTTACAGATTTTGTGATGATGTCGGAAGGTTAATTGTGAGATTTCCTGACCCAATGGGATTCATTTCAGGAGTGGTTTGACTCAAATCACTTGAAGCGGGTGTTTCTTTGTTGGCTTCCATGCTCTTCTTGTATTGAGATCTAGTTTGAACCATAAAATAAGGATCAATTTTTAAGAATGGGAGATGAGTCTCTTGATTTCTTTGGATTGATCTTTATTTTATGCCCCAAAGTGAAAAAATTTAGGATATCTTGCGGATCAAAAGATGATATGATGATGATGTAAAAGATGAATGATGCAGATGTTATGATCTTTTGGTAAATCTTGAAGGAGATACTAGGCTTTTGGGACTTTTGGTTATGTTGCAGATTTTGATTTTGGGATTTTTCCTTTATTGATTTTGATTTTGATTTGGATTTTGAACAAATAGACCCTAAGATGTTTGGATGATTATCTAAGGGATAAACTTGATCAAAGGATGATAGTTTGAATATGTGTGGGAAGAAGGATGCGTCTATCCACACCTATCCAAACAAGATGATAGTTTCACTAAGCATATGACGAAGGATTCATCTACATATACTAAGCTAAACCAGGTTATTTTGACTAAGCATATGCAAAAGGATGCATCTACACATACCTAGCCAAAGCTGATTTTGATAATGTTTTCAAGGATTTGGTCTCAATGATTTTGATGATTTTTGATCTTGCCAAAAAGCCTAGTATTAAGGATGATTTCAAGATTTTCCAAAAGGTGATTGTGAGATGATTTTTGTTTTGATGTTTTGAAAGATGGATGAAAGAGGCTTGATTTTTTTTGATCCTTAGGTGAACCTAAAAAGACACTTTGTTTTCCTAGACCTAAGTATTGAAGAGCATGCAAATGCTTCGTAAAAACCTTTGTAACCAAGAAATGATTTCATTTGAACATTCATTTTCGGATTTCCAATGATTTTTGCTTTGGGATTTGTGAGTCTCCAATCACACATGAAAATTCATTTTGCTTAGCTTTGCTTAATGGCTTTATTTTACCAAAAACTCTTTCTTTGATTAAGTTTTCAAACTAAGATGTCCAATGTCTTAATTTCTTCAAACTCCACAAGATATGTTATGTGGAAATTTAATGAACTTAAGGCAAGGGTTTCCTATTGTTTACTTAAGGAGACAAATTGAGATATAATCCAATGTTTAGAAACCTCTAAGGATGTGAATCCCAAGGGAAAGCAATAACATATGGATTGAGTCAATGGAATTTGTCTCCAAATGGGTTTGAAATTTGAATGATATTGTTAAGTGTTTGTTTGCAAATGTTTTCGAATACAACACTGTGTTTACAAGCAATGTAACATCCTAGCTCAATTGGTACATTTTTCTTAGTGGGCTTGCCTCACATGCCCTTCATAGTAGAAGAGATGATTTTAAATGCAACCAAGGATAAAATATAAAGGCATGTTAAGAATGAAGTCTTAACCTCTATATTTCAACCAAGATCAGACATGACAAGTAACTTCTTGGAATCTAAGTTCCAATGCACCACTTTGATAAACTCGTTTGGATGAACTGGTCAGCTGCTACAAACAAGGTTCTTAATGACACAACATCAGGGACATGGCACCTTGCGAGCCTCCAGCAAGCCACTAAGGGCTTTAATTAATCCTACTAGGGGCTCTTATACATTTTACGGTAGTGCCCCATTCTAAAAGACACTGTATGACTAAGGCCTACATACCATGATGACTTGACAATTTAGTCTTATCCATTTGTATACTGGCCCAAATAAAAAAACGGTTGGAGTTTCCTTCGAGTTCTCCTTTCAGATGTGTCTCTTAGGCAGGCCCCTCTAAAGGTAAACAATAGCGAGCAAGCACATTCGTAGTTCGATTGACCTTTGTTTAGAAACAAAGGGAGAACACACGCGATAGACCCAACTCACACTCGCAAAGTGTTTTGTTCAATTTTAAAACCCAAATCGAAGTGTGTATGGGCAATTATTTATGCAACTTAATGTCACCAAAAGCCTTTTGATTCTCAAGATCACCATGAGGCGCGAGAGAAGCGCATACATCTTTTGATGATATTACTTTGTGTAAATAATTACAAAACAACAAAGGCACACATTCATTTTATCCTTCAAAGCAATGATTTGATTCACTTTAAAACACGAAAGGAAAGATGAAGATTGCTTGTTCGATTTTAGCCCAAATTAAAATCTAGTAGGTATCTAAGTTTCAATTTTAACCCTTTGCAAATTAAAAATCAAAGTGTTCTTTTTAGACCCAAACGAAAGTTAGTGTCCTAAAAATGAAAGATAACAATTTCGTGAAGAAGTGTTAAACAAACACTTAAAGCATTTAAAAACACTTTGATTTTTAAAAATATCCTCCTTTCGTTTTCCTTCGCTAGCCTTGTCTTCCTTGCTTTCCTTCATTTGTACCTTTTTCGCTTCCCCTTGTTTCCCTTGTTGTACCTATAATCACCATAAATAGGAGTTATGCATGCCTTATAAAAAAAAAAATTGCTAAGATACTTGGGTACTTTTTATGGTGGCTTTTAAATAGATTTCAACACCTTTCTAATTTACACCCTTTTTCATAAAAGATTTGATTTTCAAGACTTTTCAAAAGCTATAAAAACTTTTCCTATGAATGCATTAAATTCATTTTGGGTCAATGGAAAATTTGGAGTGAAAATTTATTCAAGATATTGCTTTTGACCTGCAAAGACCAAATCAAAGATTAAATCATGCTTAAGAGGCCAAATTAAGCAAAAAGAAAAAAAGGAACAAAATTATGATGATGACTTGAATATTATCATACAATAAATAAGAATGCACTAAACATTTCAAGAAGGATAAGTAGCAGATCCTTTTGAGAGAGCTTTCTTTTTTAAAAATAAAAAGTAGATCCTTACCCAACCAAATCACCATTTTCCCTATCAAGTTTAGCAAGAAAACTCGAAGATCTGTTATCTCAGAAGTCCTCTATATAGCTTATTTTTCAACTCCTGAATGATTAAATATACTTTTGACAAACTTTAGTAACTGTGAAAAGCACCTTTGTGATAGACCAAGCCAAAGAAATATCAAAATTCAAATTTGAAAAAGATGTGTTGCTGGCTCTAAGGGCGATCCAGAAGATTCAGGCAATCTAAAGGTGTTAATGGTAGATATGCATTAGATTTTGATAATTTCCAGCCGTTATATCTATGTCGTTGTTGCATTTAATGTCAGAGTTGCATTCACTGTCTCATTCCTCTCTTTTCATGAGTACCTTTAAGTTTTTATATTGCAATATCATGACTTATTTCACAGCAAAGCTTCCACATTCAAGTCTACAGTCGGCGTTTGGTAGAAGGAAGCAGAAATCTCCACAGAATTGTGGTTGAGCTATTAGAGATAGTGTAAAGACTTTAAAGCACTTATTTCACCAGCCATGGACTTTAAAAGCATTTGTTAGAGACAGTATGAAGATTTTGAAAGCACCATTCCCCAAGCACCTAGAATAGGTAGTAATGACTTAGTGTGATAGAACTTGAGGAAATAGGCACGTTGTCACGCCAGGATACGTCAAAAAGCTTGGTCATAATGCAGAAACTAAAAGAGTTTTTCTCTACTTGATAAATGTACCTATAGAGAATCGAGCTTCAACCCACATAGACTTTATGAATGCCACCAGCCATTAAAATGATATGCATACTTACCATCCAGAGACTTTTCTTCTTCTGATTGTAGAATCCCGTGCTATAACATTTTGACAAACCAATAAATTTGTTTCAAAAAACATAGCTAACATAAAGGTTAGTTAACAATATAGCTTGCTTATAATGGCCATAACAACATTAATTTTTGACACAGGAACCTCTTTCAGCAATTAAGATTTTAAACAACCCTTCGTTGAAACATATAAGCATGCAAATGTACCACGTGTGAAGTCAGTACATAAAATACTAAGTACCAAGCGACCATCGAGTTTCTACACTTAGTCATGCGTGTCTAATATTTGACTTGCTATCCTCTATTTTATGCAACAGAAAATGCGAATAAATGCTACAACTTTCAGCTACGTGCCACACTAGACTATCATTCAAATAAGATTGGGGTTGACTCATAAAAACTAGACTTTACACTTGTGATTCTACACATTTTAAATCAACTCAGAGGCTCGTACGCTGAGGGGAGAGACATGTTATCATTCGTGCAGCAACACAAATAATACAAGACAGAGATACAGGTCGGTGGAGATCAATTGTTAGTTTGACAACTTCATTCCTATTGGGGAGCATCTAATTACAGATTTAGAACCATTACCAATGCCCCTGCATACAACTCGAAAGAATTTTAGAAGACAGCGCGCGTGATGATTCAAATAGAAGCACTTGATGCTGTCTCCTTTCTGCGCAAGACCTGCAAGTTAAACTAATACATTTGATAGATAATGTAGGGCACTGATGATGATAAATGTTATATAGAATCAA
Organism: Sequoia sempervirens; assembly: GCA_007258455.2. Lineage (NCBI taxonomy): Eukaryota > Viridiplantae > Streptophyta > Pinopsida > Cupressales > Cupressaceae > Sequoia > Sequoia sempervirens. The sequence goes on along the minus strand of VDFB02047397.1, from coordinate 11,460,054 downwards.
TTAGTAAAGATGGTTTTATCCAATTCTGAGTGCCTCCAAATTGTTCTATATGAAAATGCGTGTGTGAGTAAAAAAAATTCTTTTGTAACTAAAGATTTTAAAAGAAAAACGAGACAAAACCAATGTTGGACTGAAACTGAATAGGAAGCTTTATCTACTATATGTCAATAGGCATTATAAAGCAGAAAATCAAGTTTTAAAATTATGAGAGCCCTCCTTCTAGCGCCACATGTGAGTGCCTTTTAAAATCTGCACATACTTAACTTCAAACAAGGGTTAGTATCTACAAATCTTTCAAGAACACTCCTATGAAATACCTTGTGAATGCTTCCAAATGCAATGCATGACAAGAGAAAACTAAAAGCATTATGAAAAAAACAACAAATACCTATTCCATAGTGGATTGGTGTCAAATATGCAAATGACCCTTTCCCAATCCTTGTTCAAAGCTTAAAATGATGCAAATGCAAATATGATGAAGAGCAAGATTAGTTCTCAAACCAAGAGAGTAACCTTGCATAAAAGTTGTAGATGGATGGATGAGGATTAAGGCCTTCATTTATAGATTTTTTTGATGAGAGATTGGCCAAATGGGTGAATGTGGGACTAAAGATCCACCAATGAGAAGAGGCCACTTGTCAAGTAGTGGTAGGCCAATAGATGTGTAATATTTGGGAAGTGTGCCCATGAGAGGGAACTTCAAATTCAAATTTGGGCAATAAATTTTGAGAGGGGGACAAGAAAATGAAAAATAAATGCAATGTTGGAGGGACAAATCAACTTGTCATATTTTTCAAACTTAAGGGAATATTCCCCATAAATGCCATGTTGAGTGAAAATGATGATTTAATAAATCAATAAATTAATTTATTTGTGCAAGTGGCATTATCTAGAGGATGCAAGTGGGTAAGATTAGCATTTAATCATGGTTAGATTAAATTAATGATGATTAGGTTAGTTTGATTTTCGTGACTTAAATATTTGATTTATTTAAATCAAAAAAGGATGAAATGTGCATTATGATTTAATTAAATAAAGTTTTGGTTTATTTAATTAAAGGGATGATGTTTGATTTATTTTATTAAAAGGTTGATGATAATGTTTATTTAATTTTGAATGAATGACCTTAGGAGATGGAAATTAATGAGATTACCTGATAAATGAATGAAGGTGAACCTGATTAATTGATGAATGGACCTAATGTGAAATCTAGTTTAGTTAATGAATGAACCTGATTGAATGCACAATGTTAATTTTGCATGTCTACAGTGGAATTTACACCAAGACCAATTTTTTTTCTTAGATATGCATCCTCTATCAGAAATAAAATCTCAAACTTTCATATGACCAGCATTATTACTATAAATTTAGAAACCAATCCATGTCCATTAAAAATAATAAGATATTTATGGTGACACAGAAACAAGTTAGTGATTTCAAAGACATTCAAGACATGTTTAATATTTACCAAAGAAAAATAATTAAACATAATTATGAAATAAAAACCACATGTTATCAAATACAAGATGTCAGTTTGAAGTGGAAGTAGAACATATACCAGACATTACACCCTACTCAAATTCAATATTTGTTTAGAGTTTGATAACATGAAAATTTCAAAGTTGAGCTTAATCAAGAGACATAAGGACATTATTTTAGAGGCACCTACAAAAATTCACAAACTTGCTGACCAAGCTACCAAGCAAGAACAAGATCAGGACTCCATAAGTGACCTTGTTGTGCAAGCAGAAGGGCCTCCTTCCTTTTCCTAGCAACCAAGAGGTTCTTCATCTCAAGCATTGTTGACTGTATAAAATTTAGATGAAAAATACATAATCTAACCCCCTTAGCATATACAACAAGTTAGAGAATATGTCAAATGTATGATTGGCTTTCAGATGGCACAGTTTGTAGACACTGTGTATCAACACCAAACCTATTCAATCCATACCCAGTGTTGCTTCCATAGAAAGGAAGTGAACTAGGCACGAGGTTGTGAAAACTAAATTGGGAAGTGAAGATCTCTAGCCCCTTGGACTAGCATGGATAATTGCTTCACTAGCTCTAGATTATGCCTATTAAAATGACTAGTATGACATCAAAAATTAATTCATTGATACATCATAATTACAACATTCAAGGTTCTTGAAATATGTTGTGGATTTCATGAAAGGTCAAGTTCCGAGAAGGATGTTGTAATTGTCAATGAGGCTTCTCTTAGGAGATAAAAATGTGTTAGCAAAAAAGATGCTAATTAGTCATAAGCCCTTTAACATAACAAATCCAACCTCTCAACAAGATAAATCTTTAAGACTTAAAAGCTAAAGATCTTGGATTGAGTTTGTACTTACTCATGAAAAGGTTACTTATACAAATTTCAGCAAAATCTATACCAAGTTGTTGCTCTATAGAAGCAAAGCTAATCTATAACATCCATGTTGAAGGCTTACTCTTATGCTTGATCCTTGCTACACCATGAATAGCCTGAACAAAACTTTCAAATTACATGGGTTACAAAATAGGAATAAAATGGGAAGATTGATTGCCGAGATAACAACATACTAGACTAATTCATACCTGGAAAAGTGGGTGTGCAAGCTGTGGTCGATGGCTATCCATTTGGTTCAATTCAATGTTTTATCGATTCCCCGCCATCCCTCTCTCTTGATGATTGATATCATCTGCAAAGATTTTAACACATGCCATTTCCTTGTTTTGAGGCTTCCATGCGAGCCTGAGTCACAGCCACCATATGCCGAAAACATCAGTATTCCCTGCCACGTCCAAAAACAACCAGCTCCATGTGCCCTACGTGCAAAATCAAGAATGAACCTTCGTAGTAATCCTTAATTGTTCCCTCACCTTGCTCACTGGATGACATTTTCAGAAAATTTGGGGAAAAAACACTTTAGACATTATGGGAAATATTTTCTCACCTCATTGTCTATTGGCTGAAAGAATATTTTCTCGAATTTTAATCAAGAAAATCAAGAAATCCCTGGTAAAAATGGAGGGTCCAATCAGAAAAAATAGAAAACTGTCAAATAATAAAAAAGTTTCCTCAAACCATAGCTTAAATAGTTTCAGCCTGCTGACCCACTCCCGAAAAAGACATTAATAGAGAAAAACAGTGAAGCGAAAACATTAATCTCCGCCTATAGATAAGCAGGGACTAATAAATCTATTAAATTTATTGGAACCTAAAAATCAATTATCTCCTCTAATACTGGTTTTGGAAATCTTTGATCTTTAATCCTCTCGTACTTATAAATACCTATCAAACATACCCATTATACCATAATGTGATTGCTAGCTCATGTTGCGGCGATAAAGAAGAACATGTACGCTTTCCGAAATTCGTTTGTCAAATATAGCCGCGGGTGTGATAGATTGAACGACTTCAACGATAGAGAAGAGTATGTGCCAGTTGTGATTGGAAACGCGTTATTGCGCTAATGCCAAATAAAGTCAAATGTACTTAAAAAACACGGATAACTGTCCTGCGGTGAGGTCCCACCAATTATTCGCGACCCTTAAATTTTCGCTAATGATACTTGGACTTTACTCGCTATAAATAAGGTAATTCTTTTCTAGCCATTCGATCCACAATGACTTGGTAGTATAGTTGATTTTATATTTGAGACACGCATTTGATTTATGTGGGAGGGTAGGGATGTGAGTTGGAGATCTCCCTAGATAATATGAAATCGACTCTTTGTTCGCCATTTATAGACTTAAAAAAGTGAGGAGTAGGTGTAAGGCCGAAGCTGGCCGTTCAACGATAGGGGCTTTTGAAAAGATAGGAGAACATAAACTTTTAGGCAGATAAATTAATTTTATATGTAACAGTGTTAGTTTTATATATGGATTAAAATATGTTAATTGAGATGGAAATAAATTAGCAATCGCATCTTAGAATGCAATGGGTATGTTGAAGAGGTGTGGAAAGTCAATTGGGGAAAATTTAGGTCTATTGTTTGCACACATTTGTGTAATACATGAGGTCAATTGGTAGGCCATTTAGCAAATGATGTTGGTTGTGCAACAAAACCTCTAAATTAGGAAGATTATCAAGCTCCATTTCGAATAGGATCTTGTTATGTTTGCAATAGGGAGAGAGGGAGAGAGAGCAAGAGACAGGGATAGAAAGAAGGAGAGATGGAGATAGAGATAGAGAGGAAGATAGAGATAGAGATGGAGATGGAGATGGATATGTAGATGGAGGAGGAGAGGGATATGAAGAGAAAGAGATGGAGAGATAAAGAGAGAGATGAGAGAGGGATATATAGAGATGGAAGAGATAAATATATAGAGATGGAGAGATGGAAAGATAAAGATAGAGATAGGAAGTGATATATAGGGAGAGGTAGAGAGAGGGAGAGATATAGGAGTAGAGACAGATGGAGAGACAACGAGATAGAGATAGAGAGTTGGAAGAAGAAATATTGACAGATAGAGATAGAGATGCAAAGAGATAGATATAGAGGTCTAGGAAGAGGGAGAGGGAGAGAGAGGGATACATGTGTAGAGATAGAGGGGGGAGAGAGAAAGATAGAGGTAGAGGGAGAGGTAAAGATAGAGAAAGATAGGGAGATAGAGAGGGATAGATAGAGAGGAAGAGATAGAGAGATAGAGAAGAAGAGGGAGAGGGAGAGGGAGAGATGGAGTGATAGAGAGATAGAGATACAAGGATGTATATAGAGAGGGGGAGAGGGAGCTAGAGACAAATAGATAGACAAATATAAATGGAGAGATAGAGAGATAAATAAAGGGAGATACATAGAGGGAGAGATAGAGATATATGCGAAGAGAAAGAGAGAGATAGAGATATATGGTGAGAGAAAGGGAGAGAGAGGTAGATATAGAGAGATAGATAGGGGATAGGGAGGGAGTGAGGGAGGGAGAGATATCGAGGGGGAGACAAAGAGAGGGAGGGAGAGATAGGTAGAGGAGGAGATAGAGAAGAGGGGGAGAGAAGGAGAGATAGGTAGAGAGGGAGAGAGAGAGAAGAAGAAGATGGGTAAGAGAGGGAGAGATAGCTCAATATATAGAGAGGGGGAGAGAGAGGGAGAGGGAGAGATAACTCAATATATAGAGAGGGAGAGAGAGAGGGAGAGGGAGAGGGAGAGGGAGAGGGAGAGAGGGGGAGATATTTTAATCGGTTATATTAATTATAATAATATATTATAGTATCATTTTTTTGTCATCAGTTTTTTTAATTTATTATTATTCAAATTAAAAATTTAGAAACTAAAATTTATATTTTTTAAAAATGCATAACATTAATTTATATTAAAGAAATGAACATTTCAGTATTTAAATTAAATTAATAGATTCAATCTTTAGAAGAATTTAATATTTCTAGGCTAGATATTTATACTTTTATTTTATATTATGGTTTGAGGTAGGGTTAAGATTATGAGAATTAGGGTTAGGATTAAACCTAGATTAGAGTTTATTGTTTAGGATTAGGTTTAGAGTTACAATTATGGTTAAGACTAGAGATGGGATTAATATTAGGGTTTCTAGTTATAGTTAGGGTTGTAGTTAGGGTTAGGGAACTAGGATTATAGTGTATGGTTAGGGTTAGGATTACAGTTTTTGGTTAGGGTTAGGGAAATGTTAGGGCTATGATTATGCTTAATAATCCAAGGTTTAATGTTACGTTTATAGTTATGGATAGTGTTATGATCATGGCTAGGGTTGGAGATAGGTCTAGGATTAGGATAATAGTTAAATAGATTTATTGTTAGGGTTAATGTAAGGGTTAGGGATAGAGTTAGAGTTAGGGTGTGAGTTAGGTTAGGGTTAGGTCATGCAAAGAACTAATTAACAATACTAAAACACTTTAATTAACAAATCTTACATTTATTTTTATTCACATTAATAAAACTTACATTTATTTTTTCAAATCTAAAAACTAATAATTATAATACTATAAAGATAAGTACTAGTTACTACATGGCACTTGTTAAATATAAATATAATGTAGATTTTATTTCTCACATACATAATAAATATATAAATATTAAATATATAACATAATTAATATAAATATATAATTTGATTATATAATAATTTATTTAAATATATTTAATAATTTATATTATGTTGAATTAAAAATAGTATATGCTAAATTTGTTTAATAATAGTATATATTAAAAAATATAGTATATTTATTAATATTAATTTTATATTTTTATTTAATAATATAAAATATATAATAATAAATATAAGATATAATTATGTGGGTGGTTGGGCGGGTGCCACCCCACCATGGTGGGTGAGGTGGCAGACACTTTGGTGGGGTCGAAAAGTGAGGCATAACACCTCCAACTTCAAGGAAGACTTGACAGGTGGATTTTGGATGGCAAGGTCATGGTATTTGCATTGGTGGTAGCACGTGTCTGAACAAAAGACTCTAGATGATGTAATAAACATCATTGTTAATTGGGAAGGAAAGCTTATGAAGTCCTTTTGAGGATGCTTTTCCAGCCTCTCTGATAATAATCACATCACACGACATTTGTTGTATTAAATTGGTAGAGTTTCTTTTGGCTTCTAGCACATTCACAAAGCCATGAGCAAGTTTATTATACTAGCATCGACCAAAGTATTGGAGATGGGTGGAATGGAGATGCCTATGCAGCTCAAGGGCTTGAAGAGGCAGATTGCGTTCAAAGGGTAGATCACCACTCTTCGGCTTTAACGTCTCATCTATCATCTAGATTATCTAGATTTTGTGGCCTTGGTCTGTGTAATGGGAAAGATTTTTATGGAGGAAGTGGAAGGTTATCAGTTGGACTCATACATTTCCTCCTAAGTCCTAGTTGGCTTGTTGGATGTCGGGATGCCCAAAGCTGAAGCTAGGGTAATTATGTAGAGGTTGTTCAAGAAGGACATGTTGGTTGGTCTTGACAAGGCCTTAGCTGCTACATGTTCGGGGAAGGGAATTTTGTGGCCAAAGGACCTGCATTCGCTAAATGATCTAGAGGCATTGGTAAATTACTATTCTTTTTTGCTGGATGTGATTGGGTTCGATCTACAAGAGCATAGGAAGTTGGTGAGTGCTAGGGCGGATTTTTTGAGAAAGAAATTTTGGTTGGTTCAGGTTGTGGACTTGGCTTGGATGCAAGAATTGTGTGTATTTTCTTAGCAGTATGTTTGGTGAATTAGGTCAGGGTTGGGTATTGGTGTTCAAAGTAGCTTCCTAGGAAATGAATTTTGTGGATGTTTTGATATAGCATGTAGTTCCGGCTCTATTTAAATCTATGTTTAATTTCCTTGGTCTATAGTCATGCATAGGATTTTCCTATAGAAAGGCTTTTTGATGTATTTTGGATGGCATAGTGTCAATGGTCGCCCAGTTAGGGTTCGAACTATCTTTTTCATATCAATAGAAAACTTCTTCTTACATGATCAAATATATATATATATATATATAAGATATAATTATATAATTAAATAGCATAAAAAAATATTTTAAATAAAAATAAATTAAAACTAAAAATGAAATGAAATCTATCAGAAAGGCAAAAAATCAATTCATACTTTTTCTAATTATTTAAAAAACAAAAATATGTATTAAAAATTTGTTATTATTTATCTATATATATTTTACTATTGAATAATAATATTATTAAAAATTTATTATTTTATATATAATATATTAAACAATTATTAAAATTGTAAAAAAAAAAGATTAAAATGTCTAAATATAGGTATAATTATGAACTGCTTTAACTATTTAGGATCTTCATTTAAGAGTGTCTTCATAGCAATAATAATAATAATAATAACAATGTTGACAATTATTAAGGTGGCTATTAGAAAAATATTAACATGAAATTGGTGAATTCATGAATAGTCATGAAGGAATTTAATGGGAAATTGTATAATTTAATATGATGTACTAAAACCAGCCAAACATTAAAAGAAACTTTCCACCAAATAAATAGACACAAAGAAATAGCGGGCGAAAAAAAATGTTTTTGCATACATTTTTTCCACGTTGTTATTTTCCTTCACAAGAGGGTTAAACAAAGGAGACCCATAGCCATTTCATAATAACCATGAAGTTTTCGTATTTAAAAATCAAACATGGAGAACACAAAGAAAAAATACCACGAGAAAATTAAAGGCCGCGATCACTTTGATTGTCTTGCATGATCTATTGAAGATACTAAGTTGTTGATTAAACATTTTAAGTTTGTCATCTTCACATTAGATATGCCTTTGGCATCAAATATATGTTAAATTGAAAAAAGAGAGGGTTTTGTATATTTTGAAATGTGAATTTACTTGATATGTTATAATAGAAGATTGAAAGTTAGACTTAAGGTTGTATTAGAGATCTAAAGATTAAAACAATTAAATTCTAAGTTTTATCATATTCAGGATGGAATAATTTGTAAGGATAACATTCAAAAATTATGATTATATTTGGAATCTATAATTTAACTATGGAAGTTTGTAATTATATTCAAAGTAGATGAGAATATTTATAACAAATTATTGCAATTTTCATGTTATGTCTTGGCTTACTTTAGCATTTGTGGCCTTTAATATGTTTTAGGCCCATTCTGGCTCTTGCTTTATCTATTCTATGCCATTGGTGTTAATGTTATTTTTATGTTCTTATTTCTCTTCACTATTTTTGTGCAAGATAATCATTTTTCTATATTTTTTGTATCTTTTCTTGGTGACTTTGACTTTCAAAAAAGCTAATTTTCCTAGACATTATTGTCACACACTATCATTTTTCAATGTCCAATCTAAATAAATACACCCATTGCATAAAACACTCATGTAGGACATGCATGACATAAATATATCCATGAAAATATAATGCATCACATACACATATCATAAAACCATCACATAAGATACCATAAATACATACATAAACATCATAAACCATGATATAATCGCCACCAAAATCACCATATATATCATCATAATGAGAACATGGTACAATGTGTGGCCAAATGAAAGCCAATATTGACTTTATCTAGCCTTCTAGATACCATAGAGTAGCCAAAAAAGTTGTTAGTATTACCAAAATAATGCAATCACCTAGATTTCAAAAACAAGTGTAAACCTTAGAGGCTACAATTTTCTCATTAACCTATTTTTATTCTCTATATCATTCAAGGATAAAAGATAAGAGAATACTACGTACAAGAAAAATATATATATAAACTAGAAAGAAAATTTGAATCACTAGAAACTAAGGAAATTATCCTAGCACAAAATTTCTTATGCAATGTTAGAAACTACATAATAGATGTTAGCCTAGAAATTAGTGAAAGTGATGAAATTTATAAAATATTAAATAGAGAAAAAAATGAAATCAAAATAGCATAACAAAGTTAGCTTCACAAGAGAGATGATCCAAAAATTAAGAATTGTTTCATTCATTATTTTTTGAGGAAGGAAAGAGTTACAATATATAGCCTCAAAAATTGAATTCTAATGAGGATGAGGATGAGGTAGAAAGAAAAATAATAAGGGATTTATTTAACTAAGCTTCCAAATATGTGGGGATAAGAAAACAAAAAAAGAATCCCATAAAGGGAGATTTTGTGAAACATTTTATTCTATCATACCTAAGTAAAACTAAATTACATGTGTACACTTAATAAATAAGTGTAATATCACACTTAGGATAAATGTATCTAAAGTGAAAAAGTATTACACAAACCACTTTTTAATATTAAAATTTCTAAAATATATCTAAAACCATGATAAAGGTCATTGGCCACCATATAGGAGAGAATATAAAGAACCTATACAAAAAATTAGACAAAAAAATACAATCCCTAGAATAAAACACAAAAAGGGTTTCCACCATACTCAAAGAAATATTGAAATTAAAAATTTAGCTCCCACATTATCTATTGTGAGAAATAATAGTGCTATCAACCTAACCCATGATCAACCCTGTATGTAGTAATTTTCAAAATGAAACCCAAATTTCCAACATCAAGGGGAGCCAAGATAGAAAGGCTTTTGAGAAAAAATATCATATGTCTCGCTTTAGATTCATAAAATAAATTTACATATTATTAGTTATGATTTGTGAAAATATTGTCCAGGGACCACCAAAAATTCCATTTTCTAATATTAGAGGCCCACCTATCTAAAGTAACTATCTAGGAGTTTTCATAGCTAGAGTTTCATCAAGCCTTCCCAAAAGGTTCTTTTTGAAGATAATAATAACCAACTTCTTTATTATATCAATATCCTTTCCTACATATAGAAGAACCCATATGAGCATGAATGAAATGTTTGTATTTACTATGGTATGATGCTCTAGATGTAAGAATTCATTCCATAAAACCCATTAAAAAATGAAGGTAACTAAACCAAAATTGGGCTTAATTATTCTTCTTAAACAATTGTTAGATACCACACAAGGAAATGAATTTTTCATTTTTATATCTAGGTTAGGTAAAACAATTATTCCATGATAATAGAGAAAAGGAGATTTCAAGGATGATCTACAATGAAAAAATGAAAGACAATATAAATTACTTTTGGAGCCTTCTCACAAATAGACCCCTTGCTAATAAACCAATAAAGCATGATTAATATCATAAATTCCATAAACAATCACACATAGATTCCACAAAAAATTACAAATGGAAGACAATTAATTGATTGTAACCTTTCTTTGTAGAGATTAGTGTATCCATCCAAATGATGATTTGGATTGATGAGAAGTGGGAGTAGAGATGTGGCAATGAATTGTGATTTTAGCCTAGTGATTAACATAGACTTTCCATATTAGTTGCCTTCAAATGACTTGAAGGCTTGCAAAGCAAGACTCATTGTAAATATTGATTTTATTTCTTCATCTATTATGAGATGGGCAAGAGAGTCTACTTCTAAGTTAGCTTCATTTAAAGACATTATATAGTGAAATATCTCATCTTGTTGAGAAGGGAGGTGATTTTCAAGATATCATTAGTTTTCTAATTTAGAGTATGCTCTTTTTGAATTGTATTGATGATTATAATTGAATCTCCTTGAATTTTTACATTTCAAATTCATTCTTTGATGCAAATTGAATACAAAAATATAAATAGTGAGTGTCATCTCCATTGTTATGTCAAATAGTCAAGTTTCCTTAGTCACAATAGAGATGAAATAGCCACTATAATATTTTTAATTGTGCCCAACACCAAAAGGACTAAGATTTCATTTAGAAGCACCATCAAAATTTTAGTTTAATCCATCCCTCTAATAAAGGTTACCACCTAACGTGGGCCCTTTGAAGGAAATAAGACTTTAACTCTTCCTACCCCTTGAATGAAGTACTTAAGATTTATTTTATTATTGAATGTCATCACTAATATTATGTTTATTATTAGATATTTAAATATTAATATTTTGAAATGTAATAATATATTTGAATTTATTGAATGACTTTCTAATTGTTAAGAGGTTGTAAAATTTAATAGTATTCAATCATGTTATAAAGAAAAGATTAAAAACAAAAACACAACCATTTCATATAATAAGTTAAAGCATTGCAAGGTTAAACTTTATTAGTTCCTGCCGACAGGCAGGATAACTTATGCATTCATTCAATTCAATTTTTTTGTCTTGACAGTGACAACCTCACCAATGAAAAACTGGAATTTAAATGTTGACCACTGAATCTATATAGTCTATATTAAAGTGTTAGGTTTTCAATAAATACAATATGCTTTTATCTTTTTTCCTACTGGTTGGTGCTGTGAATAGTCAGTGATAAAAATAGAGTTTTAATTTTACAAATTGCAAAAAATTTAAAGCTTATTATTAATTACATGACAATAAATCAAGCCCTTTTAATATCCATATGACAATAAATCAAGCCCTTTTCAACAAATTTTAAGACAAAGTTTTGGATTTTATTCTCATCAAATTTTCAACCCAAATTACCAATCGGCAGGAACGTGACGCAACTGCGTCTCTTGTTACTATTTGAAAAGGTAAAAAACATTGTATATCTTGAACTATTTGGTTTTATCTTAGACTTATGTTGATTATGTTAGTTTTCATGTAATTAGTAGTATATCAATCACATGAATTCACATGAGAGTTGGTAAACTCTTTGAACTAATTTGATTTTTCTCCAACACATTCTTAAAAATGAAACATTGATACGACAATTTATTTATATTTCCAAATTATAACTTATTAACTCTCATTTTAATATAATTTCAAATTGATTTTTCTCTATTTTAAAATATCTATACTAATAAATTAAATTAATTAATCTTCAACACCCAACTCATACACAACTAGAAATCACCTAAAAATAAAAAATATTTTCAGCTATAATGCCCTTGAATGCCTTCAATACTTTCAAACATTTCACACAATCGTGTTTCCTCTGTGCATACATACATATATATATATATATATATATTATCATTCCGATCCCAGTTTCTAAGGGATTTTGAAAACATAATTTGTTTGTTAAAAATATTTAAGCAATACAGTTCATATCTCCATAATCCCCAAACTGAGTCTTTGATTTCCGTGTTAAACGTATTGACGGGTTTACGAAACGGTCAAGATTTACGGCCGAAAACACAGATTCCATCCAGAAAAGAAAAGGATCGGGCCCACTGAGCGTTGTTGGCGGACATTTGACCGTATTTATTAATTCATTGAAATTCAAATACAACATGATTTTGAATTTCATTTAATTAATCAATACGGTCAAATTTAACCCCTGAATAGACGTTGCCCTGACCAGACCCACATTTGACTTTGCCTTCCAATTTCCCGAGAACACCTGGCAAATTTTAATGGTCGAGTCTTTGGCTTTGGATCTATTTTACAGGGGCAGCAAGTGGTATAAGCGTCCCAGGCCTCCGTTATTACCACAATTCCTTGGCTTTGTAGAGAAAATCCAACACCCGGCTCTCTCTGTTATTTCGTGTGTGGAAACGTATGGATTCCACAGAGATGGAAGTCCCGTCGTATTTCTTGTGCCCCATATCGATGCAGCTGATGACAGACCCTGTCACGCTCTGCACCGGTGCGACCTACGACAGGCAGAGCATTGAGAAGTGGATGCTTACACTGGGGAACAACACCTGCCCTCTCACAAGACAATCCCTTCACAACACCGAGCTCACAACCAACCACACACTGCGGCGCCTCCACCAACAGTGGTGCATCCTCAACTCCTCCACGGGCGTCCGCCGGATCTCGACGCCCCGGCCGCCACTCGACTCAGATCGCCTCAAAAACTTACTGCTAGACATGGAGTCATTTCAAGTGCAGGCGTTGAAGAAGCTCAGATCTGTGGCTGGTGAGAGCGAGAGCAACAGGCGGTTCATTGCTTCCTCTGCCGCACCGGCTGCCCTAATCTCTGTCCTTGAAAGTTATTCCGCAGAAAGGTATGATGAGGGTTGCTGCTACGAAGTTGCGGCGGCCTGCGAGGAGGCCTTGGGAATTCTTTATTCTCTTCCATTGCTGGACGAGACGCTCGATTTGGTCGCCACAATTAAGTGCCTGGCTTCCCTGGCCTCCATTCTTAAGAGAGGTACCTCCAACGCACGGTTTCATGCCGCCATTCTCTTACAGAAGCTTTCAAGGAAAGGCCTGGAGCGGCTTGTTATGAACGCCAATGGTGAGTTAATGGAAGGGCTGCTGGAGCTGTTGACGGAGGAGGTGTGCCACCAGGCTACCATGGCCGCCCTTGAAATGCTGACTGCAATCACTTCCAACAGCCCATGCAGTAGAATGAATGCCATCGAGGCAGGGGCAGTGTCCGTGTTGATCGAATCTCTTCCTGATCAGACACCCGAGGAAAAAAGCAGCTGCGAGAGGATGTTATATCTTCTCGACGTGTTGTGCGGATGTGCAGAAGGCAGGGCTGCCGTGGCTGACCACGCGATGGGTGTCCCTGCAGTCTCTAAGAAAATAATGGCAGTTTCCGACTTGTCAACAGAAAAAGCCGTTCGGATCCTCTGGTTGCTTTGTAAATTCTCTCCGTCTAAGCGATTAATGGATGAAATGTTGCAGATTGGTGCAGTTACCAAACTGTGCATGCTCATGCACGGCGAATGCACGGTCAAGACCAAAAGTAAGGCGAAAGAGGTGCTAAAAGTGCATGGTATGTGCTGGAACACCACATCTTGCTTTTCCTCCGTAAATTTTCTGGAATAAATAAGGCATCGCATTTCTGTGTGGAAACTATTTTAGTTATACATCTTCTATGACTCGTCTTCAGCGATGAAAGTCAATTGCATTTAGCAGAGGCTTCTTTGATCATATACTCGGTGCTCCTTCAGTGTTAACAATGATAAAACATTAGATAAATGTAAAACCCCTATGGTGATAATAGAACGTAATGGCTATTCTTGAAATTAACAGAATAATCGTACAAGGCAAAAAGCTTTTGATGAATGTTTACCCACAGCACAGAGGAACAACATTTACATGTGCACAAATCCAACGGAAAATGAGATGTGGTCAATGAAATAGAATTAGAAGAACATCGAAGGACAGTTGAAGAACTCACACTCTATATTTTATTCATTGACAGAATTACATATACATAATTATGAATTATATTTTGTAACATTTTGTAACACTTTCTTATAATGAACAACTGAAATTTGATGGACTTCTAACATATTTCTACATAGTACAAATTGGAGACTAAACTAACTAACAATATAAAATAAAGATAATAGAAAATATATTATACAGAAGTTGTTCTTTGAAAATAGTTTTCGGATCAGAAAAATTTCTTCAAGGTGCTTCCTATTATATTCACCTAGCTATAATGGAAATCTCCAACATCATTGGATACCATTTGCACATGAAGTGTCTCCTCACCTTCATAAAGGTATGAAGTTGAACCTTGATATTACAGATTTCCCCTGAACTATTAGACATCAATCCTCACATGTATGTCTCATAACTCCAACGAGATATGGTTTCTCTGATCTACAAGCACCTCTGACTATTGAGCACCTATCTATTTTCTATTGCATCCCTCCTTGTCTTCAAAGTGTTGCCCCATTAAAATAGGAAAAGCGTCCCATCTTCAATCAAGTCTTCATCACTATCAATATTTGGTGACTCTTCTACAAGTCTCACCACACACAATAGTCTATACATCAATCATTTGACACCACCCAAAATAGCAACATGAAGTTTCATCTACTCCTCAACTGAACACACATAATGCTCACAACTTCTCAAATTCCCTTGATTCCTTCCTTTGAAGGAAGCTCCTCTTTCACCTTAGGATACCCAATATCCTACACCATCAAATATTTTTTGTCACTTTATAATTTCTAGATGCAACTTCTATTTCAATAGCACCTGCACTCAAAATCCACAAACAATCTTGGCTATACCAATGGAGACTCTAGGTTAGTGAAGAGAGGATAACAATACATCCTTGAACATATTTATGCCACAATATCCATTATGTTGTCTATATCCACAGTAATAGGGGGTGGTGAGCCGCTTACACACAAGTTGAAAGAAATTATCTAGCAAATAAAATTGTAGAAAAATAAAGAAAAGACAACTACATTGGAGTATGACTACAACAAGTATAGCAGATCGAGCAACTTTGATACCAAAATAGAATTAGAAGAACAACAAAGGATAGCTAAAGAAATCACACTCTATTTTAATCATTGGTAGAATTACATTTATATAACTTCAATGACTTTTTATAGTCATACTAACTTGTTTGACAACAAATTGAAACTATTTCCAGTGAACTATAATTGATTAACAATTAACTAGATATTATTGAAAACTAATTAAGACTCTCTATAAGTTTTGATCACATGTATGGAGTTATGAATTATAATGTATTACATTGTGAACATTTAATTTCTTAAAATTTTCTTGACTACTATGGACTAGACATTACCATTTGGCTAAATAGTTAGCTATTTTTATACAATGTTGGAGACTTTTTAGGGTAAGTAGTTCTTTGATTTCTCTCTTATTTGTCTCATAATTATAACATTTTAACTATTTTATAATTATTTTATTTTTGAGGTAAGTTATAAAAGAAAATTAAATAAGAGGGGAACTGAAACATGTGTAGTTATTTAGTAAATTTATGATTAAAAAAAAAATCATATTGCAGTCTTTTTTTAAATTTTTATGGTTAAAATTTTAAATTATATTTATATCATTACTTTAGTAGAAATTTTCAAACTATATAGTATGTTTATTACTACTAGTTTAGAAGTATATTCTTAGAATTTATGTAATTTAAATATTTTATATGTATTGTTAAATATAATTTAGTTTAATGGTCAAAGGTAAATTTTGGTCAATAAAAGTAGGACAACTATTAACTTTTTTTTTTTTTTTAGAAATGAGTTGTAAAATTAGTATTGTTTGATTGATTATTAAAATGGGCAATCTTTAATTGAATTGATATTTTATTAATATGGAATATTTTTGAACTTCAATACAAATGCCATAAAACTACTATTGTATTTAAGATAATCTATACTAAATAGTATTTTTATAAAGTAATTATAACTTGTAAATATTAAATTACTATAAAATATTTTATATAGTAAATTTAAATTACTATTTATTTTGTTGAGATAATAATAATTTAAATTAGTGTCCTCAAAGTGGTTAATCAAATTCCAAATATGTTGAATCTTGAACATAGGCTCAATAGCTTGAACTTGAATCTACACATGACCACATTGGAGATAACCAAGGATTGGAGTAAGTTGTTAAACTAATTACTAATAAAGAGTTTGCAAGATAATATAATTCTTATCTTTCCCAAATACCAAAAAAAACTTGTATCTAAGATTATGCAATATATAAGAAATATAACTAGAAATTTGAACCCATCTCCTACTCTAACATTATTCCAATTGAATAATTATAGCCTTAAAGGTCAAAAAATCCATCTATCTAGTGTCAAGCATTTTGAGCATGAACAAAATACTAAAAAATATGGAAAGATTATATTTTCTCATAGAGTAGCATCTTGTATTAAAAAACACTGATATACAATAAATAGATGCCAATAATCAAGACTTGGTATAGTAGAAGCTAGGAAAATGAACATGTCAACTAACATTTATTTTTTGAATCATGGGTGAATGAGGTCTAATCCACATATAACCTTTCATTGGGTTGTTATTGTGGAAGGGAGTGTTGATGTTTCATAGATATTCCTTCCACTAAGGTCTAAGAGATGTCACCAAAATGTTGTGCATATGTTGAGAAGGGACAAAGTCAATTATAGCTTCATAGATTGGGAAATTAAAATAGAATAACATGAGCTTTTTCTCTAGCTTAAGACCATGAGAGCCATGTATAATTTCGCTTGGAATAAATATCTTGGAGATGTTAGATTGCTCTCCTAAATAATTTAAGGAAATGAATATAGAGAGTATTTGTAAGTGAATTTTCTTGAAAAATAAATGTTGGGAGACCACTAAATGGAGTGCTAGTTGATATGAAATATATTACAAAATATATCCTCATTCCAAATCAGTAATTTCTTGATATACTCCTAGGATTTCTAGGAAATTCTAGCAATAAAGGTACCACTAATTTTGATGATCAAGTTAGAGCAATAGTAAGAGAAATAAATACAAGACAAATATAAGTTTGTAACTATTATAATTGTGAAAAAAAAGAGCCACAAGATAAAACAATGAACAAATACACCTTCCACACAAGAGATCTACAAAGAAAATGTGTGATATTCCTCAACAAGAAAAAGCTACAGAATGAACCTCAAGAATCTTCAAAGAAAAAAAGGTCCTCAAAGGTTGAGATTTTGAGAGTAAATCTCTAGAGGAGAAAAACTCGGAGAGATAATATAATGAGGGTTGAGTGCTTTATAGGAGAAATCCTAAATGGTCCTTACTTCAGTTAACAGAAAAGCACTTAGTTAACTGAATAAAGAACTCCTAAGTTTAGCTTAAGTGCACGAGAATAAATTAGACTAATAATTAATTAAAGGTTAATTAATTATTAGTTATGCATGATTACTCTAACACCCCCCTTAAGATGAAGTTAGGGAGTAGCTAAAAATCCTTAAAAGAATGCTTGATGGGTCCCATCAAACAATTCCTGGTAAGGTACCCATGTATAAACAAAATATCTCACAACTAGAGGAAAGGAGAAAACCACAATGGGAGAAAGCTCCTCTCCAAAAGAGAGAGAAATTAAAGGATTGAAAAATCCTCCAAATCAAGATATGAAGGACTGAGAAGCCTCCAACCAAAATAATGTCCTAAGAAAGAGGAACATGTAAAACATCACTAAAGCACGAAGAAGTTGTAGATTGTTGTCAAATGGTAACTGATATAGTGCTGAAATGAAGAACCTCCAAAAATAGGAATGCAAGAGTGTCCATATGGTAAATGATCCATCTCACTGAAATGCATATAACCAGCTACTAATGTACACTACATCTGAAAGTAAATAGGAACAAGAACTATATACATAGATCAATCCAAACTTGGAAGCCAAGGAAGCTATAGCACTACCAGTAGAATCCCCCCATAATGTTAAAAAGGGAGAGCCAAAACTGATAGAATAAAACTATGTGAAACCAAGAAGTGCATGTAGGAGAAATAACCTACAAATAAAAGGGTATGCAAACTAAGGAATACACACATGAGGCAAGAATCACTGGGATTCACTCTTGTCCTAGAAGGGACACTCACTTGACAAAGGCGTGATGGAAAACCAAAGGAAAACATCAACCCCCATGGCACTTTATATCATAGTGTGATTGCAAAAGGCACAATAAGATTTGCAAAATCCCCAAAAAATATACACCAAAATGACACTTTATCTTAGTGAATCTACAAAATAGAATGTGCATGAAAATATGTCTACTATGTCCAAATAGGAAAAACTACTGGAAATACATATAGAATAGCCAAAATTGAGTCATCCCACACAAACGAAAAGTTTCCAAGAGCTAAGACATCCAAGTAATTCACTAGAGTGTGAAAACACAAAAAACTTAATAAAATGTACTTGGAGAGAAATATAGAAAACATGCATAGATGGCTATGAAGAGCTTTGAAAGACTGTTCCAACACTACTAAAATTGTGAAAAATGGAGTAACTACCTAAAAGTTATGAGCTCGAGAGGGAAAATAATACCTCTAACTTCAATAGGCTATAGAATACACTAGAAATAAAAATTGAGAAAAAATATAGCACCATTGGATAGTGCTAAGAACTATCTTTTTGATGATATCTTGTTTGCCCAATTTTGATAGCAGAACAAAAAGTTATGCCTATTTTCTCAATTATACCTATTTTGCAACAAACAAACAAAAAAAAATTAGCCCCCCTAGGGTCTGGGCACTGGTTTCCCATATGACCTGGGGTGGCAATTTTTTTTATTTTTATTTTTCCTTTTTTTCCTTTAAAAAGGAAAAAAAGCAAAAAAGACAAAGAAGATTTCAATTTTTCTCTTGTAACCCTAGTTGAAGAAAAACCTCATAAATCAAGAAGGGGTTTGATGATCCACGCTCTAATACCATGTTAGAAATGTGAAAAGCATGAGCCATATGATCAAACAGTGAACAAATACAAATACACCTTCCATGGAAAAGATCTACAAACATTACATGGACAATATTCCTCAACAAGAAAAAGCTATAGAATGAACCTCAAAAATCTTCAAGGAAAAAAAAAGTCCTCAAAGGTTGGGAGTTTGAGATTAAATCTCAAGAGGAGAAAATCTCAGAGAGATAATACAATGAGGGTTGAGTGCTTTATAGGAGCAACCTTAAATGGTGCTCACTTCAGTTAATGGAAAAGCACCCAGTTAAATGAATAAAGAACTCTTAATTTTAGATTAAATGCATGAGAATAAATTAGACTAATAATTAATTAAAGTTTAATTAATTATTAGCTAATGCATGATTGCTCTAATAGTAACACATGTGTAATGTGATGGATAATAAGGGTTCTACCTAACAAAGATAACTATTTTCTTTTTCATAAGAAAAATAGTCCTACATGGCATCGTCGGTGAGAGGCGGGAACAAGTGTGGTTTGAATTCTAAAGGCGATGGAGGAGATGGGGACGTAGATGATCCAAATGGGGCTGGTGAGTCTAAGGCGTACTTACTTACTAATGTGAACTATGGAGCGATGTTGGGAGGGGGTCTGGATTTTGATGGCTTGATGGAGCCCTTTCTATCCACTGTGGAGCTTTGTCTCGGGTTCCTCTTTGCTCATTCAGGAGGTTTTTTTTGGCATTTGGGATATTTTTTTGCGCTAGTGGCTCATGGATGTAGAGGTTGTATGGTCTCCTATGGTGGTTCAGGGCTCTTTCTTTGTGCCAAGGTCATGGATGATGTTGTTGGTTGCTGTACACTGGCTCCTTTTGGCTGGATGTCTTTTGTGTTAGCCATTTCTCTACTTTGGTGGTGCACTCGTTGTTTCCTTTTTTGTGGGTGTTAAGAGCTTGTTTTCTCCAGTCTATGTGGATTCTGATGCTTGATTCCTGGTGGTTTCTACATTACCGGGTGTAGTTTTTGGGTGGTTTGTGTTGGGATTTATAGTTGGAGTGTGCATTCTTTCAAACCTGGTTGGGTCGGATGGAGTTCTTCATGGTTATTCCCTCCTTCTAGTCTCTCCCTTTATAGGCCTCCCTCACTATGCCTTGCTCTGTTGGTTCCCCTATGGTTTTTATCTTTCATATTTCTTTGTGGCTTCCTTTTTCTAGTGTTGTGGTGGTTTTTCTTGCCTTGGGTGTATTGTGGGTGCTCTTGGTCTCCCTTTTGTGGACTGGTGGTGCTTCCTTTGGGTTGGCTTTGTGGAGATTTGGATTATCTTTGGTTCTAACTAGTGTGTTAGAGTAGCTTGGGGGCTTTATGGTTTAGCTGTCTCCATGTGTTCTTCCTTCTGGGGCTCCATTATCCCTCTTGGGCCTGGTTTTCTTCTATTTTCCTTGGGCTTGGATTTCTGCTCTTCATGGTGCTTTGGTTTCCAGATTATGGTTTATTTGTAGTTGGTTGGGTTATGCTTATGGTCAATGATTATGTGGGGTTTCTTGTCTCTGTGGAAAATATCTTTTGTTGTGCCCCTTGTTGTTTGGGGGGCTCTATACCTTTTGGACCAGGTTTGGTCTCTCTCCTGGTCTATTTTTTGGGTTCCCCTCTGGTTTGGAAATATGAATTTGTTTGAGGAGCTTTCTCATTCTTTGATGGAAACCATTGTTGCTTTGAAGGTTGGCTTGATAGCCTTTTATTTTGGGCCTTTTCAGTTGGCTAGGGTGAGCTTAGTGCTTTATCTTCTGACCCTGGTGTGTTGTTGGCTTATGGGGGTGAAGTTTTCCCTCTTTTGTGTACTTTCCTCCTTCTCCTGTTTGGTTTTCATAGCAGGGGTATATTCTCTAAAGATGGAGATATGTTTTGATGGAGAGGAGAAGATCTTTTGGTGTTGTTGTGTGTTGGCTGGGGTTTTCTTAACTTCTTCCTATTGGAACTAGACTCTCATGTTGCTAAGGGATGGTGTGATTTCCCTTTCTATTGAAGTTTCTTTTTGTTGGTTTCCTCAGTTGGTGTCTTGTATGGAGGTGGAGATTGTTGCTTTAGAGGTGGAACCCTCTCCTATTGAGGTGGAGATGGAGGTTGTCGAGCTGATGGGAAATTCCTCCCTCTTATGTCAGTTCCTATTGAGGTGGGGCTTGCATGATCAAGAGAGAGGTGACTTCGGTGGTAAGGGTTCTTGCATCATCTTCTCCAAAGAGGGGAGCCCTCTCCTTTCAAGGTGGAGGATGGGTTGGCTATTTGTATGGGATGTTGTTGCAGGTTTGTTGAAGCTTCACAACATGCTATTATTTTGCTACAGAGATAGCTATGATAGGCTAATTGTTTCCTGGTGGACTTAGATAGTCTTTATGACTTGTTAGGGTTTTCAATCCTTGTTAAAACCTACTTGTGTTGGGTTTTAGGTTCCCTAGAAAACCTATTTGTTTGCAGCTTGAGTTGTCTTGCTTATCTCTATTGGTTATTGTTGCTCCGCTATTGATGTTTCATTGATTTCTCTCATTTGCAGCTTGCTCTGTTTGGATTGGGTTTCAGATCCCATCGAAATCGTATGTACTAGGTTTTGGGGGCTCGTCAAAACCTATTTTACCCCTAATAAAAAGCATATGTAATGTGATAAAATTGGTGGAATTCATCAACCAAATTTCTATGATTCATTACCATCATATTCTCTAACAATATATTTGGCATAAAGAGTGATACCCTACTTGTAAACATTAATAATACCTAGCCCTCCAAATCACTATCCAACTAACATGTATCCCAAGTAACCTTACGAAATCCTTTATCAAGTATAATTTGAACCAAAATAAGTCTTGTAAAATATTTTCAAGGTTGTAGTATGATAGCTTGGAAGGAACCAAGTATGAATAACAAACACAAGTTAGAACTAAAACTTTAGATAAATTTGAGAATTTAGCTTCCAATATATAAAGGTGGTTTAGTGATCTAGTAAGAAAGCTAAATTCCTTAACTATAAATACCATATTACCAAAGTATGGATTGGCAAGAAGGTAAAGATAATTGCTATAAATTTAAAAATCTATTCATGATCAATGTATTTACATCCAAAAGTATGAAGGTAGGCTAGATGTTGGAAAAAATATTACATGTAATAGTAATCTTATTCTACTAGATGCTAGATCAAGAGGCTAGGAAAAATTATTATGTAACATGAAGGACTGGTGATCATTATCTTTCTCTTCAATGGGAATCAAGAAGGATTCATCTATGATTCAATATCCATTAAAAAATTATTGGGATATAACACTAAGAGGAGAATACCTTCAATCCTTTACTATGAGATAATATCGGAAATGAGATATAAAAGACCCTTAGTAGCAATCACATGGAAAAAAGGTGCAATAGGAGAACCTTATCTTATCAAGGAAAAATGAATAAGGGTTAATATTTGACAAATTATTAACTATGAGAAAAGTAGAAGAATCAAGAAAGATGTTTGAATAGATTTGTTGAAGGTGGGAAGAAACCCCAGAGCTCTAAATATGGAAACCTCAAAGGATGCTTCAAAATAGTTCACGAGTACCACTTTCTAATTTTGAAACACCTCCAACATGGTAAGAAAATGAATCTCCCCTTATTTTTATTTACCTCTCTTGAAGCTTGCATTGTTAAAGATGCCTATCCTCCTTTACACCAGGGACTTATCATTGCTCTATATAAATATTTTCTAGCCATGTTCATCCATCCTCTAATCCTAATGCTCATTATAGTGTCAAAATTAAACTTATTAAAGAAAAACTCTCCAAGACCCCCTACCTCTGCTAAATCTAACCCTTGCTTTGTTGGCAAGGTGGGTCTTATTCATAAGGGTAAGGGCCTTTTTGTGATCCATGACATCCAACTTGAGATTCTTGACACCTCACATACCAAGATAAGGAAAGTGTCCCCCCAATTTGAAAGAAAAACAATATGGTAGTCCAATTAAGAAACCCAAAATCCCCAATACAAATGATGGTGAGGCTATTGAATTTTTTTATGCCAAACGGTTGAAAATTTTGGCTTTGGAGTCTACTCCTATTGACCCAAAGGATCTAATGGAAGAAGTTCCATGATAGTTGCTAAATACCTTTCCATTACTAACCCTAACACTTGTAAAGGAAAACAAATTCAAGAGATGATTGAGCAAGATGAGTTGAAGAAAGAGGAGTTCCTCCCTCAAACTGAGGAAGACTTAGAGGAAAATGACTTAGACCATGACTTGGGGAAGATTTAGGAAAATGAACCTAATGAGTAACAAGTTATGGTGGGGGATGTTGTGGTCAATATTGGCTATGACCTTATTGTTGAGGTGGACCTTGAGATGAAAAAGTATTACATCTCTCCCTCTGCTAACCCTATGGAAAACTATAATAATAAGGAGGTATACTTTCCCTCCTCATTTACCTACACAAAACACTAATGGCAAAGACAATGAGGTCCTAATGAAGCTACACAACTGTGTGTTGGAGCTTGAAAACTTGTTGTCTAATAGTCTTGTTGATAGGTGTACTTGTCTGCAAAATGCCCTTCCTAAGATTATTAAGCTAACCCATAGCATTATGAAGAAGGTTGTTATTGGTATTTTCTCTGGCCATTTGAATATTAACAAAGACAAAAAGAACTGTGATAAAGATAACACAAAGGAGACCATGCATATTATCAATGATGCTAAGTAGAAAGATGAGGAATGGGAAGCCTCCCTTGATGCAATCCTTGATAATTGGGACTTGATCTATTAGCAAGTTCTTTTGTTATGCTTTTTGGGCTCTCTATTTTTTGTTGTTTGTTGTTTCTTTGGGCCTTCATGCCCTTTGTTGTTTCTTTAGGCACGTGTTCCCTCCCAATATTTTCTTAATTCGTTATTAATGTTCTAAACTTTCAGGATCAAGGTCCTTTCCCTACTTTTATAATTAGAAAACAAATATAGTTTCCCACATCTCCATATATGAACCAATTAAAAATAAATAATTTAAAAGAAAAATAGAACCCATATCCTTTTAATTTGATCTAAGAACTCTATGAAAAAAAATTGAATTGGATAAAATCATATATTATCATAATCACATTCAATGTCTATAACTTGTGATTCAAAATTATGTAAAGATCTAATTCTAACGAATTTTTACATCCAATAGAAGGTGAATAAGTTGCAAGTCTAGGGCTGATGCAAGAAATTGGGTCCACAAAAAACTTAAAAAGTGGAAGTGTTTTTGTTGTTTATCAGAATTTATCACACTTGGACTAAAAACTTGAGACACTTACACAATGAATCTTAAAAAATGTCAGCAATATGAAATTTATCATTTTAAATCTAGTTTCCAAAAATGTAATTTATTCAAATACCCAGATGATAGAAATTAAAATTTGATAGGGATGTATAAAAACCACTTTTTAAAAGTCCATGTTTTTTACCATACCATCCACGTGTACAGACACCACTTTTTGACCCATTTTTTTTTTTCTAATTCCTTTTGGGGAAAGAAAGGTAACAACATGAAGATTGATAAGGAATTTTTTTAATAATTTTTTTTAAAATATTTTTTTTTTATTGAATCTTTATTGGCCTCAATTGTTCTTTTTAAAAATCAATGTGTATGGACAACATAATTGGACCTAAACTAAAAAAAAATTAAATCTTTTTTTTTTCATTGTGTAGAAAATTGTCTGAAGATTGATGCCATATAATTTTTTTTACAAGAAACTTAACAAAAAAAAAATATTAAAAAACAAAAAAGCTTGATATTTCAAGTTTAAGGACTATTTTTCTTAGAAATTAATTAAAAAATAAAAAATATAATCCAATCTTAATAAAAATTATATATTTGGAAACTAGACATCATGTTCTCTAATGGGTTTTAATTTTATAGATTGATTCAGAAAAAAGTCCATCAGCCATATTGCTAAAGTTGGACATTCTTCTTCAATCTGCCTTAGATTTTTAGTTGTAGGTCAAAGGCTAACGGTCAGGTTGCCAAGCCTTTCCTGAGCCTAAAACTGAGGTAGCATGTGGGTTGGGATTTCAAAATTTTAAAAACACGTATGCAATACAAAACGCATATGTGTTCTTTATTTTCTTGATTATTTAAAATATTAAATACTTTTTAGAAACACATACGAATTTTGTGTTATAAAAAGCGTATGCATTTTAAAATGCGTAGGCATTTTTCATTTTAAAACACATACGTGTTTCTAAAACATATTTATTTTTTTAAATAAATGACTTGTACGTGTTATAAAATGTGTACGCATTATATAACGTGTACACATTTTTTAGTGCATGCACATTTTTTAGGCTCAAGTACCCGAATCATAACACATACACATTTTTTAATAAAGTGTACACGTTTTCTGTGAGATTTTTTTTGGTCGAAACTTCCCCTCTTCGTGCACCCAACTTCTTGCTTTTACCCTCCAGCCCTATAAATATATAGTATGGTTCAAGAACATAGAAGAATATGAAGTCATTATTACCTCAATTTAGAATAGTATTCTCCAATGATCTCATCTACTCTATCCTAATGGCACTGTAGAGCTCATTTATCAAAAAAATGTAGCTTTTCACATCTCCATGTATGAATCAATTCAAATTGAAGGAACCAAAATAAAATAGAATCCATTGTATTATTTTTGGATGAAATAAATCAACGTGAAACAAATTTGAATTGGATGAAATCAAATAATTATTATCACATTTAATTTCCATAACATGTGTTTCAAAATCATGTGAATCAACAACCCTAATTTTTTACATAAAAATTTAATTAGAAGTCTTATATTCCATGCATGACACATAAATGGATTGAATACCTCACTAAGAATATCAATATCAAACTTAAACACCTCCAACCCACATGATTTTTAAATTCATGCATAGTTTATTGATGTATCTATAGATAACTACACATAAAAATATCCAAATAGAGTCTCTCAACTTCACACTCTCACTCTAAAGAGCATATGTATTATTGATTCTAAATTTTATTCCAATAGGACAAATCTTCATCTTTTTCATCAACACATAAACCCCACTACATGCTTATTTTCTCACACTAGCTTTGAACTTTTTTAGTAGATATGACATTATCACTACAAAAAGATAATTAATTTCCAATGTTAAAATTTATTAAATCATAGCTAGTTAAACTGGCAATGTAACACAAACCATCATTACAAAATCCAAAAGATTGATCCACCTGAAGTGAAGAACCTAAATTTCCATATTGTCTCTCTATTTCATAATTATACAACTTATTGCATAATTTTATTCATTGCTACAATCAAGTCGATAAACAAATGTACAAATAATTTCATCAACATTTAATGTTGAGGTAGCAATACTAGTAGCTTCTTCATTCTCTTCTCTTGAAAATTCTTCCTTAACACAATGTGTATGGTGTGGTTGGTAATATTCTAGCCTAAGGAAATGATTATCATATATGAGTACTTAATCGTTACATTTTCCACCCATAGCATCTAACATTCTAGAATAAACACCTATGTCTATAGATCTAAATCATCAATATAAATCTTGAAAATTTAGAATATAAAAATTTGTCACCTTAACAATTGCATCCGTGTTCTCATCCTAATATATATATTTTTGGATGGTTTTAGAATTTATATCCTCCAAGAGAATACCTATTTCATTACCAAGGGATGAATAATACAAAATTAGGAAAATCAAATCATTTGGAATGCATGTCAAAGGAGACTTAATACATGATTATCAAATCTAGTAATGAATGTAAAATCTAATTCATCTTCCTATCTTTGAATGATAGACAAGGTATCTTAGGATTTAAAATAAGTAAATGAGAATTTTTCTGCAAGATTCCTTTCTCGAGCACTTAATTTTTTGGTAAGCTATTAGTTATATCTTCCAAAGTAGTAGTTGGTTATTAGTAAGGGTAGGGGAGGTCCTCATGTATCTATTTGGAAATCATATGAGATATCCTCACCATAATACCCCTGGATTTCACATTTATCATTGTAGGTATATGCTAAAGTATTTTGTACAAAGGACCTAGAATATTCTTCCCACTAGAAACCCATGTTTACAAAATTTAGACTATACTTGAAACCTATATACATGCACCATTCCATTTAAGAGCACATATAGACATATATTTGCAATCATGAAAAGGAGAATTTTTTCTTGCAACTTAATATTTTAATATTGCCTTGTAGTGTGTAAAATATTCAAAATTAAAATCAATACCATAAAGACTAAGGAAAAAATTATTGAAGACTAATGAATACTTAGGTTAAAAAATAGGCTTATACAATATCACAAGCACAAATGGCCAATGGAACAATAAAATAATCCCTTCAAATCCTCTTAGCATTATAGTGCCATTTATTAGTAACTAGAACTAGCTATACAAACCCTAGATAATACACTTAAAACCTAAGCCTAGGGATGCATGTTGACCAAGTTAATGAGCTAAGAATCATAATTAAATAGTGGATAGAAATGACCAATCTCTATGATGGGGTGATTCTTTTTCACTTGAGGTTCTATTAGGCCTAGGAAAGTGATCCTAAAGGTCATTGAAAAGGTTTGTTTCACCAACCTGTCATAAATCTCCAAAATATGTTCATGTTCTAGGAAAATAGTGTGTGCAAGTTATAATGCACTCACATTGTGGCTCAAACATTTTTTTTTGAACGCTAGTGTGTTATAGTGTATATGGATTATATTTCACACCAATCAAATGTTACCCTTAGGCTTGGAATAACATTACCAATTTTATGGGTTGGAAAAGCAATTTATTTACTAAAACCATATTTTACCAAATAATTAAAAAAATACAAGTTCCGCATGTTCTCTCCATCAAGTTTGCATATTTTACAATAAGATTCTACAGACATCACTACAATTATATGCTTTATCTTAACTTTCTAACAATAGATTTTTCTAAAATATGAACATATTAAGGTCTCGATCTTTAATTAATTTTAGTTCTTTTTATAAAAAAAAATATTATATTTTCTATGTAGTTTTTGATCCACTTATTCAAAATTTTAAAATTATGTTTTCAAATTCTATGCTTCATTCTATACGCATAGAAATATTATTATTCTGAAGATTAGGTAGGAGTACACTCTATTTTTTTAAGTTTGCAACTTAACTCAAGCTTCCTAAGCATATGGACAAATGAACTCTTAGTTATGATCTAACATATCCAAGAAAATGTTATTGATGATGAAATGATCTATTTCTAACAAAATTTGAGATTGCAATTTGTAAGGTAGTAAGATCAAATATTCAAAAACAATCTCAAAAAATAGGCCTTTTAACAACTAGGATGATGAACTTCTTAAATAAAAGGGTTATTTCAAACATCCACTCATTTGTGAATCTTATTATATCAATCACCAAAACATTAAATATAAACACATCAAATAAAACCCTCCATCACAAAAAGAATTAAAAAAATGAAATCAAACATTACTTCTAATATCATATGGATGTGAAAAATGAACTTAAAAGAGGTATGTTAATTGAATGGAATTCTATAGTGAATATTAAAATTGAAATCAAACATTACTTCTAATATCATATAGATGTGAAAAATGAACTTGGAAGAGGTATGCTAATTGAATGAGACTCCACAATGAAATATTAATGCTATGAAAAGGAAAGATGGAACTCCCTAATTAATATTAATGCTATGAAAAAAGACCACTACCAACTGAAAGCAAAAAAAACATAATACAATTGATGTTGGAAGAAAAAAAAACATAATATATTTGATATTGGAAAGTGAAAAAAACATAATATATTTGATGTTGGAAGCTAAAAAAAGAACATAATATGTTTGGTTTTGGAAGTTAAAAAACATAATATATTTAGTGTGCCACAAAATCAATAAGATGGGCTGCTCCCTAAGCCACTACTATTGGGATGGGAACCAACTCGTGGATTCATTTAGAAACTATCTAATTGAGCACCTAAAGAATGTAATAATGAGTGACAAGATTATTCGTGCCTTCACGTGTCTAAAATAATTTTTATAAGATTTATGAAACTTTCAAGCCTTAGCTAATTGCCAACAAAGAATCCTATCACCCGATGAGAAGGTCGGTGGCTGTATTAGACCTTATCATCCGATGTACCTAGTGAACGACTGACTACTGCAACACCGGGCTCAATTATATTTATAGTTGGCAAGCGTGTTGACATTACACCTATTTCAGCGAGTCGCAACCTGCGTTCACATGGTTACTCTTTCCCAGTAAATGAATTTATATAAGCATTCGTGGCCTCCTCTATTACCAAAATACATTTCAACTCCACAATTGCTTGGCCTTGTAAAGAAAATCCTATACCCGGCTCTCTCTGTTATTTGGTGTGTGGAAGGGTATGGATTCCACAGAGATGGAAATCCCTTCCTATTTCTTGTGCCCGATATCGTTGCAGCTGATGACAGACCCTGTCACGCTCTGCAACGGTACGACCTGCGACCGACACTGTATTGAGAAGTGGGTGTATACCATGGGGAACAACACCTGCCCTCTCACAATGCAACCCCTTCACAACACAGACCTCACACCGAACCACACACTGCGGCGCCTCATCCAACAGTGGTGCGTCCTCAACTCCTCCGCGGGCGTCCAACGGATCTCCACGCCCCGGCCGCCCCTCGACGCAGATCACCTCAATAAATTACTCCTAGAGATGAAGTCATTTCAAGTGAAGGCGTTGAAGAAACTTAAATCTGTGGCCGGTGAGAGCGAGAGCAACAGGCGGCTAATCGCTTCATCGGCCGCACCGGCCGCTCTAATCTCTGTCATTGAAAGCTTTTCCGCAGAAAGGGGTAAAGAGGTTTGCAGCTACGAAATTGCGGCGGCCTGCGAGGAAGCCTTGGGAATCCTTTTTTCTCTGCCTTTGCCGGACGAGACGCTGAATTCGGTCGCCACAAGTGCGTGCTTGGCATCCCTAGTTTCCATTCTCAAGAGAGGCGCCTCCAACGCACAGTTTCATGCCGCCATGCTCTTACATACGCTTTCAAGGAAAGGCCTGGAGCGGCTTGTTATGAACGCTAACGGTGAGTTAATCGAAGGGTTGGTAGAGCTATTGACGGAAGAGGTCTGCCACCAGACTACCATGGCCGCCCTCGAAATGTTGACTGCAATCGCCTCCCACAGCCGGCGCAGCAGAATGAAAGCCATTGAGGCAGGGGTAGTCTCCGTGTTGATCGAATCGCTTCCCGATCAGACTCCCGAGAAAAAGGGCACCTGCGAGAGGATGCTATGTCTTGTCAACGTGTTGTGCGGATGTGCAGAAGGAAGGGCTGCCGTGGCCGACCACGCTATGGGTATCCCTGCAGTCTCTAAGAAAATAATGAGAGTCTCCTACTTAGCAACGGAAAAAGCCGTTCGGATCGTGTGGTTGCTTTGTAAATTCTCACCTTCGAAGCGAGTAATTGATGAAATTTTGCAGATTGGTGCAGTCACCAAACTGTGCATGCTCATGCACTGGGAATGCACGGCCAAGACCAAGAGTAAGGTAAAAGAGATGCTCAGAGTGCATGGTAAGTGCTGGAAAAGCGGATCTTGCAGTTCCTACGTAAATTTTCCAGAATAAGTAAGACAGCACAATTCACTGGCGAAACTATTTGTGTTATATATCTTCGATGACTCGTCTTCATCTATGGAAGACAATTGCTTTTAGCAGAGGACCATCATATACTCGTTGCTCTGGCCCCGTTAATTATGATGAAGCAGCAGATAGCAGACAAATTAGAACTACTGTGATGTAAATAGAGCGTAATGGCTCTTCTTGAAAGTAATTGAATATTCGTGTAAGGTGAAAACTTCCATTGCATTTTCATCCTTCATACGCACAAATCGGACGGAAATGAGAATCGTGGAAAACCAATTCTCTTGCCTGCTGGGGACTGTAA
Source organism: Sequoia sempervirens (assembly GCA_007258455.2). Taxonomy (NCBI): domain Eukaryota; kingdom Viridiplantae; phylum Streptophyta; class Pinopsida; order Cupressales; family Cupressaceae; genus Sequoia; species Sequoia sempervirens. Next base: position 11,428,592 of record VDFB02047397.1, on the reverse strand, counting down.
AGTAGTCTACATTAATTTGATAAACACTTATTTATACTTCAACCATATTCAAAGGACCAATGCAGCAGGTTAACTATATTCGTTCAATGTCACAGACTTTTTCATAGGAAGAAAATTTGACGAGAGGAAAGATGAAATGGGTCTCTTAAATTAAAATGCATGGTTATATGGTGAATTTATGTTATTTATTAAAAAATTATATCAAATTATTTAGTTAAAAAATTAAATATTAAGTAATATTACATGGTTAAAGATGAAAAAATTCAAATAAATATTAAAAACTAGATTAGTATTAAAGAAAAAATTATATATATTTTTAATATTGAATTTAATTGATTATTAATATAGAAAGGATAACAAGTTAAAGATTAATCAATAAAGTCTTATGAAACAAAATTATTGAACCATCAACAACAAATAATTATAAAGGTAGCATTACTCTTCAATGATGGATGTAAATAAATCAACCTTAAGCTCAATGTAATAAAATGTGTTCGAACTAATTTTACCCTGATCATATAACTCAAAGCTAATAGATAGCATAGATGATATCATGTTAGTGACGAATGTCAAGTGTTTGGTGATCTTGGTGTGATTGGCAACCAACTAAGCAATTTCTTCTTGAATCCTATTGAGTTGATCTACCAACATTTGGTTCACTTTCAATGCATCTTGTTAATTTAAAGCACTTAAATAGCTATTTCTAGATGATAGCTATTTCCTTGATTTTTAACCCTTTGGAATTTAGTGCTAGTTGTTGCTATTCAAAAATCCTGATGGAATTTTATATGATTTCTTCATTAATATATTTATTTTTTTGAAAAATAAAAAGGATATAGCATCACATTTTCCTTTCTAAAGATGGTAACCAATATCTTTTGAAATAGACTCAAGGATAAAATTACCATAAGTACCAACTCCCAATTGAATAATTTTCTAGATAAGTGGGAAATCAAACAAAAGTGAGGTATCATTGACAACAACCTTTTAGCGAAAAGATGAAAATTAGTAGTCACAAAAGTATGTTTAACATGTTAAGGATGCTTTCTTTATATTAAAGATAGTGTAAAAAGCTTAGTACATTGTTCCATTAGCCTCTACCTAAGACTAGATATCCAAATTTAATAATAATAAGACTACTAGGACATAACTGATAGGACAAAGTATATTGCATTACTTCCATGCTCAACAAAAAATATAGTACCATTCTGCTAAACTGAAGGTAAAAAAAACCACAACTGGGGGACATTATATGTTGATGTGTGTTCAGTTTCCAGCCTCGCTTTCAGCAGTTTCCCATTCTACACATCCTATGAGAGGTCCATTGACATAAATTTATTCATTAGAATAGATAGCTTCCATTGCAAAATCATGATCATCTTTGACATGGAACCTAGTGACGTGTTGCTCCTTTCTTGCCCTCTTTTCATTCTCCTTGTAGTTTTGCATCAATTTAGCCATTCCTTTGAGCAGGGGATACTTTCATCTTTGTTGAATGACCAAGTATGTCCATAATTAATCTCATTAGTGTTCATGTTGACCATTCCATCTTCAAGGAGCTTCAAAAATTTATGCTTTGATATCTCCATAGAAATTGTTACCTGCACAACAACATTGTGGAAAATGAGTTTATTATAAAACTCAATAAGAGACCTCTTCACACACTGCAATTTTTCCTCATTTTTTTTAATCTAGATTCACCATAAAATATCATTTGTAAGTATTAGCTAAAATAGATTACACTTTTTATCCAGACCATCAATATTGCAATGTAAGACTTCAATCCATTATATGTTACCTTTCAAGCCTTTTAAGTTAAAATAAAATAAATTCCAAACCTCTTATCCAAAAAGATAATCAAAGAATATATGCCAAATTATTTCTGGTTGTCTACAAGCACTGCACAAATCAACATTGGATTGGTTAATTCTGTAAGGAAGTTTTTGAAGAATTAGAAGCCATTTAAAACATTCTTTTTTGGGCTCAATGCAACTAGCCCATTTTTTTTAGAAAAAATTTCTTCCAATCTTTATTAAAAAGGGAAAGATTTCATTTATTTTTAAGAGTATCAAACATAGTGACATTGTTTCTTAAAGAATTGTAAATTATTTTTTAGTTAAATTTCTACAAGAGAGAACCATCAGACTATTTAAAATGCTTAAAATGATTAATCCCATTATTGTAGACTTTAGGGAGCTGGAGGGCCTCACAAGCACCTCTAAGCATGGAGTAAGTTCTCTAGTTAAAGGGAGGAGGGTAAATTCATTGCTTAGGGTAGCCTAGGACTTAATTTGGCCATCGACAAGGATGGCATTAAAAGTCTTTATACCCTTGGTGTTGTAGCCTTTCGTTGAGCACCCTTGCACTAGTACTAGGGTCTTTTCTTTATGCTTCAAATTCCACCACACAAATCTACTAGCAAACAAATTATTATGTGTCAATAACATATTTATAACAAATATTATTAGCAACATTATCTCAGGCCTTTTGAATACTTTTGAAAATAGGAGACCCTATAGGAGAGATTGAAAAGGAGCCAGCTAAGAGGTCACTAAAAGGGATTTACTTCCAGGTATTAACATGCTTTGACACTCCTAATTGAATATTGTTTCTTATCAGCACTTTCCAAGGCTCATTCCCATCTAAATATTTTAAAATCTATTTAGCAATTAGAGCCATTATATGTATTTTGAGGTCTTTCAGCCCCCAACGCCTACTATCCTTTTTGATACAACACCATTCCCACTTTATGGAATGCTTTTTTTCCCTTCCCATTTGACCAGAGGAAGTTCCTTATTCTTTTTTGATTTCATTCACCCGGTAACTATTGAACAACCAGACAAAAGAATAATATAGGTTGTATGAGGCTAGTATCTTTTGATAGACTTGCATTCTCCTAGCCAATGAGAGGTAGTGTTTATCCCATTTGTCCAATTTGTTTTCAATCTTCCCTTCTATCTATTGCTACATACCGTTGAGGCATGGGGGTATGTGCAGGATCATAGTATGCCAAAAAGTGGCAATATTTGTAGGGTATGTGGCTGACGACTTTTTTTTCACCCAAAATTAATGAAACGAAAAGGGTTTTTAGAGGAGATTCTCAGATTTACAAAAATATAAATTATGATTTAATTTGAATTTAATAAATAATTAATATTCATTTTCTATTAGAATTATGACTAAAGTCCTGATCGATAGGCTATTGAAAAACATCTATAACTTTCAAACGGTACCATATTTTTTGAATCCAAAACATGCGTCACATTCTATGCTTTACATACTATATGATTAAAAAAAGAAAAATTAAATTTCATGAATTTTTGACCAAGTTAAGGTGGTCAGACAGACGAGTTTTTATATTTTCTAAAAGTTGTAATAAAAAATTCATAATTAATTATTTACTTGGAAAAAAATTACAAAAAATATGCATCACATCCGGACATGAGTCCTCTACTTATATATAAAATATTACAAAAAAATATTATCATTTTATTATGGTTAGGGTGGTTTGACACCTACTTCTTTTTTCCCTGAAATTTAAGTACTGCATTGAAATTTCAAATTTTCACCAAATAGATTTTATTTATTTTAAATAAACCTAGTATTTTAGAAACTACATTCAATTTTCTACAAATTCTATTCTTACATATTTTTGAAATAATATAGATAACTTATTCAAATATTTACGTCAAGTTGCCGAACACTGATTTTTCTGAATTTTTTGCCACTTAAGGGCCTGTTTGGCATACCATGATCCTGCACATGCCCATGGGTTCACTGCAAAGGGTGTCCCAAGATACCTTACCTGCTTGGAGGGCCCTCCCCATTGAAAACCATACTTGATTATCTAGTTTGGTGGTTCATCCTACCCCCCAATCATGATAAATAGAGCATTTAAGAGGTTGGATCCTAATGCTTTACAAAAGGTATTTAAGTTGACCACTAAAGTTTCCATATTTTCCTCCTCCAGTTCTAGGAACAAGGTAGTGTCATCTACAAATTGTATATTTAGGAGATCTTCTTTATTAGGGAGGGTAATGCATTTGACTCTTGGGGAAGCAGTGTTCTCTTTGAGGAGGTAGAATATTGCATCAGAGACAATCACAAATAAAGATGGAGCAAGGGGGAACCCTTACTGATTGATATTTCCAGGGTAAAATTAGTGGTCAAGGAGCCATTTACTTCAATTTGTGCCACTACATCTTTCATGAGGTTCCTGAGCATATGATAGAAATTGTTGGGAAATTGAAAGGATTCCAAATCCAATACTACAAAGTCCCATTCAATCCTATCATAAGCCTTTTCAAAATCTTGTCTAGGAACATAGCATCCTTCTGGATAGAGAGTTTACCTAATTCATTGCCTCCTAGCTAGTAATAAAAAATTTCAGGACATATCTTCCTTTAATTAATCATGTTTGAGTGTTGCTTATGTATATCCACTAGCCTATTATAAGCAAAGTGATGGGTCTCTAGTTCTTTAGGAGAGTTTTATCACCATCCTTAGGTAATAGTTTAATTATTCCTTTGTTGATGCTCATCCCCAATGACCCTACTTGGACCACTTCATATACAATTAAAAGATATCTTCATTGATCCATTCGAGAATATTCTTGTAGAATTCCATAGGGAGGTAATCAACCCCTAGTTATTTATCATTATTAAGGGATTTGATAGCACATTCAATCTCTTCCATGTAATTTATTTGTTTAGAGTGTTAATTTTCTCTTCATTTATCTTTTCTGGAATGACCTTCTTGAAAAGATCTCTTGCTTTGAGAGTTTCACTATTGACACATTCTAAAGAGAATAGGTTTTTATAGAAGGTGAAGAAGGCTTCTTTAATTTTCTCTTGGTCTAGGATGGCATTATCCTCTACCCAAATCTTACCAATGTTTTTTTTTACTTCTTTTCTTTTTAGCATGTTCAAGAAAAAATTGGTTCCTTTATCACCATTCTTTCACCAATTTATTTTTCTTCTTACCCTTAGCCTTTGAATTCTTTTGGTTTGAATCCTTCTAAGTGGATCTTTCATTAGAGTAACTTCCTCAATTAAAGCAAGGTTAGGTGGAACATTTCAAAGTTTGAATTCATCTTTTAGTAAAATATTGTTTAGTTGCAACTCTATTTTCATATTGTCCAAATCACTTTTACCAACAGTTTGATATATAGTTTTCCAACCATTCACATTTTTCTCCCATCTTTCTCTCATTGAATTTTCCTTATACATCCACCTATTGATTTCCCTCAGAGTAAAGAGTGTATCATTAGAATCTTTATCTTTGATGAGATTTGTGTTAATTTTGAATATGTTTTCTCTTTTGATATCATTGGAGGGTCTATTACTTACCACAATTGTAGTCAAGATGGGATGGTGATCAAACAATGTGTATGGAGAAAATTTAATGAATTTTCCCTCATCCTCCTTTCCAAAACTAAAAAATTCCTTATTGGCATAGAATTTATCTAATTTGCAATAGATTATTTTTTTACTTGTAGTGTAGTAAAATGTATCCCATTGCATTTTTGCACTTGTTTGGGCCCTCCTTGTGGATTTTGGCTTAATGTTGCCTTGATTTAGTGTTGTAATGTGGATAACACATTCACATTAGGTCTTGGGACCTTGTGAACTAGTGGAATTTAATGGTGTCTTGCAAAAGTGTTGTGAAGTGTTGTAACACACTTTCACACTTTTCTAGGGTTTTATCAATTAACTAAGAATAATCAACATAACTTTAATCATAATCAACCTTAACCTAACCTTATTTGGAGTGTTGTAAAGTGTTCTAACACACTTTCACATTTCCCTAGGCTTGTCATTAATAATTGGGCTTTCTTATGCTTTAATTGGCCCTATTTTGCATCCACAAGCCTCATTTATTGCATCTTTTCGAGAATAATCCTGACATCAATCAGTATCCAATCATAATTCAGGTGTTCCTAGCTTTTGTGTCCTAGATTTAGTGTCTAGGACTCATTCGCCACCTTAAGCAAATGGATCACACCTGGATCTTTTGGCCCCAAACCAGTTTTTACACATTTCTAAGAACTTTTCATTCTTGGTCCCATACATTATGTCTGATAGGACTCATTCACCACTTTACATGAATGAGTCTCATGTGACCAAAGTTCAAATTTAATTCAAATTTTTGGGCAGGATTTTATTCTCCTAGATCTAATGTTGGCTTGTAGTGTTGTAATTTTGGGAATTGTTGCATAATTTAGTATAAATACAAGGTTCTTTCACTCATATTCAACACCTAGCATTCAAGAGAGCTCACAAGAGCATTCAAAGGCATTTCAAGGGTAGATTATCAATCATTTCATAGCATTCTTCAAGTGCAAATCATCATGTCAAGGATTGCATTCTTCATGTTTGTTATTGTGCTAACAACTATGATGTAGAGTTTATGATTCAAGCAAGTGTTTCAAGCAATATCAACTTCATTAAAGAAATATTCAAGAACCACATCCATTGCAACCATTTGAAGCATATTTTCAACACCTTATTATTAGGGTTTGGTGAGTTGTAATATTGTTATTTTTTCATTCATCATTCTTCTTTCACATTTGCTTTCATTTCAAGGTTTAATTATCAGCAAGGGGTTTGACCAAGGAAAACTCCTATCCACTAACCCCAAAATATTTTTCCATCTTCTTGTGTGTGATTTGTAGAGCTAGGTTGCAAATTTTCCAAGGAGAAAAGTTGGAGAAAGGTTGTTAAATCCATAAAGTTTCCATCAAGCCTTAGAGAAGCTTGGAGAAGGCCTATAGGTGGTAATTTGTAGTTTCAGACCCGAAAACTAATCAAGAAGAGAAGAGCGGACTAAGATGCACATAATCAGTTTTAGAACTCCTAGAAAAGCATAAGTGGACTGATTCACCACAAGTGGTGAATGAGTCCCACTATACAAGCCTGATGGAGATTTTCACAGATCTAGATACCCATTTGGCTTAAATATGCTCTAGTGCATTCTCCCAAAAACTAGACTGATTCGCCCAGCTTGGTGAATGAGTCTCAGTCAACTATGACAACTAAATTTCTAGCATTCGAGACCTTCATTTCGTCTTCTTTAGTCTCCCAGGTGCACAATTTCTATTTCATACCTTTTTGTTACATTTTGTTCATCTTTCTAAGTCATTTAGAGTTAGTTTGCATTCAATTAGGGTTTTTTCTTGCAAATTGCATTGCATTATTTTTGTTAGAGTAATAAGTTATTCCACTTAATTAATTATATAATATTGGTCAATTAATTAAGTCACTTATTCCTTTATTTACTTAAGCTAAACTTAGGCACATTAATAATTGATTAATTATTAAGTGTGCACACTAGGGTTTCCCTTTTAGGGTTTCTTGATCTCCTTCATAAGGATTGATTTCTTTGTAATAATTGATTCTCAATAATGCATTTTTACTTTTAGGTTTAAGAACATCTTCTTTGGTTCTACATGTCTTTTCCATGTGACAGGTGATTGCATGCAGGTGATCTTGGTTTCTAACATGGTATCAGAGCTCCAAACCTCCAGTTGCCTATTCGTGATATGAAGATATGGCCTTTCAGTGAGTTTCTAATGCAAGGGTTTCCACAGGCATCTTTTTTGCAAGATCTAGAGGTAGCTAATTTTTTGGACACTTTGGTCTGAAACGGAGGTCACCATTGCGTTCGCAGCGGCCAAAAACTGTAAAAATGCCCTTCGTTTCATCAATTTTGGTGAAGTTGGTCTGGGAGGCAAAAAAAATTATCTGGGGGCCGTACAGCCTCCCCAACACGTAGATCGATGCATGAAAATTAAAATAAAAAATAAAAAATGTGTTTTTTGGGAACTGTGCGACGCCTCTAGTTAAAAAGGCCGACGCCGCCACCGCGCCACCAGGCGGCCACCGGTTGGCCGCCCAACCTCCACCACCACCGGGTCTCACCGTCGATCCGCCGTCCACAGTCCAGCCCCCGCAGGCTCCAAAAGGCTTCGCCCTGGTCACATGGAGGATCGAGGGCCCTCCGCCAGCCCCTGAGGGCTTCTCCTCTGCGGCTGCCAGTCCTATTATGAACCACAGCCTTAGATCAGCCCCAACCAGCCCCTCTATACAACCCCTAGTCATATCAGCGACCAGGGGCTCTATCAAATTTTCTTTTGCAGGGTGCCCATTTTTTTGCGCCGACAACCAGATGGCCATCAAATTTATGCTTGTGAACTGATGACGTCAAGATGATGTCATCCATACGGCCGGCCCTCTTTGCCCGTCCTAGCCCTAATTTTTCCTAAAAGAGCAATTTTTTTCTTTTGGTCATAACTTGGGCATACAGTATCGAAATCGGGAAAACAATATATCGACAGAAAGCTGGTTCTGAGCACTTTCCAGTGGTGATATTTATTTTTTAGTATTTTACATTTTTTTTGTATTTATTTCTGTTTTAAGTCAGATGTTTATTTTGGACTTCCGAGCTCATAACTTTTTACCACAATCTCTAATTTTCGCTATCTTTGCGGCGTTGGAAAGGTATTAAGGAGCTCTATTTTACTATCTATGCACTTTTTCTATATCTATCCCAGGTTGATCACTTAGTCTAGATTTGTCCCGATGGGTTGTTTGGAGATTACTTGGATGTTTTGGCAGTTGGGAGGGTGCATCTTACATCTTTGCACTTCATTTTCAGTAATACATCATTCAATAATTGCTTGCTGCTTCATAGATTCTAGGGTTGTTCCCGTTTGGAGTTTTTGAGTGTTCCATGGCATCGGGTCTGCTATTGCTTTATCATGATTCCTTGAGTCAATCAGTGACTCTCGTCTGGTTTTAGTAGTAAACAGAAGAATATTTCCTTGCTTGCCAGTATCAAGTTCCAGTGTTACTCTACAGTGATCTTCCAGTGCTTCTTGCAGTAGTCATCTCATTGTAGGGGGGTTTTGTCCCACTGGGTTTTTCCTTCTCTACCTCATTCTTGCATTTGTAAATGGGTACCTGATCAGGCCTTTGTTGCTGGGACCCATCTTTGCTTTCATGCATCTTATTATAGTGTTTTAGCTTCTTCCTAAGTTCATCTTAAGCGGGGGTGTTAGAGTAATAAGTTATTCCACTTAATTAATTATATCATATTGGTTAATTAATTAAGTCACTTATTCCTTTATTTACTTAAGCTAAACTTAGGCACATTAATAATTGATTAATTATTAAGTGTGCACACTAGGGTTTCCCTTTTAGGGTTTCTTGATCTCCTTCATAAGGATTGATCTCTTTGTAATAATTGATTCTCAATAATGCATTTTTACTTTGAGGTTTAAGAACATCTTCTTTGGTTCTGCATGTCTTTTCCATGTGACAGGTGATTGCATGCAGGTGATCTTGGCTTCTAACAATTTTTTCCAAGTCCAAACTTGCTGGTGAACCCCTAATAGATCATCTTCATCCCCTAGGACAACCCTTAGCAATATCTCTTTCTCCTTTGCAAAGAGATCTCAAGGGTTACCCTTGAATGAAATTAGAAAGGTGTATGTGGGTATGCTCTATGTCCTAAACCATAAGCTAGCATCTCCCTAACCACTTTTTCTTCTTTTCATTTTCGTGAGCCTACATTTAGGACATCATAGTTTTGATTTGGAGTGCAATAACATCCTAGATTTAGCTTTCATTAACATTGCATTAAGATTTGCATTGGTTAATTTGCATTCTAGGGTTTCAAAATTTGCATTAGTTAAAAGTTCTTTTAGCTTGCATTGTTGCATTTAATTTCATTGAAAAATAGTCAAATTCTGCATTTTCATCAGAAAACATAAAAAGCATAAAATTCAATTCAAAAATTCAAAAAAAATTCAAAAAAATCATCACTGGGACTCATTCACCACCTTGGGTGAATTAATGCCTCTACATATTTGGAATTGCATTTTCTATCATTTAAACTTCATTTTCTAATTTTTTTTTTGTTGTTGGTACTTTTTTGTTTTAGTTTCCATAATTTTAGTTATAATCAGTTCATTTTTATTAGCTTACATTGCATTTGCATTCACCTTGCATTAAGTAGCCTTTGTATAAGTGTTTGGTGTCCTATTGCTAATATTGTAGTGAGATGAAGTTCGAGACTCATGTCATCCCGCAATAGCACAATCATTTTGGATCTTGGGTTATCTAGATCTTCCACTCCTAGTATTGACACTAGTACACTAGGAATGGATAACACCCTTAGCAACTCTTTGCCTTCAAGTAGCATGCAAGTTGAACCAAGGAATGATAGTATCCCACAAGAAAACATAATTCAAATTCATGAGGATTTAGTAAAATTACAACATCAAATAAGCCTTGAAAACATTCACTGTATGCTTGAAAGTGAAGATGGCCTTGACCTTGTGAGAAACATAGTTCAAATCTTTGGAAAACATCTTCCCTCAACCACTAGTTTTCCTTTTCCCACAAGAAATATTACAAGTCATGGAGGAACTCACATTTCTCCTCCCATAACAATAACTCCTCAATACCTACCTATACCACTCCTCAAGTCACAACAACAATGCAACAAGTTAGTAATGTGATTCCATCCCTAGGTATTCTTGTTAGCATCCGTAGTTCCTATGTGGCATTGCAAGTTATATCTCCTACATTACCACCCATAAGCATTCCATTCACTTGTCCTATGAACACATACACTCCATCACCACTTTCACTTCCATGTCATAACAAAAGCAATGAATCTCATAACACAAATTTTCCAAACTATTTCATCCCTTCAAAAGAAAATTTCCACCATAAACCAAAATCAAAATGGTCCACCTACATATTATATCAAAAGCAGTCTGTTGTCCTTCGAGATATTGTGAACACCGATGCCACAAGGTGTAGAGGTGCCTAGATTTGATAAATATGGAGGGAAGGGAGATCCTTCTAACCATGTTAATGTCTATATTTCCTTGTGTAATGACTTTTTCCTTGATGATAAACTTTTGGAAAAAAAATTTCCTAGGTCCTTGAAAGATACCACCTTGGAACGGTTCTCTTCTTTCCCATACAACTCAATTGATTCATTCAATAAACTTGTTGAGGCATTTGTAAACCATTTCCAAGTGCATATGACTCCCAAGATGACTTTGGCCAATTTGAAGAGATGTAAGCAAAAAGAGGAAGAAAAGATAACTAATTTTATCTCACGCTATCAATTGCTTTATTCCCAAATCGACGTCAAGGTCCCTGACCCACACCTTCAAAATATGTTCATAGAAAAATTGCAAAGTAAGATCCAAGACAAGCTTACCATGATGAAATTACCCTCCTTCATGCACTTGTGTACTCCCCTCCTTGATTATCAAAATTCAGTTAGCAATTGAGATACAAAGTCCACTTCTACCTGAATAGAGAGATCTGAGCCTGCAAACCAAAACAATTCCCAACCTTTTAGAAAAAAATAAAGGGTTCCTTCAATATAGTCTCCCTCAGCCATCAACTCAAACTATCAATAACCAAGTAGTTGTTTTCAAAGCCACGATGCCCTTTAACTATGGAGATCCAAAAATACAATTCACTCCCTTGCCCAATACCCTTCATAACACAATGTCCCAACTTTTAGAACAACAAATGATTACCTTACCTCTTGTCAAAACACCCAAACCTAATAATCCCTTACCCCCAATCTTTAAATCAAATGCTTATTGTCACTATCACTGACAAAATGGACATGACACGAAAGATTGCAATCACCTTAAACATCTTGTGCAAGACCTCATTGATTCCAATTGTCTATCCATTGTTGGTGTTAGCAATCAAGGAAATAAGTTTGTTGCCCCTCTAAACCAAAACTTATAGATTTTTACCAACCCAATGCCCAAACATAATATTTCATTTGTCAAAGCCAGTGAAACTACAAAGAATGATGTGATGAATGTTGATACAGATAATGAAAACAATGATTATATTCTAATTAATATCAATCCTATAGATGAAATGGTAGGGGTGATAGACGTCATCCCTCATAAGGGCCAACCTAAGAGTCCTTTTGACATTGCTTTCTCCTCTCAGGATATAATTAAACATGCACCCAATGGTCCTCTCTACATAGTCGGCCATGTCTATGACAAGCCCACTAATGGGATACTAATAGATCCCGCCTATGGAGAGAATGTGATCATCGAGGAATTTTTACTTTTACATGAACTCTATCAAGATGAATATGATAAACCGAAAGCATGGATCAAGACGCATAATGGTTTTGCTTGCCTTATGATAGGATTGATCACCTTACCATTGCAGATAGGACCGAAAACATTAGATGTCACATTCTCCATCATCTCGTAGTTGGACCAATTTCATGTGAAGATAGGCCACCCATGACTTCACTCCACGAAATTCGTCCATTTGGCTGTGCATAAATGCTTAAAGTTTCCTTTGGGCAGTGAAGTATTCACTATTCAACATAGTGGCTTCAACCCTTTGTCATCCAAAGAAACTTTTCCTTAGATGACTTTTGGCCCAAGCCCATGGAACCTATAAAACCATGAGAAGACTTCTTTTTCATATCCTACCAAAAATTCAAAGCAATTGAAATGGTTGAACCATCACTCTAAAACATCTCCCCATCAACCTCTCAACCTACCATCCTTGGCATAACCATGCCTGAACCTAGAAAAGTCCCAAACATTGAAGACCAACCTAAAACAAAAACTTCACCTACATCCTATAAAAGAGCAAGAGACAGTGAAAACAACCCCACCACACCCCCTAGCTGTTCAAAGAGAAAGTAGTGGAACAACCTTCCGTTCCTCCCCATAGGGAAGAAAAGAAACCTATGGATGATCAAGCCACTTCTACACAATCAAAACTTGAAAAAAAGAAAGAAATAGAGGTGCTAGAGAGTATAGGCATAGATGTCGTGCTCTTACTCACAGGTTACATGAAGAATTAAACAAAGAAAATCAAAATTGAAACTTGATTGAAGTAATGCATGATGACCCTACTCCTGCCTCGAAACAAAATAATCCAATACATCACTTCTGACATCAAGTTCTTCATAATCTCTTTCATCTGCAGTGAACCTTCACTTTCCATTTCTAGCATCTTCATTGTCAAAAAGGTTCTTGAGGGAAATCAACCCTCTGGGAAGCTTGTTTCCTTTTACTTGGATGACCTACCCTTCAAAAAAATCTACTACTGGGGGTGAATAGTTGGGGTCCACTACTCCCTTTTGTATGAAGGTAGCAATCTAAGTGTCGCCATCAAAAACTTACCAACTTTCATCATTGTCGAGAATTAAGGGTCAGACGACAACTTGTGATGTATATTTCTTGGTTGAGTCAAAAACTAGTTCAAATTGTGACCCAACAGATTCCATGCTATCAGCGACACTATTCTAAGATTAGGGAATAACTTGTATGTTGAAAGCTTTGAAACTCTTGATCGGATCCCAAATTCAATGTCTATATGACCTCATTTGGGTTTTCTTTGCAGTTGCTTGGCTGCAAACTTGGCTCACCACCAGCTCTGAATCTCTAAAAAATTACACTCTTTTTACAACCCATTCTTTCAGCAACGATTAGACCATGGACCAAGGCCTCATACTCAGCATCATTATTCGAGCATGAAAACAGAAAATGATAAGCTCTGAGAGTTTCAGATCCCATCAAGGATAGTAATTAAACACCCACTTTGGCATTGGCTTTACACTTAGCACTGTCAAAATACAAGGTCCATAGACGGTTATCAAACGGGTCATCGTATTTTTCTCAATCTTTCATAAGTTTTGAAAAAGTTTTATCTCCATCAAAAATTACATAGGTTCCTAGCTCTATCGCTGGGAAATTGTCGAATGCATTAGAATCAATGAATTGGTTGAGTAGCACTTCCTCTTCAGGAGTCCACTCACTTGTATCCTCTTCATCTTCTAGTATTTCTATGCAATATTTCTCCTATTGAGAGATGGAAGTATGTGCAACTTCAAAGCATAAGACTGCATTGTCCGCAATATGTTCAGGATGTAGAGATTCAAAAAGAATCTTCATTTTTCGCCCCATGCTTGGTTCTCAATATGAGGTGGGTCTAGTCAAGTGCTAGATACCCTCCAAGCTTTGTGGTGAAATCTCTTGATAGACACATTCCAAAAACTGATGGAATGTCTATCACTACTACTTCTTGCGTGACTGTTTGGCTTGGGCATGACAAAAGGGTCAAAGATAAGTCCTTTATCCGTCCAATGGTCAAAACCTTCTTCCCATCCAGTTGCATGATTCCCTTTTCAAGAGGCTCATACTTAAGCTTCAAGGCATGCACCACTTGATTTGGCATGATAGTCGTGTTGGCTTCCGAATTGATCATATTGTTATGCAAGAGCTTATCTCCCACAATAAGTGTTAAAAAGAAAGGTGTGGGCTTTGGTCTTCTTACCTCTTTCTCCTTTGTATTACCCATGTCATTTGCACACACTACATCTTTTGGCGCTTGAGGATCTGATGCGGGTACCTTTTCTTTCCTTTGATCACATATAGGAGCTACTCTAATCTGAGGCATTTTCTCTTCTTTCTTCAATGCTTCCCGAAGCAGAGTCTTTTGTTTGAGGATAGATATGTCGTCCCACAATGATACATTGGCAGGCATCGTCTTCAATTGCTTGACCACGTTAAGCATCCTGGTTGTTTGGACCTTGGGCTTAAATGATGGTATTTCTCTTATTTTTGGAAGAAAACCTTCCGACATGATTGAGCTTGGTGTTTCACTCATCCTTTTTGTAGGCCATGGTAGATTATGTGCTTGCGGGTCAGGACAGGCGCTAGGTGGTAAAAATTGCTTCTCTTGCAATGGCGATTGATGTGGCTGAGGTTGTGGTAGAGGTTGTTGCACATATTCTCTAGTGAGCCTTCTTTTAGGCCTCATGTTGTAATCTGACTATACTTGCAGAGCACTAGTCGTAGGAGCTTCATTTGTGAATCCGCATCTTCTTCCTCCATCTATGAGAACAAAGCTTGATCGGGAGTAATGTTTACCTCTTGCTCCAAGGACATCCCTTGCATCTATGCTCTAAAATGAGCATTCTCCATTTTGGAAGATCTGTATTCGTCTACACTCAGAAGTACAACTCTGCCTCTTTGTTTCGCTATTCCTTTGTTGCATATTCCCCCTCAGGCAATTTTGGGGCATATGGCTATTGCTGCATGGGAAGCACCACACGTTCTCTTCTTCTACCAAATTTTTCTAGCCTGGGATCATTTATCTACTATGGCTATACTTTATCATCTGAAGCGGCATGTTGACCGAAACTATCTAGTTCACAGATGTCATCTGTTAGCCTCCTCAAGAAAACCCCTGGTATGTGTTTTGTTGATAGGATGGCTTGCTTCCACCATAGGTCTGAGTGCTTGGATTTGGAGGCATTACCTGCTGTCATTTGATGATAGTCACCTCATTAGCAAAAGTTCACATGAGACTCTTTATGTCATTAATATCTATCGTAATTGAGTTGGAGCCTGACCACTACTTTGTGTGACGGGATACACATACATGGATTGTGGTGCGCCCAACGTCAATTGTGTAGCGGAAGTGTTTGGAGAAGCATCTTCTCAAGATATTCTAGAGAGTTATGTGATCATAGGCATAGGGGGTCATGTTGGGAGTTTCCTAGCATTGATCAAATTATTTTTCGTGCACACCGCCACCTCATATGCATCAAGAAAGATATCTCCTCCATGGAATTTATCATGACTGCAATGTTCAGGTTAAAAGTCTTTAGATAGAACATGAATGCTATGGCAGTCTGAGGTTAAGCAGTCACAGGGATCCTTTGCCAGGTCTTATGGAATCTAGTGTTGAAGTCGCTGATGGCCTCATGCGGAGCTCTCTTGATGGTAATCAGTTGTTGCAGCAACGAGGAGCGGTCTCCTTTCTTTGAGAAGCGTTTGAACAAGCGCCCTCTGAGTTGGTCCCAGGAGATGATAGAACCCAAAGCCAAAGATCGATACCAATCTTGGGATTTTCCTTTGAAAGAGGCGGCTAACAGCCTTATCTAGCAATATTTTCCTCCGCTATATTATGTACCCTACATACCTCCACTATATCTTGAAGGTGTTCGGAAGGGGTTTTGAAATCTTCTCTAGAGAATTTAGGGATAGCTTTAAGGGAGTTAGTGGGAATGGTAGGCCGTACATCTAGGGGTGTGGGTGGTTTTATTAGACTACCACTATCCCATGTTACGAAGTTCCTAGGAGCAGGGGGAGGGACGTGAGCCATAGAGAAAATACTCACATGAATCAGATATATAGGTATTTTAATTTGTAAATTTAAGCCTCCAGGTGGAGTAGATAATGCTCTAGATACTGGGCTCTTACTTCTTACTCTATTTCTCCTTACAGGTGATACAAAACCTATAAGTCTTCTCCTCCTAGGGGTCGAGGCAGGTAACTGAGAGTACTGGAGGTGACTTCTCGAAGATGCTCTTGTTTGAACTCTAGGCATGAAACTTCTAGTTTCCTTCCTTGGCCTGATTCAAGAAATATTTCTAACTTCTAATCAGGCATTCAAAAAACTTTTGGTCCCACTAGGCATGCCAAAAAAAGAACTATTGATCATCAAAGCTTGCACCTCTTTGACAGTCTTATGGGAAATTCAGCGAGTGGGGGACAAATTGCATCTCACTGAATACATCTAAGATTTTTATAGAAAGTTAGCTCTTCTTTGGGGTTTTGAGATAAGGGGAGAAGGAAATGTAAACATAAAGCATAAAAAGTGATGCACCAAAGCTCTTTCAACATTTCAAACCCAAAACATTCCTATGAGTGATATAATAGACACAGAATGCCACAACCCTTCATTGTTGGAAAGAGAACAAATAACAAAGGCTAACTTCAAGCACAGTGTAGACTTTCAAATCTTTCTATAGGTAGTGTTCATTAAGGTCCAATCAAACATAAATATTTCTTACGATTAATAGAATAATATTTCAAAAATCACATGAACTGTACCTCCTAATACAACATAGTACAATAAAATAATAACTTTCATAAAAATACAAAAGTCCAATGATATAGTCTAATTTTCCCAAGCTACTACTCTATCACACAAGCATACAACATAGAAATCCAGTACTTAAACTATCTAGATATAGCTTGCAAGACACAGTGTTTCATTCAGAATGATAGTATAAAGAAAGAAAGCTTGAAAAAGGCCATCCATGCACAATTTCAACAAATTCTCCTCAATAGTTCATTCTTTTAAATATCAAATGAACTTTGAAACAGAAGTCGAATTCCAATCTAACAATAGTTTAAACCTTAATAGATATAACATGCCAAAGTAAAGTAGTTCTACAACTTGCTTCTAAAAATAATTCTAAAAACCCTAAGAAAACTAAAGAAACTTTTCTTAGCAAAGAAATAGTAACTTGAAATCCAACCCCCCATTGTGTCGTCACCCTCCTTATATAGCCGCCAAAGAGAACATAGTCTCAACACAAAAGTAATTTATGCTAGATGTTGATACTTGATAGCTCGCAATCTGATTGTAGATCTTTGGTTAGGCCGCAAAGATCTTTGCTCATTAATTCTCAGCTATTGCATTAATGTCTTTTAGATATTTAGCAAAGATGGAGGCTTGTAAACGATCAAATCCTATGAACATTTTGGAAAAAGGGTTTTGTTGACCAATCACATTACCTCGAGGCACCAACTCAAAACTTCCATTCCCAAAAACCAAGAAAAGAAAGGCCAATAAGCTCTGACAAACTCCCAAAAGACATCATCATACAAGAGGCACAGTCCTCTTGTAGCGAAGAGATGACACGTCACGCGGGCGGAGATCATATTTTTTCCAAAAAATGTTTTGGAGAAAACGTCCACCAAACTGACGTGTCTCTCGGGCCCTCCTCTGAAAGGAAAATGATACAGCCACCATGTGGCACATTGCTTTTCTTTCCGACCGGCCTTGTATAAACTCGAACATCTCCAAAGCCAAAAAAACAAAAGAAGCCGAAGATTGAAAGACTAATGAAAAGAAAAAATGTTTCACATTTATGAAGAATATATTTTGGCGTTAGAAGATCAAACCAATGAGAGCTATGAGATTCCTATTTGTTTCTCTTCCCCTACTAAGGAAAGAATTATTGAACAAGAGAATGCCATCATTTATAAGCAAGAAAATCCAACCATTGATAAATCCCTTACATGATGAAGTCATTTTAGAAGAACCAACTATTGAAACTCATGAAAATCTAGTTTGTTTCTCTCCTAAACACCTCCTACATGGGAAGATATCATGGTGAAAGAAAATATTGACACATGTCTTTCAAACAATAGTAGTGTGGCTTCCTTAGATGAAAATGATAAAGTGACATTAGACTTCTCTTTGCTAGGAAATCATGAACATAAGGATAAGTTTGTTGAGGTTATGAATGCACAAATTGGATCTCCTTTAATTAGTGAGCCTCCTAAGTCACCTCCCATCATCAAACCACATAGAAAGAAACTAAGAGATCTCTTGAAATCTATAATGCAACTTGATAGTAACAATGTTCTGCAAAAACTGAGTTATAATATAGTTGCTCAAACATGTAGGCAACTGCTAACTGCTCCCACTTCATTACCATTGCCTCAACATATTTTTCCTAGTTCTCATTTTCCTTTACATAATTTAGTTGAAGACCTTAAAAAGACTCCTACTAATATATCCTTATTGGATCTTCTTCAAACATCACCTACATAGAATTGGGTATTCCAAAAAATGTTACAGATAAAGTGAGAGGAGATCCAATATTTTGTGAAATTCAATGATGTAGCATCCTCCTTTGATCGTACGTATGCAAGTCACAAAATCAAAAATAACATTCCCTAAACATGAATTACCCCCACTTGAAATCCAAAATAAAAATGAATCCTTGATGATAAAGGTGATCATTAATAAAACCGTAGTTAGGAACACTCTCATAGACAATGAAGTAGGTCTTAATGTTTGTAGCATTGACCTCCTAGATAAAATTGGTGTGGACAAGAGGCTTATGCAACTTAATGATGTTAATATTTATGGATTTGATAATGTTAATAGGAAACCAGTAGGAATGATCACATAACCTATTGAGGTCAGACCTGTAGTGTTGCCTACCCCTATCTATATCATGCAAGGACCTCTTTCATACAATCTTCTCCTAGGGAGACCATGGTTTCATGCTATGAAAGGAGTTTGATCTACTCTTCACCATGAAATAAAATCTGATTACAACAAGGTATACATGGTTCAAGAAGACATGAATGAAGCTACAAATCACAAGTTCAACATGATAATAACACTTCCAACTCCCCTAATACTTTCATTCCAAAATCAAAACTAGAACCTATAAAAGTTGATGTTAATCCTAATTGTCTTTCACCTATAATGAAACTCTTTTTTGATGATTGAGGATCCTTAGATTTTACACCTCGTTTCAACAAAGAACCCAAAATATCACCCTCAAAGTCCAAAGAGTCATACCAATGATTCATTTTCAGACACAAGTTTGAGTGATGATTGGGGTTCATTAGATTTTATGCCCTCCTTTATGGGAGAGTACAAAATCTCAATATAAACCAAAACAACCTTGTGTTTCATGTGTTCAACTTGGTTCTACATAACCAACATTGCCCCATGGTTGTGATGAGGACTATTTAACTCCCATCCCTCAGGAGGGTATGTGCAGGATCATCATGGAAAAAACAGGCCCTTAAGTGGCAAAAAATTCAAAAAAATCAGAGTTAGGCCAACTTGACGTAAAAATTTGAGTAAGTTATCTATATTATTTAAAAAATATGTAAGAATAGAATATGTAGAAAATTGAATTTAGTTTCTAAACTACTAGGTTTGTTTAAAAAAAATCTATTTGGTGAAAATTTGAAATTTCAATGCAGGGGTACTTTAATCAGAAAAAAAATAAGAAGTATGTCTTTCTAATCCTAACATAAAAATGATAATATTTTTTTAATATTTTAGATATAAGTAGAAGACTCATGCCTTGATGTGATGCATATTTTTTTGTACTTTTTCTCAAGAATAATAATTATGAATTTTTGTCACAACTTTTTAAAAAATATATAAAAAAACCAGAGAATGCATCATTTACTGAAACAAAACTTCATGAAATTCATTTTTTCTTTTTTTAATCCTATATTATGTGAAGCATAGAATGTGACACATGTTTTGGATTCAAAAAATTCGATATTGTTTGAAAGCTATAGATGTTTTTCAATCAGCCTATCAATCAGGACTTTAGTCGTAATTTGAATAGAAAATGAATAATAATTACTTATTAAATTCAAATTAAAGCATAATTTATATATGTGGAAATCTGAGAATCTCATTTAAAAACCCTTTTTGCTTCATTAATTTTTGGGTAAAAATTAGTCATCAGCTACATACCTATCATATTGCCACTTTTTGGCCCATCATGATCCTACACATACCCAGGAGAGGACGATGCATAACTTTAAGAAACCTAAAAAGGATTTGTGTTCTCATGAAGAATCCAATCCTTCTTAGAAGCATAAACCCCCTTCATCTAAGTTGGAACATTTCTATTGTCATGAATACAAACTCCCTCCTAAACATGGATACAGGTATGTGCAGGATCATGATGGGCCAAAAAGTGGTGATATGATGGGTATGTGTAGGGTACGTGGCTGATGAATTTTTTAACCCAAAACTGATGAAATGAAAAGGGTTTTTAAAGGATATTCTCAGCTTTCCACCAATATAAATTATGTTTTACTTTGAATTTAATAAATAATTATTATTCATTTTCTATTTGAATTATGACTAAAGTCTTGATTGATGGGCTGATTGAAAAACATATATAGCTTTCAAACGGTATCACATTTTTTGAATCCAAAACATGTGTCACTTTCTATGCTTCAAATACTATAGGATTAAAAAAAAATTGAATTTCATGAAGTTTTGACCAAGTTAAGGTGGTTAGACATATGAGTTTTTATATTTTTTAAAAGTTGTAAAAAAAAAATTCATAATTAATTATTTACTTGGAAAAAAGTTACATAAAATATGCATCACATCGGGACATGGGTCCTCTACTTATATCTAAAATCTTATAAAAAATAATTATCATTTTATTGTGGTTAGGGTGATCAGACAGACACCTACTTCTTATTTTTTCCCTGAAATTTAAGTACTACTGCATTGAAATTTCAAATTTTCACTAAATATATATATTTTTTAAAATAAACCTATTAGTTTAGAAACTACATTTAATTTTCTACGAATTCTATTCTTACATATATTTTGAAATAATATAGATAACTCATTCAAATTTTTACATCAAGTTGCAAGTATGTGCAGGATCATGATGGGCCAAAAAGTGGCAATATGATGGGTATGTGGCTGATGACTTTTTTTTACCAAAAATTGATAAAACGAAAAGGGTTTTTAAAAGAGATTCTCATATTTCCATCAATATAAATTATGCTTTACCTTGAATATAATAAGTAATTATTATTCATTTTCTATTTGAATTATGACTAAAGTCCTGATTGATAGACCGATTGAAAAACATCTATAGCTTTCAAATGGTATCATATTTTTTGAATTCAACACATGCATCGCATTCTATGCTTCACATACTATAGTATTAAAAAAGAAAAATTGAATTTCATGAAGTTTTGACCAAGTTAAGGTGGTCAAACATACGAGTTTTTTGTATTTTTTAAAAGTTATAATAAAAAAATCATAATTAATTATTTACTTGGAAAAAAATTAGAATTAAATATGCATTACATCGGGACATGTGTCCTCTACTTATATCTAAAATCTTATAAAAAAATATTATCATTTTATTGTGGTTAGGGTGGTCGGACAGACACCTACTTCTTATTTTTTCCGTAAATTTAAGTACTACTTCATTGAAATTTCAAAATTTCACCAAATAGATTTAAAACAAAAAAAACAAACAAACCTAGTAGTTTAGAAACTACATTCAATTTTCTACAAATTCTATTCTTACATATTTTTGAAATAATATACATAACTTATTCAATTTTTATGTCAAGTTGTCTAACTCTAATTTTTCTGAACTTTTTGCCACTTGAGGGCCTATTTTTGCCATGATGATCCTGCACATACCCTTTCCTAACTCTGATTTTTCTAAATTTTTTGCCACTTAAGGGCCTATTTTTCCACGATGATCCTGCACATACCCATACAATGAAAATATCAAGAAAAATGATAGAGAAAAAGTGAATTCTATACCATACTCTTTTGATAAAGATCTAGGATTATCGTGACCTTTATCTCCATTTTCATCTATGGCCTTATCATCTAGTGTGTGTATGAAATCTTTTGTTGAGAAAGAAATTCCCCCTACTATTGATCAAGAGAGTATCTTTTCAAGACTCCTCTGGGATTGTTTGTTATCTCTCCCTCCAAGAAAATGAAAGAAATTTTACAAGAAAAATTCATTTTATGCATATCATAGAGTTCACTGTCATTCTACTAATGAATGTAAGGATTTGGGTAATAAAATTCAACATCTTAAGGATTGTGGTTCTCTTCCTTGTGGTATAGCACCTAGTTCCTCTAATTGACACTAATTTTCATTCTATTATGTTTCTCATCAACCATATCGGCTCATCCTTGTATTGCACTTAGTGGGGGCAAGGGATTAGATAGTCTTACCCTAGTTTTGGCACTTAATGTTGTCCCTTTGGATAGCTTCCTACCTTCCGCATATACCTCGATTGAGATTTGGATGCAAATGACCTGCTATAGGTTGACTTGCATGTGCCTTATTAGTATTCTTCTTTGTTTTATTTTTCATGTTTCTTTATGTGATGTATCTCTCTCTCTCTCTCTCTCTCTCTCTCTCTCTCTCTCTCTCTCTCTCTCTCTCTCGTGTATTCCTCTATATGTATCTACATTCTTCTTTATGTCATAAACATTTTATCTTTTTCCTCTTTTCTTGTGTTTTCCTTTTTGGGATGATGCAAGGTGTTGAGACATTTAGGTCTCTTCAATGTTGACCCAAAAGGATTTTTCTTTGTTTTTTCTCTCTTTTTTCCATTCTTCTAGTTCTATGAGTATTTGGGGAATAATGATTTTTCTGAGCTCTATAACAATATTGTAGCAAAGATATACTAACCCCAAATTTGTAGATCACTTCTGTATCTTTGGGGGCAACCCCTCGTTCCTTTTTCATTTTTTAGTTTTATGTGAAAGACATATGACTTGGCATAGGGCTTTTCGAGGAAACTCCCATGTCTTAGGATTGAACATTTGCTACTTTAAAGAAATTTCTCATAACAATGGTGTTAGCAACCACTTTAAAGTGGGGGCATACATTGATAATATCTTTCGACATTTTTCGTGTTTCATGGTGCAATTTTTTTTATTCTTGTGATGCATCCATTTCTTTCTAGTGTCATTTGGTTTGATGTCCTCTAAGAGTGTGATATTTCTTAGCATACAACTTTCCTCTTAGTGGTGATATGACGCATTTCATTCCCTAAGTTGTGATTTTTTTACTCTTGAATTTTCCTCTCTTGAAGACATTAGGCATGATATTCCCTAAGAAGAAGACCTTACACAAACTAAGCGAAATCACTTTGAACAAAAACAAAAATTTTACTAGCATTATTCTTCATAAGTGTTAACATAATGTAGTTTTAAAGCCTTATGAAGCTTGAACTCTAAATTCAAGGCTACCTAGCATAACACACCTTGATTTCATGTGGAGCCTTGACTAGCATTTTGGTTCCTTATTGAAGTTGTCAAGAGGATAGCTTTGATATGGTATGAGAGCCTAATATGATTCTCTCATTTGCCACCCTTTTGGGATACTCACCTAGTGACAACCTGAGGTTCCACAACCCTAGTGTGAGCATCACAAAACAAAATTCATGGCTTAGATGTGTTTTGCACCAATCGGACCATCTAGGCTCTATCTTCTTGGTCTTTGATGTTGTATGATTATGCATCTTTGTCGTTGATGCATAATTAAGTGTCTTAAATGTCTACTTTAGTGTGATTTTGTGCTTACGCTCATCCTCACACTAAAGTGGGGAAAAAATGTAGTGTAGGAAAAAGTATCCCTTTTTCACACATAATTTGGAGATAATTAATAATAAAATGAGCTTAATGGTGTCTTAATTTAGTGTTGTAATATGTTTTTCATATTCACATTAAGTTTAGGGCCCTTTTAAATTAAAAGGACTCAATTATGCCTTGTTTTTGGTGTTGTAAGGTGTATCTTTACACTTTCACATTAATCTAGGGCTTTATTAATTGATTGAGGTTAATTTTCCTTAATTGTCCTTTTTAATTCAAATCCAAGCCTAATTAATTGCAAATTTTGAGGGATAAAACCTTGTAGAAACTTGCAGCCATTTAAAGACAATTTCCACATAACGCATAACAGAAATCTATGCAACTAAGTATTAAGAGTCCACATGCAAGAGAATAGACAACATACCCATGAAAATATGACACAAGATATACCCTAGAAAAACACTCAAGAGGGAAAAAAACCCAGCCTCCAAAAGCATTCATCTATCATGTATTATTCAGCAATAAATATTAAAATACATCTTTTGAGTCTCCATAAACACCATTGAAGAAACAAGCCCTCTCTTGGCAATCCATGTGAACAAGCATGCAACCACACATCTTGTGTCATGCTTCAAACCCTCACAAATGCTAACCAAAGCTAACATACAAAATTGCATCTCACAATAACTACCTTTGTGATTGCTTTTATAGAAGCAAGCTCCCACAAAACCACTAAGTGGTATATTACACAAAACCATAAGATTACAAAACCATGTCCCCTTATTTAATATTAGGTACTTTATGTATTTATTTTCCCCAATATTAAATAATTACATTTTTACAACTTAACTTATGTCCCAATGTTGCATGCAACATAAAGTGGCCCCAAGAATAATTACATTAAATATATTATGCAAGGTGTACAACACACTTTTTTCCTAACAAACCTTACATTCATAAATGTTATTTCACAACACTCAACTTTGGAAGATGTGTGTCCATGGAAGTGACCTAGGACGGTACTCACCTAGTCCTATGACCCTCTTTTTGCATAATGTTTAACATTTGTTGATGTGTGTTGTAGGTAAGTGGCCTAGGACCCATTCGCCCTATGGTGAATGGGTCCTCACTTAGACCGAGGACCCCCCTTTCAAATATGTTTTTGGCAGTATTTTAATGATTTTGAATGGGTCCTCACTTAGACCTAGGACCCCCATTTGAAATATGTTTTTAACGTTATTTTAATGATTTCAAATCTATAATTCAATTCCAGCTTGTGATATTTGAATTTCAGGAATTAATGTTAAGATACATATAAATACAAGGTTATTTCGCAAAGTTCATCCTATATTTTCAAGCTAAGATCCTATAATTTCAAGAGAGCATTATAAAGAGCATTCAAGAGAAATTTCAAGGCATTCAAGGGTAGAATTATTGAATATTATTGCAGCAATCAAGATTCATCCATCATGTCAAATATTTTTTGCATCATGCATGTTATTTGAGCTAATATGTTGATGTAGTGTTCAAGATCTATGCAGTTGTTCAAAGGCATTATCTCATATCAAGTTTCATGATCAAGATCTATATTCATTAAGGCCACTTTATGCTAGCTTGCAGATTTTTACTCCAAGGTTTCAAATAAGGTTTGGTGAGTTGTTACATATTGTTGTTCATTCATCATTCCTTCATGATTTTCTATTTCATTTCAAGGTTTAATTACCAAAATGGGGTTTGACCAAGGTAAACCTTCATTCCCTAACAAACAACATTTTTCTCTCTTTGATGTGTGATTGCATATTTTACCTGTTGAAAATCATTTGAAGAAAGTTGCAAAGTTGTCAAAGTTTCAAGAAAAGTTGTCAAATCACGGAAACTCCTCTACATATTTTATTTCTAGTTGTCCAAGAGTGAACACCTAGAATCTAGGAGTGCAGAAACAAGAGAACAAAACCTAGAAATAGATTTTTCATAGCCCTAGCCAGGACCCATTCGCCATAAGGTGAATGAGTCCTTAGTGAGCCTTGAGAAAACACTTTTTGTGAAAGGTAGACATAATTTATCCCTTCCAAACTCTCCCTAAATTCTATAGGTTCCATCATTTTTATGTTTAAGCTTCTAAATGCACTTCATATATCACAATTTGGAGTTTATTTGCTATTTTTAATATTTCTCCCCAAAGTGTTGTTTGACTCATACCCCCATCCTAACACAAAAAGGGAAATTTGTTGATTCACATCTTGGGTTGACTCATCTAAGGGTTGATAGTCAATTCTTGGTGTGGATCTCATTTCCTAATGAAAATAGAAGAATAGGACTCCTTTTCCCTCTTTGGAATCTACTTTTCCATTCTGGGAAAATCCCCTATCCTATTTTTTGATGTTTTGGAAATAAATACACATGATCAACAAGATATTCAAATAACCTAATGCTTGATCAAATTATAAAATTTATGCTATGTAAGTAAAATAGCTACAAGTGTAGGATCTATTGATTTCACAAAAATGTTAACTAGGAAAGAGATCTAAGATCCACCAAGTGAATTAGCCTAAATCTATCTTTCCTCTTGGGCTTAAAATTAGAATGCAAAAAAAACTAGGGTTTGATTATTGGAAAACTACCTCAAGGGAGAGAAAACATGATATCCACCAAGTGAATTATCCTAAATCTATCTTTCCTCTTGGGCTTAAAATTAGAACACAAACAAACTAAGGTTTGATGATTGGTAGACTACCTCAAAGGGAGAGCAAATCTGTTAGGGTTTGGTTCCATTGTGTTTCATAGAGGAGAAATTTGATGTGTAATTTAATTAACCTATTTGACATAAACCATATATATGAAAACACAACTTATATCACATACAAATACAAATATAGGAATGTAGACACAGAGGAACTTGTGTATAAAATTTGAGCTTAAATTGGAGGGACAAGGGTGAGGGCACCCTTGCCTGAAAATGAGGGCTTTACATTATTTAAATTTTAGATCATTCAAGTACAATCCATTTCCCACTCTTCTATAACTTGTTGTTGACAACAATTATGGACCTGAACTAAACACACTTGAACATAAGAGAAAAGGTTGTGTTGTATAGGATTTTACCTTCTAGTCAAACTCCATCTTTGGTGTTTCCACCTCCACAATAGCAATGATGATGATGAAAAAGAGTGCTTACCATTGGTTGAGCATAATAATAGTAAATAATAAATGATTGTAATAAATAAATGACAATTGATAATGTTACCATTGGTATGAAACCCATATCGAAGTGATGTCACAACATAAGTTTCCATAAAGATTTGATAATGGATGATTGAATTTCCTTAAAAAATTGCAAGAGGTTAGTCCACATAATACAATAGATTGTTGTATCGAGCATGTAGATAATATATTGCATATATATTCATAATTAGAGTATAATAGTGCATAGTTTGTCATAATAGTCCATAGTTCTTCAAATGAGAGGGAATATTTTCTTATATACACATCCCAATTTCTTTTCTTTGACATATGCTGACCTAGGGTCATTTTAAAACACTCAAGATTGACACTTAAAATGATAAACATTAAAATATGACGCCATTAAGAGTAGGGCACGCTCACCCTAGTCTAGGTGATTTTAGCCCAAAATTCTTAGGATGTCAGGGATTTTAATGTAGTTTCCCAATATTGCCTCTAAATGAACAAGTTATTAATATAATTAATTCTATAGGAAAAATATGGTGTCAATATAGTGTAAAATTGTCAATGGTGACAACTTGCAATGCTACAAACATAAGACTTGTTTGCCAAGTTTTCATCATGCTAATTAGCCCAAGGTACCATAGAAATGGTTTTCACCAAAGGGATTTTTTTCTCTTTACTATATTTTTATATTTTTTATAATTTTCATTTATTTTTATATTTTCTAGAAGGAATTGATCTTTAGATGATCACTAACTATTTTAGTCCATTTAATGGTGTTGATGTAGATATTGGTGTCATGATATGTCAATAATGACCTATATGGAGGAATCGCCTTGTCAGGATCATGGCGCTTGTTTATAACCTATGAATTTTTCCATGATCCTTTTTATACTAGGGTTGGATTTATCTAAATGCCTATATTATGATAGAGTGTCATAAGAGTGCTTATGATAAAGTGTTGCTACTAGAACACGGTAGATTTATGAAGTGAGACTTTTTGATATGTAAGATGCCATATTGTGATGGGTGATGGTACACGTGGATAGATTATTTGACATTTTAGATTTAGTATTTTTATGTTCCAAACTTGGGATGGAAAATGATGGACTTTGGATTTTAGATTGGGATTTTTTTGTTAAGATCAATGATCATTTTGAAAGAGGTGGACACTTCTTATATACATGAGACCTATTTTGTTGTGGCTCCACATTTTGATTGACTATTTGGATTTGAATTATTTTCCTTGATTGATGCATTTTTAGTTAGGATCCATTTTGACTGCATTTGTTCCTTGGATTTATAGATGTAATGGATTTTGACATTTCATTTTGATCTCTTACTTGGTGTGAATTTTGATTCTAATTGGTGGGTTTAAGAAAATTTGAATAATGGTTTATGATATAAATGGAAGGAGTGTTGGTAGGAACCTAACGGTAAGGACTACACATGGACCCTCTTTTGATTCTTATGTTAGATGGAGTTTCCTCTAATATTGTGGAGGTATCACTAACAACATTAGATTTGGTGATTGAAGAATAGTCAAGGCCTTATTATCTGGGATTCACATAAAATTTTATTCGTTCTAAAATGCCTTGCTCATGTAGGCCTAATCATCATGCTTTGACATTTTTTTGCAATGAGAAATTTTAGTCTTAGAAGAAAGAGGTTAACTCATCTTTGTGTAGTAGAAAACCATCAATGTTTATTATTTTATCATTTACGAGAAATGTTGCTTTGACAAAAGCAGATCATCCTCACCATTAGATTGCATGTTTTCACATGAGAGTTGGTAAACTTGTTGAATTTAGTTTGATTTTTCCCTACCACGTTCTTAAGAAGAACAACTAATGCCACAATTTATTTCTATTTCAAAACTATAGCATATTAACTATCAATGAAACAAAATTGATTCATTCATTAAAATAATATTCCTTTTAAAACAATTTCAAATTAAATTTTTAAATAAATATTTTAAAATTATATACTAATAAATTAAATTAGTAAAACTCCATTTAATAATAATTCAACACCAAAATTAACAAGTGACGCAAGCGTCGAGTTCCTGCCGGATAGCGTGTTGCATTTTGATTTTGAGGAGAAAGCAGATAAAAAAGTAGTGACCATTCTTGTCATGCAATTAATATATTTGTGTGAAAGGGTGAAAAAATCTTGTTTCAAGCTCAAGAATCTAATTACTCTAAATTCCATTGGATCTATTTTTACTCTAGTGCTTTTGAAAATCCAAGTACTTAATCGGAAGACAATTACAAAGGCCAACTTTGACCAAGAGTGCTAAATATCATAAACAATGTCTGGAGCCTAAATTGTTAGATTAAACATGTTCCTTCTGAAATGAAGTCCAAGCTTATGTCAGGAGCCAACAATGAAACTAAAAACACATTATGAGAAAGAAACAATGTGAGGAGGCAAGTTATAATGTAGGAGAAGGACAACGGTCACCTTGCAAAGATTAAATGTAAACTTAGGAATTCTTGAAGTATTTGAACTAAGGTTGTGAAATATGAACATCATTCATAGTGAGAATACATGTGTGTCTCATTGTGTAAAATGGGTCTGGAAATCGCAGAATGAATAGGTCTGCCATTAAACAGGAAAAATGTGTATGGAAGTGTGGGGTTTGTTACATATCTATTAGATTGAGATAATTCTAAAATGATACTTTTGCTGATTATGTGTTATCATGATTAAAAAAGGAAAGGAAATCTTTTGTGATGAGCTTTAGATTCATATTGCTAATAATTTTACTTTTCAAAGTGTTATGTTTGGATGATGATGTGCTTAGCACCTTTAATTATTTACAAAGAAAGAGTTATTTTGAATGGAAACACTATGGCATAGTAGATGTTTATTTTGTGTAAATAGAAACTGTTGAACTAATGGACTAAAGTCTATGAGTGGCATGCCTAACAAGAATGCATGGTACCTCATTATGTACAAAACTATCAGAATGATGGAATGAAATCATGAATCGATCTACTATTAGTGCATGTTTTCTTGAAAATTTTGAATCAAAGGGGATGGAGTTGTCTTATACTATTTAGTGGTACGTTTCTAGTGATGATGTTCTTCACTATTATTTGTTTAAAAAGAAAGGGTTTTATCTTGAAGAGAGAATGAAACCATTCTTTGCCTTAGAGATGCTTATCCACTAATTTGATGTGTGTTTCCCAGATTCTATGCATAGTAAAGTTTAGGAAATTCAAAATCATATGAAAATGAAGAAATTACCAATTTTCTTTTACGCCATTACATTTGTATGTCAAATTTGTGGGATCTTCTTTATGTCATGCAGAAGTGTGTATGTCCATTGCTTCTACTAGAATTTGCTTCCTCCTAGGCATAGTTAACAGAAAAACTTTATTGTAGGGTTAAGGACCATGTGCCTTCCTTTGTACCCACAATTTCTGGTAATTACATGTATATAGAATATAGTTGTATCTGTATTCCTTTACTCATGCTTTAATTTGAATGTTGTCTCCATCCCTGTACCACTAGTGTCTTCAGCAACTATGCTTCTAGCAGATTTTTGCTTCCTGCTCTAACTAGAATTGTCATTATATATTGAGAGTTGACAGAATTTAGATATAGGGAATATCAACAAAAGAGTAGTAGATTTAATGAATGCACTTTTCACCAGATCAGGCAGCAGTAAGTTACAAAAGATTCTCAGTTCTTTAATGTCCTTTCCAACTTTCAAGCTCTGCTGCCCACAAGACTAGAATAGCCTGTGGACAGTATGGACGAGAAAACTTACAATACCCTACTTCATTTTTTCTCCAAAAAGATAATAAATCACTACCAATTTCAGTGAGTAACTATAAATTGTTGCAGCATGTTTGTCAAAGAAAGACCCCCATGACAGTCACTGCTTATTGCGTACACTGCTGAAGAAATTCTACAACCAGACAATTTCAAGGCTATGGATGTATAGCAAAAGCTAATATCAATAACGGGCAGTGAAAAAGAAGTTTGAATAAAACAAGCACTCAATTATAAATCGTTGTAGCATCTTTGTCAAAAAAAGATACCATTGCCATTCACTGCTTATTGTAGATAAAAGAACATGAAATAGACAAAGGAAGGTTTAAGAAATCTAAGGTCACCAACGATCATCAAATTACATGAAACTATAACAAGCAGCTTGATAAATGGATGGGATATATTAAATCAGAGCTATGCATCAGAAGATTAGCTTAAAAAAGTAGATACTCCATAAAATTGAAAAACTATCTTCACAGTACCAGGATTGCATAAAATGCGTGAATACGACCTAATTACAATCAAACAAATAATGAAATTGCATGTTCCTTTGAATAGCACACAACTTGCCAAGATACTAAAAGAAAAATTGTGAAATTTTAAATTTCAAATATAGTTATTCCCCATAGTTTGTAAAACCCATGGTATACGCGATTTGGCAAGGATTTTCTAGCATCCAAAGCAATTGTGGTAACTTATCCAAAGATCTCTTGTTCACAGGGTAAAGGATTAGAATGAAAAAAGGGTGTTTAGAATGATGACAATTATAACGATTTAAATGTGATTTTAACAAAATGGATATGGCAAATAACCATATTGAAATATAACTTTTATTTCAAAATTTGAATAAGAACATCAGTCAGTTCAAATCCCTCTACCTATAATAGCTCATAACTCCAAAGAACATGCGGCCATAGTGTAATATGATAGATTAAAAATTTCAATAAGAATGGCTCATATTTACAAATCTTAAGAGTGATGTAGAAACTTATCAGACAAAGTATTGAAAGTTGCCCTCGACCTTGCCCAAATTTTATAATTTAAATAAAAAAATTATCCTTCTATCAAAGCAAAAACTCACAGTGTACTGTAGAAATTGTGAATTTGAAGTTCTAGGGCTCGACGCTCGATTTTGTTAATAAGATAAGAGAAACAAACAAATACATATAAATAACTACTCAATGGAAAACAAAGTTAACTGAGAAACCCTAAGCCGTTGTCGGTAATACATACCTACTCCAAAGCTGGTACGGATCCTCCGATTCATGGTCTGTCCACCTCTGAAATAATTCAGAATTGGGTTATAATTCTTTCATAACATTTGCTTAATTTTAAGGAAACAACCAAATACCGGTTGGCGAAGCATACAAAACATAAAATAAATAAATAAATAGCCATTAAATAGAATAAAATCCCCAAAATAAAGTCAAATGAAATTAAAACAAATGGCTAGAAGTTGTCAAAGCACTAGTAATAAATAGCAAATATAGCATTTCGTGATGGGATTTGTTGGACCAATAAACCCGATTCTGTATTGTTGGCCAACAAGATTACCAAGACTCCAAACAGCGCTGTATTCCAATAAGAACGGATTGTGAGCACGTAGATGATATTTAACTGGGGAGAAACATAGTGGGTTGATGCAAATTAGTGAAAAATCTACCTATGGATTGGTGATACGCGTAGCCCAAGAATGTATGTCGCCTTTGCATAGAGAGTGGGCAGATTAAGTTCGTTGCTCTGCAATTCTAGCAGTCGCGGATTAACCCCACGATTTCTCTTAGGCCTAGTTCTGCTACCTGTACACATAGAGAGTGAGAAATGAAAAAAAAAACAAAATGTTTAAAACAAAGTTGTTGAATCAGTTGTTGTTTCCTGAGGCTATGAGAAATTAAAAGAACATAACAATAATGAAGAAGAAGTAGAGACACAACACACATATGGTATTGTTGTTTCTGTGTGTTGTTGTGAAGGTCATATGGTATTGTTGTCTCTGTGTGTTGCCGTAAAGGTTTCTGCAGGTTTCCAGTAGCTTCCACCAGTTTTTCCTATGTATTTTTGAATTAATTATAATGTTCTCCTCCAGCCACATGTCATTTAATGCATTTACTATGGATTGTTGGATGTCAGTTTTAATCTTTCATTTTATATTTAATCAATCTATGTTTTCCTATTTTCCTAATTTTTTTAAACAAAAATGATTTATAGAGCTACTCGCACGAATAGAAAATGAAATGAATGTTAATTTTCAAATATAAAAAATAAAAATTAAGTAATAGCGATGCATAGCAAGTGTCTTAAATCTATATTAAATGACCAAAGTACCCTGGCCATGCATGGCCACCAAGCCATTCCAGCGCCTTCACCTCCAGCCAGATGCCACTTGATGCATTTAATTTGCATTCATGGATTACGTACCTCTACCTGCTAGTTTTATAAACTATGCATTTTCTTAAATTAATTTAATCAATCTATGCGTTCGCATTTTCTTGATTTTTTTAATGCATTTAATTTGCATTCATGGATTACGTACCTCTAGCCGCCAGTTTTATAAACTATGTCTTTGCTTAAATTTATTTAATCAATTTATGCGTTCGCATTTTCCCGAATTTTTAAAACGAAAATGATTTATAAAGCTACTCGGACGAATAGAAAAATAGATAAATGCTAATTTTCCAATATAAAAAATAGCTCTCCAAAATCAAACTATACAAAAAAATAAGTAATATGTTTAATGCCGAAATGTGATTGACAGATGCTGCCTGAGAAAAGCATTCCGAGCGAATGCAATAATTTTCCTGCCTGCGGTAGGAACTAAAAATCAGCTAAAAAATTATCATAATAAATGAAAACCAAAAATTTTATTTCCAACTAAAATGCCCTTGAAAGCCTCCATTACTTTCAAAGATTTCACACGATCATTTCCTCCTGTCTTCGTACATTTATTAATAACGATCCCACTTTCCTAGCGATTTTGAAAACAGTTTGTGGTCCTCGTCTCCCTGTGAAACGTGATTTGCGTTGGCGAATCCCTTAACTTCTTTCAAAAGAACAACCACCCAAGGGTCCATGAGACGGTCAAAATCTGCGACTGGAAAAGGCAGAATCCGCGCACAAAAGAAAAGGAAGGGGGCCGAGAATTCTGGATTCACATTTGACCCTATTCATTAATTCATTAAAATTCGAATATAACATGATTTTGAATTCGAACAAACTACTAAATTCGAATATAACTTAATTTTGAATTTCAATTAACTAATTAATACGGTCAAATGTACATCTGGAGGATAGGCGTTGCCCTGAACAAGATGGTGGGACCGCCTACATCTTCCACAATACCTGGTATGTCCACGTCTATAGCGGGCGAAGGCGCCGGCTTCACGTCTATTTAAGAGCGGTAGCAAGTCCCGATCATCACGTCATCCACGATGACGTGGTTTCCTCCTCCCGTATACGGTATTTTCGGTGAACAAATTTATATAAGCATTCGTGGCCTCCTCTATTACCACTACACTTTACGACTCCAATTTCCTTGCCCTTGTAAAGAAAATCTAATACTCGGCTCTCTCTGTTATTCGGTGTATGGATTCCACAGAGATTGAAATCCCTTCGTATTTCTTGTGCCCGATATCGATGCAGCTGATGACAGACCCTGTCACGCTCTGCACCGGTGCGACCTACGACCGACACAGCATCGAGAAGTGGATGTACACCATGGGAAACAACACCTGCCCTCTCACAAAGCAACCCCTTCACAACACTGACCTCACACCCAACCACACACTGCGGCGCCTCCTCCAACAGTGGTGCGTCCTCAACTCCTCCGCGGGCGTCCACCGGATCTCCACGCCCCGGCCGCCCCTCGACGCAGATGGCCTCAGTAAATTACTCCCAGACATTGAATCGTTTCATGTGAAAGCGTTGAAAAAGCTGAGATCTTTGGCCGGTGACAGCGAGAGCAACAGGCGGTTGATCGCTTCCTCCGCCGCACCGGCTGCCTTAATCTCTGTCATTGAAAGCTATTCCGCAGAAAGCGACGAAGCGGGTTCCTGCTACGATTCTGCATCCGCCTACGAGGAAGCCTTGGGAATTCTTTATTCTCTTCCTTTGCTGGACGAGACGCTGGATTCCATCGCCACAAGCAAGTGCCTGGCATCCCTGGCCTCCATTCTTAAGAGAGACGCCTCCAACGCACGATTTCATGCCGCCATGCTGTTACAGACGCTTTCAAGGAAAGGCCTGGAGCGGCTTGTTATGAACACCAACGGTGAGTTAATCGAAGGGCTGCTGGAGCTGTTGACGGAGGAGGTGTGCCACCAGGCTACAGTGGCCGCCCTCGAAATACTGACTGCAATCACTTCCAACAGCTTGCGCAACAGAATGAAAGCCATCGAGGAAGGGGTAGTCTCCGTGTTGATCGAATCACTTCCCGATCAGACTCCCGAGAAAAGAGGCAGCTGCGAGAGGATGTTATGTCTTCTCGACGTGTTGTGCGGATGTGCAGAAGGAAGGGCTTCCGTTGCCGACCACGCAATGGGCATCCCTGCAGTCTCTAAGAAAATAATGAGAGTCTCCAACTTGTCAACAGAAAAAGCAGTTCGGATCCTCTGGTTGCTCTGTAAATTCTCTCCGTCTAAGCGAGTACTGGATGAAATGTTGGAGATTGGTGCAGTCATCAAACTGTGCATGCTCATGCATGGTGAATGCAAGATCAAGACCAAAAGTAAGGTAAAAGAGATGCTCAAAGTGCATGGTATGTACTGGAACAGCACATCTTGCTTTTTCTCCGTAAATTTTAAAGAATAAATAAGGCACAGCAATTCAATGTGGAAACTGCTTTAGTTATACATTTTCCATGACTCTTTTTCAACTATGAAAGAAAATTGCATTTAGCAGAGGCTTCTTGTCTAGGGTACTCTCTCGTTTCCTGATGTTCTGAACTGTTTTCTTTTGCTGTTTTTGGGTTTTTTGAGGACTTAGTTTTCGTTTGAACTCTGGATTGGCTGACCTGTTTTATCGTTGCTGTTCTGTGATTGATTCTGCTGGCTTCGTGACCTATCTTTGACGCTGTTTTGTTTGGAATCAATGACCTTAACCCTGCTTTTTTAATAAAAATAATGGTATAACATAGATAAATGTAAAACCCTTCTAGTGATAATAGAATGTAATGGCTACTCTTGAAATTAACTGAATAATCGTGCAAGGCAAAAAAAAAGCTTCCGATGAATGTTCACCCCCAACAGAGAGGAACACTATTTACATGGGTACAAATTTCAACAGAAAATGAGATGAGATGAATGCATCATGCAAAATCAATTTCTTAAAATGTTCTTGACTACTGCGGACTGGAAATTAGCATTTGGCTAAAGTCTGCATTAATTTGATCAAAACATCCTTTACACTTACGCAATGCAAAGGACGAATGCAGCACTTTACCTATTTTTGTACAATGTTGAAGAATTTTAAGGGTAGCTGGTTCTTTGTTTTTCCCCTTTCCTTTAATCATAATTATCAATTACAAGTGTTTTCTAAATATTAAAATTTAGAAGTAAATTATACAAGAGGGATATAAAATGCAGTTATATAGTAAATTTATGATGGAATCTTTTTATAAAATCGTAGTCTTCATCTTTGAATTTAAGATTTTAAATTATTTTAGAGAATATTATAATTTATATAATTTAAATATTTTATGATTATTTTTAAATATCATTTAGTTCAATGATCAAAGGTAAATTTTGACTATTAAAGATATGAGAATTGTTTATCATTTTTTATGGAGATGAGGTGTCAAATTGTTATTGATTGTTTGACTCTTAAAAAGTGTAATATTTAAGTGAATCTTTATTTTATTAATATGGAACATCTCTTAAATTCAATACAAGTTCCTTGAAATTAATATTTGTTTTTAAAATATCTATACCATAGCAGTAAAAATCGTTTGGGGAAAAAATAGGCAAACCAAAAAATCAGGATTTTTTGAAAATTCGTGAAAAAATCAGGAAAAATCCGGAAAAAATCGGATTTGAAAAAATTGTATTGTAGATTTTTTTTAAAATTTCATTTTATAAAAAACTTAAAAATTTGAGTGCTTTCTGAGTACACTGTAAAAAACTTAAATTATTTAATATTTAAATATATTATTTAATAAATTTATTTAATTATATAATATACATATTTCAGAAAATTCTATATATTCATATATAATTATATTTTAATTTAATAATATATATAAACTATATATATTTATATATGTATAATTACATTTAATAAATTAATAATATTAAATATAATATTTAATCATACTATTCATTTTCATGTTCATTTTAATTTAAAATGAACATGAAAATGAATAGTATGATTAAATATTATATGTAATATTATTTAATAAATTAAAATGAACACGAAAATGAATAGTATGATTAAATATTATATTAATATTATTGATTTATTAAATGTAATTTAAATATATATAATCAATAAACAATAGGGAAAAATATACCTAGTTCGCGTGAAGATAGTCGGCAGCCAAAAAACACGTCCAACAATCATAGGCAATGAGTTAATCGATTGGCGACCACGTATTTATCAAAAAAAACTACATTTTTAGGTTTCTTTGGCGCTTTTAGGTATTTTTTTTTCATGATTTTTTGCCCTTTATTTTATGATTTTTTGCCATTTTTTTACGATTTAAACATGATTTTCAACCATTTTTTGGTAGTCAAGCAGCCCAAAAAAACGCGATTTTCGTTGAAAAAATCGATCACCATTTTATTTTTAAAAATCGCGATTTCTACGATTGTTTGCAGATTTATGCTTCTATGATCTATACTAGTATTTCTATAAAGTAATTACAACTTGTAAATCTTAAATTACTATAAACTCTAAAGTAAATTTGAAATAATTTTTTTTTTGGGATAATAATAATT
Source organism: Sequoia sempervirens (assembly GCA_007258455.2). NCBI lineage: Eukaryota > Viridiplantae > Streptophyta > Pinopsida > Cupressales > Cupressaceae > Sequoia > Sequoia sempervirens. Next base: position 11,390,722 of record VDFB02047397.1, on the reverse strand, counting down.
TAAATAAGTATTCTCATAGTGGTTAATCAAAATTCAAAGATTTTAAAGCTTCAACATAACCTCAATAGATTGAAATTGAATATAAAGGAGTGTATTGGAGATAACCAATAACTTGGAGTAAGTTATAAATTAATATCTAGAAGAGATTTAGAAAAATAATAGAAGTTTAATCTTTCCTAAATACAAAAGACAATCTTCAATCCAAAAGTATGCCAAATATGAAAAACAAAACTAGAAATTTGGTCCCATCTCCTAGAATAATATTATGTCAAGTAAAAAACTATAGCCTTAAAGGTCACAAAAAAATTATGTATCTAGTGCCAAGCATCTTTAACAAGAGCATATACCAAAAAATATTGATAAAAGATTATGTTTTCCAATAAAAAGAACATCCTTTTGTTTTTAAAAGGAAGGGGTAAAAATGTATTGAATCAAAGAAGAATTACAAAGCATCAAGTAGCAAGCCCACAAAACCACCAATAGTCCCAAAAACAAAAGTCCCCGAAGGAACCCGACCAAGGAACGAATTACATATGAAAGTCTTCCTTGATTCTTTTTGAGCAACAAAGACAAGTATGAGGATAGATGTCTCCAGTCATCAATCATCCACCTCTCCAGATGCTTAGAAGCCCATTTCGCCAGAAGACCAACCACTCTATTCCATTCCTTAGGAATATGACAAAAATAAACAAATTTCAAAGAATTGCACACATTCACAATATATTTAATCACAATAGCCAGCTTCCAATTAACACCATCAAGTCTCTAATCATTAAGTATATCAACTACAATCTGTGAATCAAATTCACAAATAATCCTTTTCCAACCAAAAGAACAACTTCTTTCAATAGCATGAAGAATCGCAAGATTCTCCATGAGATTGTTGGAGTGATGACCCTTATAAATAGAGAAGAAAAACACCACCCCATCATAGCTATCTCTTGCAACACCTCTAATGCTAGTGTGCCTAGGATTCCCCTTGGAAGAACCATCAGTATTTATCTTTGGAATTCCTTGGGGAGGAGGATGCCACTGACCTGCTCGATGAATCTTCTTCACCTCATGAGGCCCCTTACAAGAAGAGAACCAAACCCTATATCCACCAAGTTCAAATTCCTCACAAAAGGGATATCACTAGAATCCACAGTAACTGAAAGGTCACACTTGGCTAAAATAGTCTCTTGAATATTATTGAAGATCTTTCTAACCAAAGGTGCCAGATAATAAAGGTAGGCCCAATAATCCAAGCAATATGAAGGAAACTTGTCTTAGTAGGAGGTCTCCTCAAAATTTTCTAGAACTCCACCAAAGATGAGGCATGAACACAGACATGGTTCCAAATCCCCCACCAACGATGTCAAATCTTCCTAGAATAAGGACACTAAAAGAAAAGGTGGGAAGAGCACTATTCACTATTGTTACACAAAACATAGATGGAAGGACCTCGAAATCCTCCCTTCCATAGATTATCCCAAGTAAGACATCTATTTTGAACAACCAAGCATACGAAGAAGTTACACTTAGGCCAATAAAATTTATTCCATACTTGCTTCCACCAAGGGATGCCAACCTTACCATACAACTATCTATCCAACTCCCTATACCAAAAAGCAGCAGAAAATCTACCCTTTGGATCAAGGCCCCAAGCCAAAATATCCTTATCTTTGAGAGAGTTGCACATTCTACCAGGAAAAATTCTAGCAAGCTCTTGTCTTGCCTCCAAAGTACCTCCTGGAGGCCACTCTTGGGGATCCTTCCAACGAAAAGCCTCAACCTAACCCAAGGCCTAAACAGTTTTGAAATCCTCCACCTTACTCCAACCATCTTCCGTCAAATTATCACAGAGAGGTTGTCAATAGGGGGATGACCATCCCAAGAATCATACCAGAAAAGAGTTGTTAAACCCTTGTTGCAAATCTAGAAAAGACCCTCCTTATTCAACTTAGCCACTCTTTTGAGAGTATCCTAAATCATAGAACCCTTCCTCAAGAGACTATATCGAGGAACATCATAGGAAGACACCCCACAAAGATACTTATGAGTGAGAATTCTAGCCCAATCCTAATCTTGGCAAGTGCACTAGCCCCAGTGCAATTTAGCAGCCAAAGTTTGACCATTCAAACCAGTAGACTTGAGACCAAGACCGCCCTCTTATTTTGGCCTGCAAATAGATTCTCGCTTCACCAAACTCCACTTAGAATTGAGAATATTTGCTACCCAAAGGAATTGATGAGCTAGAGCATCAAATTCCCTAACAAAGCGGGCATGAGCAACCTGCACAAAACATCAATAAATAGGAAGAGATTGAACAATTGATTTGAGAAAGATCACATGACCTACCAAAGATAGCCACCTATGAGTCCAATGACTAACCCTTCGACAGAATTTATCCAAGACATCCTACCAAATTTCCTTAGGTTGAGGGCCCACAGTAAGTGGAATCCCCAAATAGATTAGAGGAAGAGTGCCAATTTGAAATCTAAGAATCTGAGCAATCCTAGTCTGAATAAGCTGAGGAGTATTAAAGAAGAAAATCGAGGACTTATTTTCATCAATATTTTGACCAAAGGCAACCAAATAAGTATCCCAAGCCTTCCTTAAATTAACCGCTTCATTTATTTTGGCCATTCCCATTAAAGCAGTATCATCAAAAAATTGAAGGTGGGATATGGGTGGTAGACTGTTACCCCAACTCCACCCTTGAATCATCCCTTGACTAACACAAGACTTGATAAACCTCCCAAGCCCCTCAGCCATAATGATGAACAAGTAAGGAAAAAGAGCATCCCCTTGTTGAAGACCCCTAGAAGCTCCAAATAATTCAGAAGGCTCCACATTGATAAGTACTGAAAAGGAAGTAGAAGTCACACAACTCATTAAACAATCAACCCACTCCTTAGCAAATCCAAAACCTAAGAGAACTTTCTACAAAAAGGCCCATTTGACTTTGTCATAAGCTTTTTCCATATCTAGTTTATTGAACATAGCCTTCTCCTTAGAGATTGTCATTGAATGAATGGCCTCGGTAGCAATAATAACCTCATCCAAAATTTATCTTGGATTACAAACACTAAAATGTAATAAATGGTTTTCAATAAGAAATCATTGGTATTAAAAACACTAAAATCTAATAAATTGAGAAATTTTAAGTTATACAATAGCATCCTATATTGTATGAAATATTTTGGCCTAAATGAAGCTAGGAAAATGAAGATTCCAATCACCATTCATTTTTAATCATTGGAATATTAGGTGAGATCCACCTATAGCCTTTCTTTGGGGTGTAATTATGGAAGGGAGTATTGATGTGTCACTTCCAATCCTTCCACTAAGCTCTGAGAGATCTCACCAAGATTTTGTGCATATAATGAGAAAGGGTAGAGTCAATTATAGCTCAAGATAGGTTTAGAATTAAAATTAGTATAATATATTTTTTCTCTAGCTTGAGGACAATAAATCCATGTACAATTGGTCTTAGAATAAGTATATTTGAGATTTTAAATTAGCCTCTTAAATAATTTGAGGGAATGAATATAGAGAGTAGCTATAACTAGATTTTTTTAAAAGAATGATCAAATGCCACTAAATGGAGTGATAGTTGTTGGATAATCTATTACAAAATTTATCCCCATTATAAAGAAGTCAAGGCTTTATCAACTCTTGGGCTTTCTTGCTACTTTTTGCAAAAAGTGCCATTGATTTTGATGGGAACTAGAGAAATAAATAGAGAAAGAAGTATAAGGAAATTATATGTAGAGAGCCCATATAATGTGCCAAAATTGATGTAGTTCCCCAATAAAAATTATAGGGTTTATTACTATCACATAGTCTAGCCATCCATTTAACACATAGATCCATACCATACATAAACACTAATGATCCCTAGCCCTCCAAATTCTATGGCAAACAAACATATATCCCAAGAAAATTTGTGAAATCCTTTATTATGGTCTAAATTGGCCTAAAGGTTCAAGTCATAGAGTTTTTTCAATATTGTAGTATGACACCCTAGTAAGAACCTAGCAAGATTAGTAAATATGAGTTGCAACTTATGAAGTTTAGAAAAAAAATATAATTTAGTTGTTGAAAAAAGTGGTTTAATGACCTAGTTGGCAATATAATTCTCAATTATCAATAACATACTACCAAAGAATGAATTGGAAAATTTAAAAGGAAAAGGGAATTCCTAGAAATTTAAAGTTTTATTCATTATCAATGGATAGTTCCCATCCAAAAGTATAAAGCTAATCTAGGGGTTGGGAAGAATTTTGCATGCAATATTAGTAAATGTTATTCGACTAGATGTTAGAGTGAGAGGCTAGGAAAAAATATTGAGATAATTGAAGGCTTGGTGATCATTATATTCCTCCTCATTGAGCATCAATGAATCATCTATAAAGTGTTCATTAAATAATTTTGAGAGATAGTACAAGGTAGAAAGATACCTTTCACCTTTATTATAAGATATCATTGCCAAGGAGACATCCAAAATCCTTAGTAGAAAGGTCATAAGGATAATTTGTAATAGGAAAACCTTATCGACAAAAAATGACTAAGGGTTTATATTAGAGACTATTAATGGTGAGACAAGAAGAATAAAAAAAAGATATTTAAATGCATTAAATGAAGATGTGACCAAACCCTAGATCTCTAAGCATGGAAATAATGAAAAAAAATTAATTATAATTTAGGCCTTCCCAAAGTTAACCTTGATGAATAATTCTTACTAACTAGATCTATGCACCCATTCCATACTTTCCCAATAACAATAAAATTGTCAAGTATAGACCTAATCTGAATAAATATAGATTATTCAAGATTTTAAAAAAATGAGGGATGTCTAATCTACATTAAAAGAGCTTTTCCAATATTTTTTTAATATACACTGAAAAGAGAGATCAACCACAAATTACAATTCAACACTAGGTCACCAAATTTAGATTTGAGATTAATATTTCCTTGGTTAATTTTAGGTCCTAGAGAATTATTCTAAAATTCTTCAAGAGAGGATTAAAAGGAATCATAACCAACATCATTCCAAATTATTTTGTAGAACCCAAAAGGAAAGCCATCACTTGTAGGAGCTTCATCATTGGTCATTCCAAACATAGTCAAGTATATCTCCTCTTCAGAAAGTAATTTGTCACTAGTAGAAACCTACATTTTCGAGAGTTATGGATATGGCACAACATCTAGATAAGACTTAAGAGTTGATTCTATATTTAGGGATGGATATTACACTTAAAATACTATTATATTGTTGAACAATGGAATGAAGGACATAAGTAATGGAAGAGAGGATCTTGTAATCATCTTTGATGCACTTAATCTTTTGAGAAAAATTTAGGCCACAAGGCCTAGAAATTATTTAGACACATAATAGCCAACTTTTAACTAATGAAATAAGGCTTTCATGTAAACTCCCTTAACAAGTATAAATCAATATTTACATAATATGCCACTACTTAGTAACCTAAATGTGAATGGTTTATGAAAGTGCACCACTTTGAGCTAATAAAAAAGCTAAATAAGCTCTAAAAACATGTTCACATAGGATTTATGATGGAATTTTTAAAACTACCAACCAAAATCTCTTAAGAAATAGGTACTACTAGTTAGTAATTGTGTTATACCACCAATAAAATCAATCATAATCACATTTCTAACAAGAGACCAAGTTCAAAAGGAATAAAATATGAGATAGCATAAATTAATACTAGGGAAATGATCAGTTTAAAAACATTTGAGTCCTTTCATTCTTAATGTTTTGAGGACCCCACTCAACCTTGAAATAGATAAGCAAGTAATCTAAAAGGAAAAAATCCAATAATAGTTCTATAAGGAAGTTAAGGTAGTGGAACAACTTCCTTCACTAACCTTGAGAGGAGGGTAATGTAAAAAAAAATCAAATATGTATAGTAGTTAGTAAAATTAAATAGAAATATACATAAATATTATGCATACCACAACACATTGATTTGTGTGGGGAAAATTTTTGAGAGAAAAACCCAACACTCCAAAAGATGCAAAACATATTATTCAAAAATTATTTAGATTACAATATACTTGTAGATAAAGATTATCATGGGAATATTACCAACCAGAGATCTCGAGGAAACGTAATAGCTATCAAACTCTTAGAATACATCACAATACGTAACCACAATGCAATTACCTCATAAAATAGGGTTTCCTTCTAGGGAAAGACAAGCCAAAAAAAATTCTACCATCAGATCTAAGACATAATGATGAGTGGTCTAGATTTATAATAATAAAATATGCATTTAAAATGTGGATTTTGGGGGAACTACCCCAAACCCCCACTAGGGTGTGTGACCCCTAGACCCAACAAGCAGGATACCTCCCCTTGCAACCTCATGCACTCAGTATATTAACTGGTATTAATTGTAAGGTTGAGAAACCATTTTTCCTAATAATCTCCCACTTGTTAAACACCTTGCAAGAGCAATGGTAGAATCAACACCATGATTTAGTTGTTGAGGTTCAAGATTCCCAAGACTCTGAACATAATCTAAAGCGTGCTCACAACCTTAGTTAAAAATAATTTGTAACATTCATCAAAGTATCTACCTTAGTTAGATTCGCCCTACCATCCTCAACCATATCTGTGACAAAATGATATTGTGCATCAATGTGCTTTGTCGTAAGATGAAATGACATGTTCTTAGCTAGGAATATCAAACTCTAACAATCACAATAAACTATCACTATACCTTGTTTTCTGTCAACATCTAAATAGTTTCTTAAGCCAAATGACTTCTTTAAAAGCATGAGTAGCTACCATATACTCAACTTCTATACTAGCCAAAGCAACCACAACCTATCACTTACTTATCTAATTGATTGCACCACCAAATAATGTAAAAACATAAGTGCTAGTGGATTGATTGTTGTCAACATCACTTTCCTAGTCTAAATCTTCATAACCATGAATATTAATGGAAATTTTGTCTCCTTTCAAATTACCATGATAATACAAGCAATACTTTGAGGCACCCCACAAATATTTGAATACCCTATTAATTTTATGTCAATACATTCTACTAGGATAAAAAATATATCTAGAAAGAACTCCCATTTCTTAGGTGTTTTCTTGTCTAATGCAAACCAAATCATACATAAAACTTCCAATTGCACTTTCGTAAGGCACTTCACTCATATCTTCCATTTTTTGATGAAATGTTGGATAATTTGAAATAGATAAATTCATCCTAGTTGTAACAGGAACACACAATGGACTACAATCTTACATTATAAACCTCTTGTAGAGAAGAGGATTTCATGGCTCATGAGTTCTCTTCATTCAGAGAACCTCATGGAGTGAACTGTCCTAAACTACCTCAAGGAAAAAATGTGAGAGTTCTAGAACCAAAAAGAGTAGATCACAAGGGTTTTTTGGAAAAACTAATGGGCTCTTAGCCAAAGGACATCAGTGTGGGATACAGATGATAGTGCGACGTGCTAGCATCTCGTATGGACTAGAAGGTGACTTTTTGATAGAAAATAGTTGAGTGACTACTAACAATAATATTGCTAAGAACTTACAGAATGTGATAAAGTAACTGAATGTAATAGAACTGAAGTAAAGTGAAATAGAAATGATAAAGTAAGAGAATAAGAGAGAAAATTCTCACAACAATCCAAGTAATGAATCCTCCAGTACGTGAATGTATTCAATACCTACAGGTGTAAGATCTAGATAAAGTGTTGGGGTTGTGTACGGGTTTTCCTCAGTCAAACCCCCATTTTGTTGTTCCCACCTCCACAGACAGCCAAAAAGATAAAGAGAGTGAGAGAAGTAAGTAGATACAATGTGATAAAAGCAATGCCTTCTCAAGGAGGAGAACCCATATCACAAAATATGAGTGATAAAAGAAATCCCCGCTCGAGGAGGAGAACCCATATCACGAAGTAAGGATGCAATAGATAGGGGGTATGGAATTCTAGGATGCTCTCAAGCATGAAGTGAAGGAGATATCAACTACAAGGCTTAAGCAATCCAAAGAGGGAAAGGGATAAATGCAAGAGCCAAGAGATTTGTAAAGAGAGTTGTAAAAGCTTGAGAGTGCTTAAGGTTGTCGTGGAAAGCTATATGAAGTTGTGCAATCAAAATAACAAGAGAAAGTGCCATAATCAAGGCTGCAGAGAAGCTAGAGGTGAAGATAGAGATCAAATGAGTTGAAAATATGACTTTTAAAGATGGAAAAGAAGCTTCCCGAGTAGTTACAAGGCATGTCAAGCCGTTACCACCAACAAAAGCAGATGACAAGTCGCAAACAAGCTCAAAAACAACTGTTTGAGCATTGAAATGTCGTAGGGCTCTAGCTCAAATTGCTTCAAGAGAAGAATACACCCAAAAGATAGGGAATCATTCAATATCGAAGAGAGAAAGAGTATATACTCAGGATGAAGAAGATGCAGATCTTCGATCCAGTATATACAATTGGGAAGAGAAGAGAGAAAAGAAAGGATCAATGAGAGAGAAAGGAGGAATTAAAATTCCAAGAGAGATGGCTCCACAGGTACTCTCTCCTAAGGAGGTTCAAATAAAAAGAACTTCGTAGCTACGTGGAACTATGAAGTTGTACAAAGTACACTGAAGGTACTCATACCAATGATGGACAAATCCCATAGGATGAAAGCATCTTACAAGCCTAAAAAGCTATAATGAGGCAACCCCAATATCTCTCACATGAAGGAAGCCCCATGAAGTAAATGCCTTATAGGCCCACAGACCCACAAGGAGGCATCCCCCAAGATCTCTTACATGGAGGAAACCCAAATAAGTAAGCACCTTATAGGCCCATAGACCTGCAAGGAGGCATCCACCATGATCTCTCACATGGAGGGAACCCAAGGAAGTAAGTTCCTTACAGCATTGCAGACCTGCAAGGAGGCATCCCCCACATGGAGGAAACCCAAAGAAGTAAGCTTCTTCCAGGCCCATAGACCTACAGGAGGAATCTCCCAAGATCTCTCACATGGAGGAAACCCAAATAAGTAAGCACCTTACAAGTCCATAGACCTAGAAGGAGGTGTCCCCCAAGATCTCTCTCATGAGGGAAACCCAGATGTTAGGGGACTCCACAGAGTCAGATTGGAAAGTGGTATCATAGGCGCACCTACAAACTAACATGTTAATCTATAGAATAAACATGTTAGGAAAGCATAATCCAAAGGATCTCTACAGGCTCTCGGTCCTATAGAGCAATTCTAATCAAAGAATCCTATGGCTACTACAAGTTGTGTTATAGGACAATCACAAAAAATAAGGGTCTAGTCAGGTTGCCCCCAAAACTAGATGCCATGGAATTTATTTGAGATAAAAACTTTCAAAGGGGCTCCCTTGGGAACCCTTCAGAAGAAAAAGGGGGTCCACTAGAGGGACACTTCATTTGAAAGATAGAGAGAAGAGAGGGGGGTCCTTAAGAAGGATGCACATCTCCATAACAAGTTATCGCTGCCCCCAGCATACAGGGGAGGAGAACCATGCAAGAGACTTAGAACATAAAGGATAGATGTAAACCTCGATATCACTTGTCATGTAGGTCCTTAAGAAGGATGCACATCTCCATAACAAGTTATCGTTGCCCCTAGCATACAAGGGAGGAGAACCATGCAAGATACTTAGAACATACAAGATAGAGGTAAACCTCGATATCACTTGTCATTTGAAGAGCATGCAGGTGCATCAAAAAATAAATGAGTGATGGCACTTGAATCAAAAATTTGTTGTATTTTATCCTTCAAGGCCTTACATTCACTGGTGGAATGGCCAAGCACTCGATGGTATGCATAGAAATAATTTTTTTCTTTATCATGTTCATGATATTTCTTACATGTAGGAGAAGGAAGAGTAATTAAGCAGGCTTTGAGAAGCCACAAAAAAATAAGGTCTTTATCAGATAAATAATGAGGAGTAGGAAGCAACCCTTTCTCTTGTGTAGAAAGACTCGACTACTCATAAGAAGAACACACAAAGGTAGAAGACAATGGAGGATGAATATTTTCAACAGAATGAGGTTGAGAAGAATTTGTGTCCCTCAACCATGGCTTCCATTTAGATTGTTCATTCAGCAACCAAGCCCCAAATTACACTTGTGAGGTGCACATTCTATAGGGACCTAAATTCCTTGTTCATTACACCCACAACCTTATGCCCATAGCCATATTTAGAGGCAAGCCTAAAGCTAAGGCCATAATGTGTTTGCAAATCTTGAGGAGGAGGATCTTCATAGAGAGCATTTTTCCAGCAATGGGGATTATGCTCCTCTATGGGATCGCCATCATCCTTATTAACAAGACTACCAACATTATCCTCTTTAGAAAAAGCATAATCATCTTCCTCAGAAGGAGGAGCATCAACATCATGGACATTACAACTGTTGCTCACATTACCCTGTGATGCAAAAGAATAACCATCTTTGATAAAGGGTTTGAATGATGTTATCGAAAGATCTAAGTCGATTGGGTCAACTTTATATTATCCAATGAAGGACTTTGTAAAGTCTATAGAACCCCAATCATCACCAATACATGTATTTATTTGAGAAGTAAGAGGAGCAGACTTACTATTTCTTGCTTTAAAAGGATCTTCTCCAGGGACATCTATCTCAAGAGTATCATTTGTAGTAGGTACTACTAGAGTAAACATAGACACATTGGAAGAAACTGAATGAATAAGAGTAGGAACAACTGAAACCAGGCCAGTAGCTACCATTTCACATAAGTGCATAGCCTCAGGGTCAACCTTGACTCTGACTACTTGGTTGTTATAAATGAACTTAATAGATTTATGCAAGGTAGACAGGACTGCACCCATAGCATGAATCCACCGTCTACCAAGAAGAAGGTTATATGGTAATTTTTCTGACATAAAATATATAAGGGTTGGTATAATAACAAGTCCCTACCTCAAAGGAAAGACTATCATTCCTAGGGCTTGTCAACCGACATTATCAAACCCACGAACAACAATAGAAGAAGCATTAAGAGAAGATGAATCAATATTAATATTAGTCAATAGATCAATGCTACATACATTGAGCACCAAACTAGCATCAATGAGAGTATGTCTAATGTTGATGTTATTAATGTTAACTATGATCATTAGAGGATCCACTTGCTTCTGCATATCTAGAGGCGACAATTCCAGTGGATAGAACGTAATATTCGATGAATCGGCAAGAATATAGCTATCAATGCATCAGCATCTTCCAACCTAGTGGAAGAAGGCAAGAGGATATTTTGCAAGGTTTTCTAAAGCATGCCTTAGTAAAATCGAGTAGATTGAAGCAAGTCCCGTAGTGAGATCTTAGCCTAAGTAACAAGATCGCAATCACCAGGTGCTTTAGTGATAGGTTTAGGAGATTAAAGATGGTTATTTATTCATTCTATTCTTATAAGTATGGGCTACCTCTCTGTAAGAGGGAGCCTTAGAAAGATCAGAAGAGTCACTATCAAATGGAACACCATTAATAGAACAAACCCTTTTAGGAGAAGGACTAGCTGGAGTCAAATAAATGACCAGTCTCTTAGGCCTTTGAGGGGTAGTAGAGACATAGATTACATTTACAAAATCATCACAACTAGCAAAATAACTATTCGAAGAAACATTCTCAACATCGATCCAGGGAGGATCAAATGTGGAAGGAGCTTCATCATTCGCTAATACATCATCTCTAGAAGAGAGTGCATTGGAATGAAGAGAATGTAGAGTAATGTTAAGAAAGGTATCAATGATTTCATCTTCTTGCGACAAGATATCCTTCAAAGCAAGAGGAATCTCATGAGAAGGATTTAAGACACCAAGTGACATGGGAAAAGCCAGGTCACTATCACATGCATGAAATGGAACATCATTAAAATTTTGAATATAATTAGATACTAAACTCACAAAAGAGGATATTAAGTTCATTTTGGCAACAAAACTAAGAAAAAAAAAAATCCAAATTTTCATATTTTTTTGGTATTTTCTATGTTCTAATAATTTGCATTTTCAAAGGTCTTCAAAGCAGAATTTGGTGTTGAAACCCTTGGTGGTCCCTAAAATTCAGCTGTCAAAGGAATGATATTTTAGGGACTAAACTAGTCCTCTTGGAGACCTTTCCAATGGTGTAAATGATTCTGAATTTTGAGCATCAAGTCAAAAGTTATGACCCAACCAAGTTGGGGTAAATAAATTACTAGTTTTTTTGAAAAATATTCCTCTTCACGTTACGTTCACCAAAATTTAGTGAAGGGGGATTTGTGGCTCATGAGTTATCTTCATTCAGAAAGCCTCACAAAATGAACTACCCTAAACTACCTCAAGGAACAAACGTGAGAGTTCTACAACCAGAAAGAGTAGATCACAAGGTCTTTCTAGACAAACTGACGAGCTCTCGGCCAAAGGATGTCAACGCATGATACAGATGACAGTGTTGCACGCTAGCATCCAAGAGGTGCAATGGAATCTCGTACAAACCAAAATTTTAGTTTATCACAGAAAATAGATGAGTGACTACTAACAATAATATTGCTAAGAACTTACAAAATGTGATAAAGTAACAAAATATAATAGAACTGAAGTATAGTGAAATAGAAATGATAAAATAAGAGAATAAGAAAGAGACTTCTAATAACAATCCAAGTAATGAAGCCTCAAGTACGTGAATGTCTACAATACTTGCATGTGTAAGATCTAGAGAAAGTGTTGGGACTGTATAGGGGTTGGCGACAGTCAAACCCCCATTTTGGTGTTCCCACCTCCATGAACAACCAAAATATAGAGAGAGTGAGAGAAGTAAGAAGATGCAATGTGATAAAAGCAATCCCCACTCATGGAGGAGAACCCATATCACAAAATATGAGTGATAAAAGCAATCCCCGATTGAGGAGGAGAACCTGTATCACAAAGTAAGGATGCAATAGATAGGGGTATGGAATCCCAGGATGCTCACAAGCACGAAGTGAAGGAGATATCAACTACAAGGCTTAAGCAAGCCAAAGAGGGAAAGAAATAGCTGTGAGAGCCAAGAGATTTGAAAAGAATGTTGTAAAAGCTTGAGAGTGCTTAAGGCTATTGTAGAAAGCTATATGAAGCTATGCAAACAAAATAACAAGAGAAAGTGCCAAAATCAAGGCTACAAAGAAGCTAGAGGTGAAGCTAGAGATCAAATGATTTGAAAAGATGACTTTTCAAGAGGGAAAAGAAGCTTCTTAGGTAGTTAAAAGGCATTTCGAGCCATTACCACTGACAAAAGTATATGACAAGTGGAAAACATGCTTGGAAACAACTATTTGAGTGTTCAAACATCATAGGATGCTAGCGCGGTGCACAAACATCCGTGCGACACACTAATGTCTAGACACATCATGGTACAAAACAACACAAACAAGAAAATTACAAGATTCAACGCAAAGCAGACACACAAGGGTAACTGCTGAAAAGTGAGCCTTTGAGCATAGGGTAAGTGCACAAAGTTGAGTCCACGAAACGTGGAAGTTTTTTGCCTTAGCCAAAAAATTGAAATCGGCATCGACAAAACGGGATCCCGATTTAATAAACAGGATCCCGATTTTTAAAAAACGGGATCCCGTTACGGTTCGGGATCCCGAGCCTGAGACCAAACAGGATCCTGCTTTTTAAAAATCGGGATCCCATTTCTCGTCGGACTCCGAACCAAAGGAGACGGAACAGGATCCTGATTTTTAATAAACAGGATCCCGATTTGTAAAACATGGGATCCTGATTTATAAATAACGGGATCTCGAGTTATATAAATCGGGATCCAGTTTCATACTGTTATTTATTTTTTTTAAAAACAACAGTTTTCACTGCTGCGAATGGGACCCCGAGTGGCTTGGCGACAGCGACCTCAACACCAACTACAGGTACCCCACTTCTTCGCATTTTTTTGGTTTGAATTGAAATTTTAAAAGAAATACGTTAATTTAGCATGTTTTTTTTTCAATTTATGTCACGTTTTAATTTTTTTTAATTGTTATATTAGAATTCAATAGTTGTCAAATTAGATGAAAACTTGCAATGAAATTTAAACGTTTTTTAATAAAATTGAGAAATAAAACCTTGAATTGAGTTTTAGAAACAAATTTTAACTTTTAAATCTTAAATTGTTCGATTAAACCCCAAAAAAATTGATTTTGAAAACCCTAATTGAAACAAAATAAAAAAATTTGCATTTCAAAACCCTAAAGATCAAATGAAATAAAACATCGCATTTACAAATCCACATCGAGCTTTTTGAAACCCTAAATTCAAATCAAACGAAAAAAATTGAATTTGAAAACCCTAGTTTGAATTGAAACGAAAAAAATTCATTAAAAACCCTAATTGTTTAAAACTGAAACCCTAAATTGAATTGGAACAAAAAAATTGTTAAAACCCTAAGTTTGCTAAACCCTAGACCCTAAACTGTAAAATCTAAACCCATAATACTAAAGCATTTGAAATTTATGAACCCTAGACCCTAATCTTTCATTGGACATACCTAAAATTATGTAGGTTCAATATCAAGAATGGGTCTATTTGGTAGATTTATGAAAACTATTTTGAATATCTAGAATGCCATAAAAGTATAATTATAGCAATTCCAATTGGAAACACTTCCAGATACATATATATCCTAGATAATAATCCACCCATCCTCAATCATAATGGATTATTTGGCAATTAAGAGAGATTCAATTTAACCATAAAATTACCTATATTTTGATACTATATAGATTTATGTGGAAGGATAGAAATGCATCAATATGCTTTGTGCCATATTTTATGAATATTAATATTTAAGAAAAATCTAGATAAGATTGACCTAAGTAGATGATTTATGTAAGGGATTTTTAGTGAACAAGTGACACACCATGGAGATAGGGATGGTATTTAAATTCTTATTTATAAATATAGTGTACCCCCTTTAAATTTGTATTTGGTTTTTATAATGAGTTGAAATTATCAATGTGTTACATAAAAGAAATTTGTGCTTAGATATATTTAAATTAGATAATAAAGATATAGTTATATAAAATAGGGAATCCAACATGAGGAATAAACCTTTAATGTGCCATTGTGTGCATCTAATTTATGCCAATGATTTAGTAAGAGTGATCGTCTAAGAGGATGAAATAAGCCTTGAAAAATTGTAAGATCTAACACTATTTTAATGTAGTTTTATATGTGTGTACATGTCCACTATGTTTTTTGAGTTTATGTTAATGTAAGATAAGGAGGATTGGTGGATATATTTGAAATCTAAAGAAAAAACAAAAATGATGTGAATATATAGATATATATTTTTAAAATGATTCTTTAACTTATCTATATTAAACATTGTATATTATCTCTATATTACTATCATGGCTTGATTTTCATTATGTCTACTAAATGTTGCTATATTTATTCATTGTTGTAATTAAATTATAGGGCTCAATGTGTAATCTATTTTACATCAAATTTTATAGTAGACTTATAATCCTAGAATGTTTGTAAATTTAATAGCTAACAAATAACTTGATAGGTGCAACTAAAAACCAAAAAGTGTGGTTTGATTTATCTCCATTAGGCTGGAAAGCTAAAAAATCTACTAGGTTTATCCCTATTAGGTTGAAAACCCAAAAGTGTAGCTTAATAAACTTACAAGTGGTGAAAACTCACAAAAGCACTAGAAACTAATATTTGCAAAACTACCCTTGACATATCAAAAAAAGCCAAAGGTCACCATATGTCATACCTGTATAGGTTGTATAGTTATATTGGATACCTTATAGTATCTCCTATTGGTTAAATATGTTTGAAGATGACATTAGCGACACATCCCTACATTTATATGAGATATATTATTAACATGTCGTGTTACACATATGCTAAGATACTCAAATATGGATAAGGAGAACTAGGGAATATATATTAGAAGAGAAAGATATACTAAGCTATCCAATATTATATTTTTGTACTTAGTGTAGAAGAGAAATTCTAGACCAAGAATGCAAGTGCAAACTCAATACTCTACTTCTAATGAAAGGTAAATAAAATAATGAAAGATTAGAGAAGCATAATATGTTCCATAACATTCTTTTATGGCTCTAAATGTATGTGTTGAAGTTGCTCTTTGGTTCTCTAATGTGATAACATATACATACAAATTTTATCATATGGAAACATTTGGGGATGTCATTATTTTATAGAGTTGAGGGGAAAGGAATGGAGGACTAGGTTTTTTTGGAATCGAGGACTAGAATTTCATGAGAGAATTTTTGAATTTGAATTTGAGAGGGAAGAGAGAATTAAATGTAGGTGGTTGGGTTGATGGAGGGCTTGTGTTGACTTGATTAGGTAGATGGGAATAATTGAATGCTAATTTGAATTTGGATTGAAGGTCTAAGTTGGAAATGAATGGCTATGATTAGTCTAATTGATTTGATGGCTAGGATAGATTATTAATTTCATTTTAGATTTGATGAAGTGGAAGTAAGTTACATTAGTTTGAGTTTGGATTGGTGATTTGGAATTATTTTAATTTTAAGCTATGGATGTGACATGATTATCCCCTTAATGGTTGATTAAAAGTTAGGATTTGGGGATTTTAGCTAATTAAATAATAAACTCTAAAGTCTAAACCGTAAACCCTAAAGCCATCATTTTTTCTTAGGCTCTTAATGAAATTTGGTTAGCAACTCCAAATTCCCCATTTACCTTATGCCATGCAATTGTTTCAGGATCTTGCAGATGTAGATCCTGTTATCCTATTACCTTAAACCCTAAACTCTAAAGTCTAAACCCTTAAACCCTAAAGCCATCATTTTTTCTTTAAAGGCTCTTAATGAAATTTGGTTTTCGCAACTTCACCAAATTTTATTCATTTGAGCCATGCCATTTTCTCCTAGGACCTCACTAGACGTAAATCCCCTTAAGCCATCCCTACCCTAAATCGTAATTCAATTTTCTTAAGGGGTTGACACATACATTTCTTAAGGGGATCAAAGAAGTTCTTAAAATTTGGTGATCAAAGTTGCCCAAGGCCCAACCAAATTTAACAATAATAAGATCCTGCAAGATTATACAATATCAATTTAGTTAGTTGTATTTTCATTCAAATAACATGTGCCTTAGACATATAAATGAGGCTTACATATAATTTTATCATTTGTATTCAATTATTTAAGGCCATTTATATTGAATGGTTTAACTTGGTATTTCCTAAACATGTATCTTACATCTTGAAATTACAAATCTAATGTAGGTTCACTCATATCTTGAAGATCTCATGGATCCATTCAATAATATTGCAATCCACCTCCACGCCATCCATCTCCAACACCTTCACCTCCACCTCCGCCCACTCCGCCCACTCCACCTAGTAACCCCCCACCTCCACCACCTAAAATCAATGAGCATGCTCGTTTGCAAGAACAAATCGATGCTTCTACTAGAACCATCCAAGATCAAATCAACATTATTCAAAATGAAGAATGTGTTGCACCTCCTATGAGGATGTTTGCATCTAGGATGCAAACCCTTGTTGATGCCGCTGTGCTATGGATGGGACTGTGAGATGAGCATCGCATAATGGCCAGAGGAGAGAACTCGACCTTGAAAAGGAAAACACAAAAGAAATGAACATCTATGCAGCAGTAGAGCCATTAGTTTATAAATTAAAACAATGATCTTAAATAGTTATGAATTTATACATTTGGTGAACGATGGATATTTTGTGTGATGAATTTATAAATTTGGTTCCAAATGGTTATTTTTAGTGACATGAATTTATGATTTTGGTTCTATATGGATATTTTTAGTGACATGGATTTGTGAAGTTGGTGGAATTTATGAACTTATAATGAATAGTATATAATAGTATATATTTAATGACTATCTATTAGATCATGATTTCTCCTGCTGAAAAATTGTGTGTGTTAAAGACATAAAATGAGATTTTGTGAATGTTTCAAGTTTATTGTTTAGTATGTATGTGTATGTATTAAAAATTTGCATAATAGTTCTTAAATTTTGAAATTTGTATATGTATGTATGTATAGTTTGAAGCGACTATTTGCACGCATGCAAATTATGCATCGTATTTTTTTATTTTAAATGCATATGTACATACATTTAATTTTTAATTTTGTATGGACATGCTCTTGAGTTGAATAATCAATGTATATATATGTGCATTTCAATTAAATATATGAGCTTAATATATATGTTGCCCATCCTATTTCAATTAAATATATGATCTTAATTTTTGTATGCACATGGACTATTTTGTATGATTTTAAATGTAGGTGCACATTATATCAAGCATATATCATGGATGATTTTAACATTGATGATATCATCAATCCACCACCTGAGCCACAGCTAGATCTGCCTCCCTCCCCCCCTCCACCTCCACCTCCACCTCCACCTCCACCTCCACCTCCCCCTCTCCCTCCCCCTCCCCCTCATATGCCACCTCCAGCACCTATGGCATCTGATGAGGCTCGCTTGAGAGCACGAATAAATGATCAAGCCCATCTCATAGACATAAACCATCGCTATGCGTAGTCACATTGATTGTCTATTACGTGAGACGCCTTTGCAACTGTAATGCAAAACGTTGTTGATCCCATTAGGATGATCGATTCTGATCTTATAAAATGACGCAGAGAGAGAACAAATGAGACAATTTTATTCCATGGTCTCTCTTATAAGCAAATATTAGACCTTGTGTCAACAAAACCTATCTAGTCACTTCCTACTTTCTCGACTGCTAATTCAATAAACCCATTCCACCCAACAAATCTAGAATATCCATGGTGTGGTGGTACATCCGCAGAGACTGCACATTTTGGATCGATGGCGCGGTTTTGATAGTCCTCACAATGAATGTTACCAGTGAAATACTTCAAAATATCGAATCCAAATCGAAGTTGAATACCTATTACTAGTACCTCTCTTGTGTTCCTCAAAACAAATAGAAAACTACCAAAATTCCACTTTAAAAATTGTTTTCTTTATGCTTCCTTTGAAAAATTCAATCCATATTGCAAATTTCACTTCAAAAATGGTGTAGATGATGCCCCCTTTGATAAAATCAACAAAAAATCAAATTGACCACCTGTAAATACAATAACTTATGAAAAATAATTGATTTTCAGTACTCTCGGTCGTACATATCAAGTTGCAAAGTTGCAGAGTTGACAGTAATTGGCAACAGTGTTTTTAAATAATATAAAACGAGATCCCGTCTATAAAACGCGATCCCGTTTATAATAAAATGGGATCCCGATTACCAAACGGGATCCCGTTTACTAATAAACGAGATCCCGCTCCATTATCGGGATCTCGTTTACTAAAATCAAGTCTGTGAGCCGTTGTAAAGGTAACGGGAACCCGTCTTATAAACGGGATCCCGTTATCTTTACAACGGTCAAATCAAAACGGGATCCCGATTATAATCGGGATCCCGTTTATTAGTAAACGGGATCCCGTGTTATAATCGGGATCCCGTTTTTTGAAATTTGAATTTGGTTTTGCATCGTGGGCAGGTTTTTGCCAAGGTTTTCAGTTTGGGAAAATCTTTGGAAGTCCGAACCTAAGCCTTCAACCTGGTTTGACCTGCAAATTGAAGGCCCTAACAATGTCAAAGAAAAATATCAAATTTGGACAGGTATCGACGATTTTTTCAAAAATTTTGACAAAATGAAAACCCATTTTAGATCAAAACAATGTAGATTCTAAATATATAATTTGTTTTGCAATTGAATTATTATTTGTATTTTTCAATTAATTTATAATAAAATTGGTGCATAAACTTTAAATATCGAGTTTTTTATTTGAATAACTTTTGATCAACATAACATTTTGACAAAGCGGATTGCACGAGAGCAAACTTCAGACAATTCTTTTCAATTTAAAAAAAAACAAAAAATGATAAGTTTAGGTCATCTTATGCAATGTCGCATATGACGATTTATCAAAACAACAAATTTGCCTAATAAAAACAAAAAAAAAATATTCAATAAAAATTACAAAAAATATCAAGAGCAAGGTTCAGTGAGTCATAAAACTTTTCCCAAAAGGATTTAGAAAAATACGATAATTTAAGTCAAAATATGGATGTCGTACACGTGCATGGTATGGTACAAAAAAATGACTTTTAAACAGTGGTTTTTTGAAATGCCTATTGAAACTCAATTTGTACAATCTGGGTATTGAAATAAATTATATATTTGGAAACTAGACTCCGAGCACTACATTTTATAATCAGTGACTTTTTTAAAGATTTCATCTCTAAGTGCTTCAAATTTTAAGGTCAAATGTGTCAAATACTGAAAATCAGGGAAAACACTTCCACTTTTTGGCAAAAAGTGGACTCAACTTCTTGCACACACCCCATACTGAGAGGGTAAAAGGCTGATGCAGGGGCTAAAATGAGCCTACATAGTTGCTAAGGGAGTGGACACTAAAGAAAATACAAAAATAAATGTGAAATTGTAAGAGGTGCAATTTTACAACATTACATTTTCCCCCCACTTTAGCAGGCATATGAATCTACACTAACATGCAAGCTAAAGAGAAGAATGTAAGGATCAATTGCTTCAAGAGAAGAATGGACCCAAAAGATAGGGAAGCAACCAATATCGAAGAGAGAAAGAGCATATACTCAAGACAAAGAAGATGCAGATCTTATATCTAGTATATACAATTGGGAAGAGAAGAGAGAAGAGAAAGCCTTAATGAGAGAGCAAGGAGGAATGAAAATTCCAAGAGAGACGGATCCATAGGTACTCTCCTGAGGAAGTTTGAAAAAAAGGACTTTGTAGCTCCGTAGAACTACAAAGTTGCACAAAGTACACTAAAGGCCCTCGAACCAATGATGGAAAAATCCCACAGGATCAAAGTATCTCACAGCCCCATAGACCTACAAGGAGGCAACCCCAAGATCTCTCACATGAAGGAAGCCCCATGAAGTAAATGCTTTATACGTCCACGGACCTGTAAGGAGGCATCCCCCAAGATCTCTCACAAGGAGTAATCCCAAATAAGTAAGCACCTTATAGGCCCACAGACCTCCAAGGACACATCCCTCATGATCTCTCACAAGGAGGAAACCCAAAGAGGTAAGCACCTTAAAAACTTGTAGACCTACAAGGAGGCATCCCCCAAGATCCCTCACATGGAGGAAACCCAAAGAAGTGCCTTATAGGCCCACAGACCTATAGGAGGCATCCCCCAATATCTCTCACATGGAGGAAACCAAAAGACGTAAGTGCCTTATAGGCCTCCAGACCTACAAGGAGGCATCCCCCAAGTTATCTCATGAGGGAAACCCAGATGTAAGGGGACTCTATAGAGCCAGATTGGAAAGTGGTCACACAGGCACACCTACAAAGCAACATGTTAATTCACAGACTAAACATGTTAAGCAAGCTTAATGTAAAGGAGCTCTATAGGTTCTCGGTCCTGCAGAGCACTACTAATCAGAGAATCTTGTGGCTAATGTAAGCTTTTTTATAGGAAAGTTAGAAAAGAAGGGTCTATTCAGGCTTCCCCCAAAATAGATGCCATAGAATTCATTTGAGATAAAAACTTTCAAAGCAGCTCCCTTGAGAACCCTTCAAAAGAAAGAGGGGGTCCACTAGAGGGACACTTCATTTGAAAGATAGAGAGAAGAGAGGGGGGTCCTTAAGAAGGATGCACATCTCCATAACAAGATCTCGCTACCTCCAACATACAAGGGAAGAGAACCATGCAATATACTTATAACATAAAGGGTATAGATAAATCTCAATATCACTTGTCATTTGAAGAGGAGGTAGGTGCATCAACAAATAAATGAGTGATGGCACTTGAATCATGAATTTGTTGCATTTTATCCTTCAAGTCCTTACATTCACTGGTGGAATGGCCAAGCACTCGATGGTATGCACAGAATGAATTTTTTTCTTTCTCATGTTCATCAGATTTCTTGCATGAAGGAGAAGGAAGAGTAATTATGTGGGTTTCGAGAAGCCACAAAAAATATGGTCTTGCTCAGATAAAGAATGAGGAGCAGGATGCAACCCTTTCTCTTGTGGAGAAAGAATCCACTGCTCACAAGAAGAAAACAAAAAGGTAGAAGACAATGGAGGATGAATCTTTTCAACAGAATGAGGTTGAGAAGAATTTGTGTCCCTCAACCATGGCTTCTGTTTAGATTGTTCATTTGAGCAACCAAGCCCCAAATTATGCTTGCGAGGTGCGCATTCTATAGGGACCTGAATGCCTTATTCGTTATGCCCACAAACTTACACCCATAGCCATATTTAGAGGCAAGCCTAAAGCCAGGGCCATAATATGTTTTCAAATCTTGAGGAGGAGGATCTTCATAGAGAGAAGAAGCGTAATCATCTTACTCAAAAGGAGGAGGATCAACATCAAGGACATTAAAACTATTGCTCACATTACCCCACAATGCAAAAGAATAACCATCTTTGATAGCAAGTTTGAATGATGTTATCAAAAGGTCTGAGTGGATTGGTTTAAACTTATATTATCCAGTGAAGGACTCTATAAAGTCTACAAAACCCCAATCATCACCAATACATGTATTCCTTTGAGAAGTACGAGGAGCAAACTTAGTATTTCTTACTTCAAAAGGATCTTCTCTAGGAACATCAATCTCAAGAGTATCCTTTGCAGTAGGTACTACTGGAGTAAACATCAACACATTGGAATACACTGAAGGAATATAAGGATAGGCACAATTGAAACCTAGCCAGCAACTTCCATTTCACATAAGTGCATAGCCTCGGGGTCAGCCTTGACTATGACTGCTTGGTTGTTACAAATGAACTTAATAGATTTATGCAAGGTAGACAGGACTACACCCATAGCATGAATCCATGGTCTACCAAGAAGAAGGTTATATGGTAATTTTTCTGACATAACACATACAAGGGTGGGTACAGTAGTAGGTCTCAACCTCAAAGGTAAGACTATTATGCCTAGGGATTGTCAACTGACATTATCGAACCCACAAATGACAATAGAAGAAGCATTAAGAGAAGATGAATCAATATTAATTTTAGGCAATAGATCCATGCTACATACTTTGAGCACCAAACCAACATCAATGAGAGTATGTCTAATGTCAATGTTATTAATGTTAACTATGATCATTAGAGGATCTACTTGCTTTTGCACATCTAAAGGCAGGAGTTCCTACAAATAGAACATAATATTCAGCGAATCCACATGAATATAGCTATCAATGCATCAGAATCTATTGACCTAGTGGAAGAAGGAAAGAGGATATTTTCCAAGGCTTCATCAAGCATACCTTGGTAAACCAGAGTAGACTAAAGCAAGTACCATAGTGAGATCTTAGCCGAAGTGACAAGATCACAATCACCAGGTGCTTTAGTTGTAGGTTTAGGAGCTTGAAGAAGGCTTGGTTTTTTATCCATTCTATTCTTATAAGTATGGGCTACCACTCTATAAGAGGGAGCCTTAGAAATATTGAGAGAGTCACTATCAAATGGAACACCATTAATAGAACAAACCCTTTTAGGAGAAGGACTAGCTGGAGTCAAATAAATGACAAGTCTCTTAGGCCTTCGAGGGGCAGTAGAGACATAGATTACATTTAAATAATCATCATAACAAGTAGAATAACTATTTGAAGAAACATTCTCAAAATCGATCTAGGGAGGATCAAATGTGGAAGGAGGTTCATCATTCACTAATGCATCATCTCTAGAAGAGAGTGCATTGGAATGAAGAGAAAGTAGAGTAATGTTAAGAAAGGTATCAATGATTTCATCTTCTTGCAACAAGATATCCTTCAAAGCAAGAGGAATCCATGAGAAGGATCAAAGATACCAAGTGACATGGGAAAATCCAAGTCACTCACATGCATGAAATGGAACATCATTAACATTTTTAATATAATTAGATACTAAAATCACAAAAGAGGATATTAAATTCATTTTGGCAACAACACTAAGAAAAACTAGAAATCCAAATTTTTAGATTTGTTTTGTATTTTCTAGGTTCTCGTAATTTGCATTTTTAGAGGTCTTCAGAGCGGAATTTGGGGTCAAATCCTATGTCGGTCCCTAAAATTTGGCTGCCGAGGCATTTTATTTTAGGGATTGAAATAGTCCTCTTGGATACCTTTCCAATGGTGTAAACGGTTCTAAATTTCGAACACCAAGACAAAGGTTATGACCCCACCAATTTGGGGTAAAAATAAATTACTAGTTTTTTGAAAAATATTCCTTTTCATGTTAGGTTCGCCAAAATGTAGAGAAGGGGGATTTGTAGCTCACCATTTCTCTTCATTCAGAGAGCCTCACAAAGAAAACTACCCTAAACTACCTCAAGGAACAAACATGAGAGTTCTAGAATTAGAAAAAGCAGATCGCGAGGGTTTTCTGGACAAACTAACGGGCTCTTAGCCAAAGGACGTTAGCACATGATACAGATGATAGCATCGTGCGCTAGTGTCCAAGAGGAACACTGACATCTTGTACAGACTAGAAGGTGATTTTATCACAGAAAATATTTGAGTGACTACTAACAATAATATTGCTAAGAACTTATAGAATGCGATAAAGTAACATAATGCAATAGAACTGAAGTAAAGTGAAATAGAAATGATAAAGTAAGAGAATAAGAGAGAAAATTCTCACAACAATCCAAGTAATGAAGCCTCTAGTAAGTGAATGCATGTATTCAATACCTACATGTGTAAGATCTGGAGAAAGTGTTGGGTTGTATAGGGGTTTGCCTCAGTCAAACCCCCATTTTGGTGTTCTCACCTCCATGAACATCCAAAAATATAGAGAGAAGGAAAGAAGTAAGCAGATGCGATGTGATAAAAGGAATCCCCGCTCAAGGAGGAGAACCCATATCACAAAATATGAATGATAAAAGCAATCCTCAATCGAGGAGGAGAACCTGTGTCACAAAGTAAGGATGCAATAGATAGGGGGTATGGAATCCCAGGATGCTCGCAAGCACGAAGTGAAGGAGATATCAGCTACAAGGCTTAAGCAAGCCAAAGAGGGAAAGCGATAGCTACTAGAGCCAAGAGATTTGTAAAGAGTGTTGTAAAAGCTTGAGAGTGCTTAAGGCTATTGTAGCAAGCTATATGAAGTTGTACAAAAAAAATAACAAGAGAAAGTGCCAAAATCAAGGCTAGAAAGAAGCTAGAGGTGAAGCTAGAGATCAAATGAGTTGAGAAAATTATTTTTAAAGAGAGAAAATGACTTTTAAAGAGAGAAAATAAGCTTCCCAGGTAGTTACAAGGCATCCTAAGTCGTTACCACCAACAAAAGCATATGATAAGTGGAAAACATGCTCAGAAATAGTTGTTTAAGCATTGAAATTTCATAGGATGCTAGCACGACATGCAGATGTCCACACAGCTCGCTAATGTCTAGACACATCATGCTACAAAACAACATGAATGAGAAAAGTACAAGATTCAATGCAAAGAAGACACGCAATGGTAGATATTGAAAAGAGAGCCTTTGAGCATCCTAAGAGGGAAAAAGGTTGATGTAGGGGCTAAAATGAGCCTACACAGGTGCTAAGGGAGTGGACACTAAAGCAAATACAAAATGTATGTGAACTTGCAAGAGGTGCAATTTTATGACATTACACCTCTATAAAACTAAATCAACATACTTACATTGGCCAAGTCAGATCTTTTTGTTCACTCTATCTCTTCTAATTTCCATCGCAAGAATGTATTTAGCTACACCAAAATATTTCATTTCAAATTTAGCTACAAGTTGATACTTTAGATCTAAAATCATTCATTTCCTTTTACCAATAAATAACATATCAACATATAATGCAATAAACAAGAAATTATCATCATCATATTTATAACAAACACAATGATATGGTTTAGAATGCTCAAATCGCAAACTGGACACATATGTATCAAATTTTTGGTACCATATGTGAGGACTTTGTTTGAGGCTTTCCAAATATTTCTTCAATTTATAGACCAAAATACTTTTACCTTTCACCATGTAGTTCTCTAGCTATGCCATAAAAATATCCTCCTTTAAATTACCATAAAATAAAGCCATATTCACATCTATTTGATCAACCTCTTGATCATAAGCAGCGCCAATAGAAAGAAAAATATATATAATGGATTTCATTTTTGCAATAGAATAAAATATCTTATCATACTCAACACCCTCAACCTGAGATTAGCCTTTCATAACCAAACATGATTTATACTTCTCAATAGCTCCATATAGATCCATCTTCTTATTAAACACCCATTTGTAAACATGTTTTCCCCCTTCAAGCAATGTTACATGATCACATTTATCATTATTTTTCAAATATGTCATTTCTCCATCTATAGTAATCTTCCAAGATTTTGAATCATTCAGACCTAATGCCTCTTCTATAGATCTGGGTTCATCCATGTTAGTATTCAAAGAAAAAATACATCTCCAATCATCAGGTGAATACTTCTCAAGTGCTTGTATATGCCTTTTAGACCTATGAACAAATTGAGTTGGAGGTTATCCTCCTCTTATGAATATTTAGAGCTAGATGAGCTCTCCTCAGCTTTTTTTCTATCTAGGGGCTCAATTCAACATTTTTAGGCATAGAGGGAAGTTGATGCACATCAAGATGTGTTCATTTTGTTCCAATTACAATGTAACAAAAGAAGGTTTTTGCTTCTCTCATAATACCACTTATATTGTATATTACCTTTTGTGTAGTAGGATCCTAAATCTTGTATCCTTTCACACCATAACCATATCTAATAAAGATACATTTCACAACCTTGTTTTGAGTTGTCCCATAACAATGAGTTCCAAACTTGGAACATCAAATTTTTTAAAGCAACGGGGGTTTCAACTACCTTTATTTGAAGATCTTATTGCAAAGACCTTTCATCGAAGGTTGACCTTTAAGTGAAGATCCTCTTCATTCAAATGCCTTAGTAAATTGAAAAAATAATAAAATAATACTTTCAAGCAAAGTGAACTTTGCTCAAAGGTATTTTTTTTAAAGTTATATGAGCCAAAAATAGAAGATTTTAGTTCCCTTTCATTTTCATTTTCTTTGTGATTTTGTCTATAATAGTGGTAGATATTTGAGTTTACAATGTAGAGATTCGACAACTTCTAGAGGTTCAAGCAAAGGTTTGCATAGTGCCCAGCCACCTACAAGTCATCCTTCTATTTTAACAAACATGCCCCTACATATGATTATTTCATTTCCTAATTTTAATAATTTTTCAAACCCTAAATTAAATATTGTGAATTGTTCCTTTTTTTTAAAAAAATCAAACCCTAATTTATACTTTCCAATTCATTCATTTTGAAATTTAAATTGTATTTGAAACATTAATTTTATATGTAAATTTGAAACCCTAATTTAGAAATTATAATTTCTTCAATTTAAAATTTAAATTGTTTTTGAAAACACCAAGTATAAATGTAATTTTGAAACCTTAGTTTACACATTGTAATCTCTTCATTTCCAAATTAGAATTGTAATTTTAACCCCTAATTTACACATGTAAATATTTAAACCCTGATTTTCACATGTAACTCTATAAATCCTAATTTATACATACTCAAAACTCTAATTTCATATAAATATTCAAACCCTAATTGAAACTCTAATTTCATATAAATCTTCAAACCATAAATGAACCCTAATTTACAAGTATATCTTTGAAACTCATATTATTTAAATCTAATGATATTTGAAGTGGGAAAAGTGATCATAGATCTAACTAGAATTAACTTCCTTTCACTTGACACCACATTTGGACACAAAACCAACCAAGTTTGATGATTATCTTGATGCCACAAGGGAGATCCAATATAATAGGGTTTGTGTTCCTTTTTAGTTATGAGGAAGATGAATTTTGTGTGCTTTTTAGTAAGCTTAATTGACATCAACCCTAGATCTAAAACTGTAATTTATTACATAGACAAAAATAGAAATTAATAAACCAGTTGAAGACATGAGAATAAGATATAGAGAGGAACACAAAATGTAATTATGAGATTGAAATGGTTGGACAAGGATGCTAGCACCTTAGACTTGAGAGTCAAAAATTTTGGGATCTACAAATCTCAGATATTGTGTTACAATCTACATTATGTTTCCTTTGACTAACCGTTGATGAAACTTCTAAATCTGACCCACACACATGAAAATATGAGGAAAGGTTGTGTTGTATAGGGGCTTGCCTAATTCAAAACTCATTTTGGTTTCTCCACCTCTACGTGTATAACAAATGATGATGATCAAGAGAGCATGCCCTAGGTTAGGCAAAGCCTAAACAATAATAATTGACTGAAATGATAAATACTAATGGATAATGTTACCTTAGGCATGAAACCCTTGTCAAAGAGATGTTCACACCTTAGGTCTCCAAAAAACTTGATTGATGAATGCCTGTATTTCTTAATAGATATACAAGAGGTTATTCCATAAAACATAATATATTGATGTAGCTAGAATGTAGAGAATAACTCATACATGGTCTTCATTGAAAGGCATGATTGATCATAATAGATTCTTACACATAATTAATTACTTCTTCCCAATTCATTTCAAGCATGATCGTGATTGATGAAAGTTCTATAATAATGTTGCTAAATTTTCCTTGAATTGTCTTGAATACCTTTTTAGGATCCTTAATTGCTCAATATATTTTTGCTTGGATTAAAATGGTGAAAAAGACTTGTATTTATATGCAATTTTTAAATTTCCCATAAATTAATTACAAATAACTGACAAAGGAGTTTAAAATTTTAAATGTTAAAATATCATCACTAACATATTTTAAATTGGGCCAAAATAGGCTAGATAGGGGTGTTATACTCTAGTCCAAACCTATTTTGGGGCTTTTTGAGTCAGTAAATGAATAATAAATATTAAATCCTGGAATGTAACTCTAATTTTCCAAACATGATAATAAAATGGGAAATTTAAGAGCACAATTGGGTCTAGGCATGTATAGAGGGAGCTTAACCTAGTGTGAAATTGTAAAGGGTGAAAATTTACAATGCTACATTAAGCCCCCACTTTAGTGAGAGTATGAACTTATGCTCATGATCTCACTAGTAAGGATATGTCATGAAGGGTTCATTTATCTAACATTCAAGAGGTAGGATGACATTGAATCTAGGGGATGTGCTAGCCCTAAAGCTCAAGATACTATGGAACAACAATGTAAATACAAAGGAACACACATACAAAAGGTGCAATGTATCATAACAAACACAGAGAATACAAAATGAAAATATAATGAAAAATAAATACAATGCAAACATAAGATAATACATAAACCAAACACACAAAAAGAAAAATAAAAAGATGATACCATACACAAAGTAAACATGCCAAAGGCATAAATTAGACACATGTAAAATATAATATAAATTATAAAAACACAATAAGATATAAACACAAGGTTAGTACACTAAAAAGGGATTCAATTTGGTAACATAAAGAGACCTCAATCTTAAATTTTGTCTCAGATACAAATGTTGTCCCTCAAATATAATGTTAGAAAAAATGGTGTCCTCATAAAGATTAATAAGTTATGTTATGCTAGATCACTCATGAGCTACATAGATGAATTGGCTAGCAAGTTGCATAAATGCTCAAGCTCATAGACCAAAAAGCTTTGCTATTCCAAAACTATGGACTATTTTTCCAATCACACCTCAAGGAGTGCATAAAATTTTAATGTCATGAGGGATGAATCAATGCTTAATGTAATAGGGGACAAATGGATAACCATGCCTTAGGGGGTGTTATAAATAATACCACCTCAAAGGGGGTTTGTAAATGAGTCAAATATCATAAGACATCAATTAAATGGATAGGGTAATATTCCCCCCCTTAAAATATCAATATATTTTCCATGATATTTTAAGGAAAATAATAGGCATAGGGGATCCTTGAAAAGAATACACACCTCCCAAAACTAGTTATCCTTAACCAAAATTTAAAGGAAAAGACAACCATGCAAGAGACTATCATGTTGCTACTATAGAAATAGATATGGTCACACAAAAGATTGAACCACCATGAATGAAAATGAGCAAACATATGGAGCGAAAAATGCCATATAGTGAGGAGAAACACCATATAAGTGAGATTATTATTTAGAATTATTAGGTGTATCAATACATGGAGGAGTGCACCATAATCAATAACTTGTTATATTTTATTGCTCAAGGTCTGACATTCACTAGTGGAATGACCATGTAATTAATGATATGCACAAAAATAACTATTTTTATAAAATTTCTTATGTGTTGGAGAAGGAAAAAATATTAAGTGGGCTTTTAGAATCCTCGACAAAACATTATCTTGTTCTGATAAATGATAAGGAGTAGGATACAATCCTTTCTCTTGTGATGGAAAGTTAGCTTGCTTATCATAAGATGTTATAAGTATAGTAGATGATAGAGGATGAGATTTATATGAAGGAGAAGGTTAGAACCCTAAACCTCTTTTTGCAAGGTATAGTGTAGACTTCACATGATCCTTAACTCTTTGTTCCATGTTTTCATTTATCTAATTTTAGAGATAATTTTAAATCCAATCCCATAACACTTTTCCAACTCAGATGGAGGAGTCTTGTCTAAATTATTATGAGAAGAATTGATTATTTTGAAAGAATGAAAATCATTTATAGGTATTGAAGTGTTAATGTTAGACATCACCAACACATGAGGGGAAAAAGCTAAAGATCCCCCATCACCATCATCCTAGATGATGTTTTTGGATTGGTTGATGTAGAAGAAGATATAGAAAATGAAGCAAAAGACTCCTTAGGTTGAGATTTAAAGATTGTGTATTCTCCCACAAAGGAGGGTGTAAAATATAATGAACCCTAGTCATCACCAAGACATATACTTCAAGATGAATAATTATTTTGATCATTATTTGAACTAGATTGTGTTGATTTGAATGAAACAACCTTTGACTCTTTGGGCTTTGATGGTGATATTTTAGACTCCTCATTTAAATTAGGTGTAAAATCTAATGAATACCACTCATCATCATGAACATAGTATCATTTTTTAGAAAATGTGTTGTTGGTGTGTTGTTATTGATGTCAAATATGTTTCCACCACATGCACTTGTATATTGTCCTTGTTGAAGAGTTGTGTTGAAGGGCTACAATGTTGTCATTTGTACACAATTTTACCTTATCTTTTGAAGTTCATGGTTGGATAACAAGATTATTTGATTGATGTTCCTGATGAAAGACTTCACATGGGGTATGAAGAGAAATGCATAAGTCTCCAAACTATCAAAGGCACAAAGACTGGCACCACAAGAGCTCTATCACATGCTCTGCATTTCTCTACAAAAAAAGATATGGTCTTGCGGTTTGAGCGATAGCTCAACACAGTTCTAAGGCATGCATGTTCCAAGTTTCAAAACATAAGTGGTACCATAATGCTCTCCAATTTTAAGAGATTAATAACAAGTTAGGTTCCTAAGAGTGTTGACTAAGGTTGAATAGAAAGTCTGTGCACTTCAACATATTATCTATTTTTGCCTTGTGGTTTTTTATTTATGTTTTTGTAGATAATGTGCTTGCTTAGTCCAAGTTTCATATAATTTGGTGCGGCACCAGTGATTCTCTTGATGATAGTGTGTTCTCTTTTTTTCAATAAGTTGGATGGTTGGTCTAGTGATGATCTAATGAATTTCACCAGCAAGTAATTGCATAATTCTATAAAAAGAGGTTTTGAGGTGCATGGTTGAGTCTGAGTGTGTTGTATAGAAGATCCACAAGTTAATATTTCATCCTCTCTTGTACAACAGTAAGCCTAGAATTGATGTTTGAGGTATGAAGTGTTTGTGCAAAAGTGAAATGATTTAAATAATAAACAAGAGCGCAAAGAAGTGTTTTACAAGCCATATCATTATGTTGGAGTGATCTACACAATGCTATTTGGTCTCTCTGGTACTACCTCTGGTCTCGAGTTGATGCACAAAAGATTATATGTTTTTTGGGCCGACTTGACATGTTGTGAACTACTTGTGCCAAGTGTTTGGGAGTGTGCGCCAGTTTTGAAGATGTGTTTTATGATAAATAGGTCTTGACTATGTCTCAATTTTAGTCATATATGATTTCCTTCTATCATGGATGATTTTGGATCTGACTTGTGATCATTGCATATCTCATGTATGTTTTTAGCTAACAAGGAGAAACTTTTTGAAGCTTGCAAAAGACACAAATAGAAGATCAGAGCTATTGAAAGGGTGTGGATATGATGAATTTTTTGAGAAGATAATGTGTGAATAGGAATATGCAAAATCCCTTTTATAATAAAATTTGGAAAAGATCAATTTAGAGAGCTCGATAGTGAGTGTATATGAAACTTTAAAGAAGCATGTGTGAATACAACTATGAGAATGTGTCTTAAAAGTAGTAAGCCGATGGTAGAAAATTTTGTTGAGCAGATGTATATGTGTGAATATACCAAAGGTAGTGAGTTGAAGGTGTGGTGCATACTTTTGAAATCTGAAAAAACTAAACTTCATACAAGGTTAGTAGCTTACAAACTTCTCAAGAATGACCCTAGATGAAATACCTTGTAGATGTTTCCAAATGCAATACATGACCAAATGAAACTAAAAACATTATGAAAACAAAAACAATCACCTATTTCATAGTGGATTGGTGTCACATGTGCTAGTGACCCTTTCCCAACCCTTGATCAATAGCTAAAATGATGAAGTGCAATGGAGATGAAGAACAAGATTATTTCTCAAACCAAGAGAGTAACCTTGCATAAAAATTGTGGATCCTTGAATGAGAATGAAGGCCTTCTTTTATAGATTTTCTTGATGATAGATTGGCCAAGATGGTGAATGTGGGACTAAAGATCCACCAATGAGGAGAGGCCATTTGTCAAATGATGATAGGCCAATGGTTGTGCAAGATTTGGGAAGAGTGCCCATGAGAGGGAGAATTTGAATTCAAATTTGAGAGTAAATGCTAAGTGGGGGACAAGAAAAATAGCAATAAATGCAATGTTGGAGGGACAAATCAACTTGTCATGATTTTCAAATTTGAAGGCCATGTTGAGTGAAAATGAGAGTTTTAATAAATCAATATAATTGATTTATTTGTGCAAGTGGAGATATCTAGAGGATGCAAGTGGGTGAGATTAGAATTTAATCAGGATTAGATTAAATTAATGATGATTAGGCTGATTTGACCTTTTAGGACTTAAATACTTGATTTATTTAATTCAGAAAAGGATGAAGTATGATTTGGATTTGAATTAAATAAAGTCCTGATTTATTTAAGTAAATGGATGATGCAAGATGAAGGTTGAATGATTTATGAGAGATGAAATGGTATTATTTGATTAAACCTTTGGATTGGCCCGATTTACCTGATGAATGGATTTGTTGCGTTTGATCAATTCAATGAGCTGATGAATATGCATAATGCTAATTTGACATGTCTACATTTTGCCCCTCTTTGAAGCAATGTACTTGTTGCGTTGGTTTAAAGAATAAACTTGCCGCGATCAAAATCAAAAAAAATCTAATTTTTCAAATGCCCAAGCGGAAAGAAGTACACTGGTACATTGCCCCTTCGAGAGATTGAGTGAAAAGATTCGATTTGAGGGTCGATCTCGCGATAAAGAGGTTCAAAATGGATGGTTATGGACAATGATGCAAATGAGATGATTTCAAGATGCTTAGAATAACAAATCTATATTATCCTAAACAACTTAAATGATTATATGATGCAAGATGGATGAGATTGATGATGTGATATGCTGTGATTATGCAATGGATGAGTTAGGAGATGTTTAGACTAACAGATCTATATTATGATGATGATGCATGTGAGATGATATGCAGAATTCTGATGATTTATGGATGCAAGATGAATGCATAATGGATGCATGATGGATGTATTGGTGATGATGATTAACTATTCATGTTGTGATGTTAGTGCGGAAAATGAAGAAATTATATGATGACAAGAGGATCCAACAAGCCAACTTTATGAGAGATGATGGTGAGAAATGATGATGAGAAATGATGATGATAGATGGATGATTTGCTTATCAAGGATTGGGGTTTTCAAAGGGTCACTTGCTTTATGTTTGATAACATGCCTAAGTACGATGCATCAAGGTATAAAGGACCAGGATGGCGTTGTACTTAGTGTGATGGACTTTGACTTGACAAATAGATAGGAGTATTCTTGTTCACACCTGACATATGGAAACCTTGCTAGGATGCACTTTAGAAGTTTTAAACACCTAGGACCAAAACACGGAAAGGTATAACCAATCAATGCAATAGTCAACAAGCCATCCAAAACATCCTCTATACATATCTAACAAGAAAGTATTTTATTTTACAAGATTCCAACAAGCCAGCAAACAATAACAATGATTATTGCCCCATTCCTATCTCTAAATCCTTCGTCGATATCATCGAGAGGTCCTTGACCGAGCGCAATAAGATAAGTCAAAAGAAAAAGATCAAATATTGAAACAAGTCAATGTTCTTCATACCTCAGCCAAAGGGATTTGTTTTGATAGGATAAGAATCCAAGATATCCAGGATGCCCATTGTCGGAACGATATATCCTAGGACATGCATTGTACAGGATGATGATGGTTTGATAAGTTGATTGATAGGCTGTTGATATAAGGTTGACTGACATGTTTGAAAATGATCGAGACTTTGATTTTGTTTTAAAGATTTGTTGCTTCGATTTTGATTTTACGATTGAAGTTTGCTTTTGCTGACTGTTGTGATTGTTTCTATTTGTGTTGCCAAAGGATGAAGGTGATGATCAATTTATTATGGATGATTGATTATTTCGAGTGAAAGTGAAATGGGACGGGTGGATTTTTCAAATATTTGGATGTTTTCTGACGTTTTTGGAATGTTTTGAGGCTGTTTTTGGTGTTTTTGGATTTTGCGATGTTTTTGATTTTTCGATGTTTTTTTAATGTTTTTGGATTTGTATGTTTTTTATTTTTTGATGTTTTTAATGTTTTTGTATTTTGATGTGATTCGAATGTTTTGGATTTTGATGTTTTTCGAATGTTTTTGGATTTTGATGTTTTCAAATTTTTTGGATTTTGATGTCTCGGGGGCTAATCAGAGATTAGCCTTGCCTACGTTAAGCTCGAGACGAAGTAGTTCGGATTTCAATGTTTTTGATGTTTTTTTGACTTTTTGAGTGTTTTTTGGATTTTTTGATTTTTTGGATGTTTTTGGATTTTTGCATGATTTTGACGATTTGGATAAGGATATGTGTGATGATATTAGTGCTCTGTTTGGTATTTTGTTGAAGACCAAGCTAAGGTTGATTGATCAGATTGATGGATTGATGATGATGATAACATTGTTGAGGATGCACAACAATGCGAGGATTGATTGATCAAGATTGATGACAATTGATGATGATAACATTGTTGAGGATGCACAACAATGCAAGGATTGATTGATTAGGATTGGTGATGATAACATTGTCGAGGATACATGACAATGCAAGAATAGTGTTAAGCAACACCATGATATCCTAAGATGATTTTTTGATTAGATTTGATTGATCATGATTGATGAAGCTTGATTTGGAACAAAATCTGTTTTGAATGATTGGATGTGAAGTTTGAAGGGTGTGTTAGATGCAACTGATATTGATTGTTCGGATTGATGTTCGATGAATGATGAAGATTGATATGGAATGTCTTCTCGTCAAAATATGTCATGGGCTATGAGTTGGATTTTGGATTGCAGATGCTTTGACCAATTTTATTTCATGTTTTCCAATGTTTGGATCACCACATAAGGTGAAGGATATAGATCAAGATTTATTCCCGAAGCAAGATGTACATATCTGCCCCCAGTGTCTAGCAATGTATAGACTGTCATGGATGGATGCTTGGATAGGTGTATGGATGGATGGATATGGTAAGCATGCAAAGGATGCCAAGGATTATCTTGTGATAAGATAAGGTGTTTGGAGAAAGGATGCTCATTTGGATAATGCTTTGTGGCTCAGATAAAGGTGGGTAGGATAGGATCAATGAAAATGACCCATGTCAAGATGTTTATCATAAGCAAGCGTAAAGTGTGCACCAAAATTGTATCAAGATCAAGATAACTAAGATGATGGATGCAGATATATGTGAATGGATTGGATAAATGGTTCATGGATGGATGGATTTATTATGGATAAGATGGATGGAATGCTCAATTTATTACGGATGGGATGAGATGCTTTCAACTAGATTGGCGCGCATAGATGCTTGATTCCACACGACACCTATTTGCCAGGTTTTCATCATGGTCTTGCCCAAAGTGCCACTGTAGTGGTTTTCACTAGAGGACGATTTTTTTCTCTTTACTATTTTTAATCTTTTTTCTATTTTTTTTGGATTTTTTGCTTTTTAAATTTTTTTGTATTTTTCTATGAAACATTTAAAGCTCATGTTGAACCACAAGGTGTTGCTGATGTAGGTGCCTTTGTCAAAATGTGCCACCGATATCCTGCCTAAAGAAGTTGTTTCACTAAGATATGTGCACTTGAATATAACTTTTGAGATTCCTGATCTGCTTTGTCGATACTAGAGTTAACTCTATCTTGGTGCGCACATCGCGATAAAGTTCCTTCAGAATCCTTATGATGAAGGGTCGTTGCCAATACATGATCAATGTAAGAATTGGATATTATACGTGGAGGCGTGGATGGAGTGTGTTTAGGGATAAGAGATGGATTGGTTGACAGTTTGGAACCTTTGACTCTCCAAACTTGGGAAGATGAGCAATGAATGGTGGATACGGAAGTGTGCGTGGAATTAGGACCAACTGCTTGATACACTTTGTACGTCGCTTGAGAAGCCTGCTTTTGCTTTTGCGAACATCTTTGATGGATACTTTTCCCTCTTTTATTTTGCCCCATAGTTTCTTTGACTGATGGAGTTTGATAGGGATGATATTTCTTTGTATTCTTTGGTACCCATTTGTATTTTATTTGTCCATTATGCTTCTCAATTTCTTTTGATTTGATAACATTCTTCATATTTTGATTCAAATATTTCTTTTGATGTTGGTCCCAATTTGTGGATGGGGTAATGGGTGGATGAAGATTCATGGCGTGACTGGTTGTAGTATTGACATCAATTTCACCATAAGGATTCTTCGTGCTCCCTATGTTGACATTTGCTTGAGACATAGTTGCCCCCAGTATGGTGGTAGTAGCAACTTCATGCTTTGATTCTGCTTGTTTGAAGAGCTCTTGTTCAGAATGCATTCTCTGATCAATGATCACTATAGACGACATTATTTCCATTTGTTGCTCTGCTAATTTTGGATTATACTATTTTGTCTGATTTTCTTCCTTGAGTGGATAATGTTTGATATCTTTATTCATGATTTCCTCAATCTGATTTTGGGATATATCTAATTGTGATGTTGATAACTCCGTTTGATTGTAGGAGTTAATAATCTGCTCTTTTTGCGTAACACAATCTTGTTCTAGATGAAGATCATTTATGTTTCCATCCATAGAAAGCATCTCATGGGTAGGTGGAGGAGTATGTGCTACATGGATATGATCATCTTGCATAGATAGGAGAGTGTCCATTAGATGATTGTAGGATCTTGAAGATACAAATTCTTGATCTTGAATGATTTTGAAGTTGCTTTCGACATGCTTTAGATCAAGTTCCTGATATGGATCAGTTCCAAAGGATGGATTGCTTATAAATGGTTCTTGGATGTCATCATTGTACATGGTAAGTGGTTCAATATCCTCAAGTGTCGAGTTCAGGGTTCTTTCAATATCTGTAACCATGCGGTCAAAGGGGATCAACATGTTTTGAAAAGGACCATTGCTAGACTTTCGTGAAAGATTTTGATCATGCTGTGGAATAAATTCTTGAGATATGTCCTCTAACTTGTAAGGTGATGTAGAGACATTTTCAACATGATCATAGGTGAACTGATTGTGCATTATGTCAATTGGATCAAACAATCCTAACACTCCTTGAAAGAGATCACTAAAAAGTGGCTCTTGATGTATGGTGAGTTGATCATCAGATTGTGTAGATACATCCTCAATGTGCTCCTCGATGGAGAGGTTTTGATCATTGTTTTCGACAATTGCGGTGGAGAGATTGTGAATGTCTTTGACCATAGAGTCAACTGATGTTGATATTTCTTGAATTGGCTCATTGCCAAGTTTTGTTGGTGGATTTTGATCGTGATTCAAAAGTGACTCTCGACATTTGTCGATTTGATCATTGGATGAAGTAAACATGTGCTCAGTGATGGATTGATCTTGATCCTTGTTTTCAATAGTTATCTTTTGTGTTTGTGCTTGTGTTGGTTGGGTAGCTTGAGATTGTTGAAGCCCTTGTTGGTAGGCTTGATGTGCTTTTAGTGCGCTGCTACGATATTGACTTATTGCACTTGGTTTTGGCAGTAGTGGTGGTGGATTTGGAATCATGTTGGATGTAGTACCAAGTTGTTGAGATATGCTTGGAGTGATCATGAGGGTTTGAGATGTGATGGGTGTGATAGGGATGGTTGGAATGATCGAAGTGATAGGGATGGTTGGACTAACCGAGGTGATAGGTCCTTGGGAGACCGTATTTTGATTTGGGATCAATGTTGTTGTTTGATTAGATACCATCCATTGGTGTGATGTTGATGGTATATTCAAAGGATTTGTCATGATGGTTTTAGGTGGATTGATTTGGATGGAGTGATTGGTGCTAGGTAAAGGGGGAACCCTAAACCAAGGAATGATGTTGGTAATGGTGGTGGAGATTTCCCTTGGCGCAATGCCTCAACTATTTTGGAAAGTACCGCAATTTTATCTCGCCAAATTTTTTCTTGATTTTGATCTTGACTCCCTTGATATAGTTGATTTGGCTCTTGTTTAAGCAGATTTGAAGTGTGTAGTTGTGTTTGATTTTCGACAATATTCTGATTTGTGATGACACCCAGATTTGGCACGATGGGTTGAAATTGACCATTGTTCATGTTTGGAATATCTGTATGATTTGGAAATGTATCCATCCCAAAGTTTTCCAGATTCATGTTTTGAAAACTTGTACTTGGTATCTTCTCATTTGGCTTGTAGGGATTTGGTGGGATGACGTTGTTCATTTGGAGGCTCATGCATTGATTGTTCGATTGATAGACTTGTAGGTTTGAATTTAGATCTACCATTGGGAAATGTGTTCCAATCTTTGATTTGGGCATACTTACACTTGTTGTTCTATTGACATTTGTCGAAGGTAATGGTCCCATGTATGGATTGCATAAGTGTGAGTTTTGATAATCAATCAGCATTGCAAGGCTTTGAAGATTCAATTGATTTGGATTGCTCAAGATGTATGGATCAAGTTTGTATTCCATGTTCTCCTTTTGTTTTGACCTTGTTGCAAAAGTAACCTCTAAGGTTCTTAGGACTAATGACGAGATGAAGGATGAAAGGTGGATGATATGAGTGATGAACGTTTTAGGAACTTTGGATCAAAGCTAGACTTAGGGTTTGATTTTGATTGTTTGATTTGGATAGTGAACTTTTCAAACCTAAGATTTTGGATGTGATCTTAGGATGAACTTGTTCAAAGGATGGTTGATTAAATGTATGAGAAAGGATGCATTCCCACACACCTAATTAAATAAATGACTTTGATTTAATTAAGGATGATTTACCCAAGTCTAGAATGATGTTTCCAAAGTTCTAAAGTTGTTTGGTGGGATGGATTTTGATAAG
Organism: Sequoia sempervirens; assembly: GCA_007258455.2. Classification (NCBI taxonomy): domain Eukaryota; kingdom Viridiplantae; phylum Streptophyta; class Pinopsida; order Cupressales; family Cupressaceae; genus Sequoia; species Sequoia sempervirens. Next base: position 11,350,925 of record VDFB02047397.1, on the reverse strand, counting down.
TGTTTGGATGGATGAAGTGTTTGATTTGATCGTAAGAGACTTAGAGAGACTTTGTTTACTAGGTCAAGGTATTGAAGAACACACTTGTCTCTAAGAGCAATCAAAAGACCAATATGACCAAAAGATATCAAGCACATGTGTGGGGTCTAATTTGTTATCTTTGCTTAATGAGTACTTTTTACCACAAACACACTTCTTGATTAGGTTTCAAACTAAATGTCCAATGTCACAACTTCTTTTCGTCCCACAAAGTGCTATGTGGAAGTTCCTAGAAATCAGGACAAGGGTTGCCTAATGTTGACCTTTGTAGGAGCAAATTAAGATGTAAACCCAATTACTTAGAAACCTCTAAGGACATAATCCCAAGGGTAAGCAATAGTTCTTGGGCTTTGTCAAAGGTATTTTCTCTAAGGGGCTTGAAATTTTGATGATGATGTTGAATGTTGGTTTTGCAATGTTTTCGATAAACACACTGTGTTTTTGAACGAAGAACAAGTACAAGCCCTATGGATGTGAAAGACAATATTTGTTGAATCCCCACTTGGACAAGTCCAGCTACGCTTATCTTTAGCGAATGGTTAGATGCTTGACCCCACTTGCTCCCCTCCATGGCTCATTAACGTCAATCGAGGCAGCCAAGCATCAACACCCATAAAACTCCCATGGCATGTTTTCCATTTCTACTAAAGACCGTAAAAGTGTGGGGCGGCTTCAAAACGACCGTTCTTGCACCAACAAATAGATCAAGGATTTTGGAAAATTCTAGTACATGGGTTCTAGTAAGGACTTTCCGTTCGTGGAGATTGACCCATATGGCAAGAGTCCCCTTTAGAATCCATCTTGTCGGAGCCAACCGCGTGATACTGGCATTTAACCAATACCCACACTTATATCCCAGCTGGAAATACTCTTGGCTTTAGAGTGTTACCGGTTGAGTCGTTCCCTTGGGTGAGTACTTTTTCCCCAAGGCAGGCCCTCTAGGATAAACAAAAGCAAGTAAAGACAAAATCCATAACTCAATCAATCTTTGATGGCACAAAGAAAGAGAATATACGCGAAAATGCCCCTACTCACACGTGCATAAGATATTGTTCAATTTTAAACCCAAATTGAAGTGTGTATGGGCAATTATTTACACAACTTAATGTCACCAAAAGCCTTTTGATTCTCAAGATCGTCGTGAGGCGCAAGAGAAGTGCATACGTCTTTTGGTGATATTACTTTGTGTAAATAATTACAAAACAATGAAAGTACATATTCATTTTATAGCCTCAAAGCAAAGATGAATTCATTTTAAGCACCAAGATGAAGTGTGAAATTTGATTTGCTCAATTTTAGCCCAAAATCAAAAAGCTAGTAAGTTTCTAATGTTCAGTTTTAGCCCTTTGCAATGAAAAATTGAAGTGTTCTTTCCTTAGAGCCCAAGAAGAGATGTGACTTAATCTAAACAGAAAACTAAAGCGTAAATGGAAGCTCTTTAAAGAATTTAAAAATGCTTTGTCAACTTTAATTTTGATGTTCAATTTTCAAGCTTGAGCAATTTCACTTGTTTTTTCTTGATTCCCACACTTGACTCCAATGTCAACCTATGAAATCAAAACAACAACAAAAAATGATCATGTGTTAAGTTTCCTATGAATGTATTTTGATCAAAAGCTAAAGACATGCAAATACTTTAGTTTTAATGTAGAAATCAAGTCATGATAACGAATTACCCCTTGTCTTAAAAAAAAAATCTCCACCCTACAATAGACTTTAAATGCTTATTATTTTTCCATAATGTGATTGGGATGTTCAAACAACCAAAAGTCAATTAAAACACAATTTTCCTTCCACTTGCAATAGTAGGTGTATAACAAACAGCTAGTAAAAACACAATCAAAGATTTTCAAAGGGCCCACTTATTACATCTCTGTTAATACAAATGATAGCAATTATTTTAAATCTCCATTAATAGCATTTAAAGCTGATGACTCCAAATCTGCATATTAATAGATTGTCAGCTTTCAAATTACATCAGTAAAAGCAAGATGCATAGCATTATAAATGTTAGTACTATCATCTTTTGAGTGTCCCCCATACTCTCAACTCTTGAAAAGCATGATTACTTCAAAAAGACCCAAGGAAGTTATACAGGTCGGGCACTGGTTCCAAAACGGTTTAACAACTAAAAACACCTAAAATGCAGTCAGAAACTGAAAGCATGGAAAATCTCCAGAAATAGCAGCACCTATGATGTAGTTCAAAAACTAAAAGCACGGATTTCTTTTGAACATATGACAAAAATTTTCTGTAAGATTTATGTACAAGACTGCTATAAATCAAAGTGATTTCAAGGATTCGACCAAAGTTGTTTTCTTTTCTCTACGCTGATTAGTATTTTGATTGTAGCTGTTGTTCAGTTCTTATGGTTTTTATTAACGTGGCAATGAAAAATGTAGCAATTAATGTGGTATCAAGATGCGATGTAAATCTAGATATCAAAGAGAGAAAATGGAAGTAGATGGTCGAGGTAATGAAAATTTACCTATTCGAATCACTTATATTTATTATCATACGAGCAAGAAGATATGCTAGAGTTTTACCTTGATAGTACATCCATATTTTCCCTTAAAAGAATAGCTGATTGTTATCTTCAACGTAGTTTTGTACGTTGATATTTACTTGCCTTCAGATTTGGGCTCACCTTAATAATGAGTGAAGACGTGAATAACCTGCAATTTTGAATCACATCAATGTCAAATTTGGGTGCAGCCTTGGATTAATGAAAGACACAATATTAAATGAGAAAACTTGTCACATATGGATATTTCTTGCAACGTATACAAGCAGCTGCATGGGTTGGCACGAGTGTCTACAAGCAAAGAAAATTTAATGCTGGCAGGCGTGAGGCTAAATTCTACTTATTTTTTATTTTATTTTTTGGCCAGTGAATAATGATATCAGGACCATGACTTGCAGGACGAGGCGAAAGTCTCAAAATAGAATTTAAGATCTTCTGACCGAATGCCATCTAAGACGTGGTCTTAAGTGATATGATGATTGTTTTTCTTTATTGCTGTCGGCCCCCATCTTAAATGCCTTCGAGCCTTGACTCTTATTAACTCTGCGCAATAAGCCTCCTCATAGATGTCATTCGTCTGTGTGTTTGCTTCAATTTGGGATCCTATCAAAAGACGTATACACAACTATTAGTCCAATGCTCTGTAGCAGCACAAAGCGCTAAGGAGGAGAAGAAATGACAAATATAGGTGATGTAGAGGTTTCGCGTTCGAGTCCCAGGAATAGCAAATATTTTAAAAACGGATGCTTCAGATTTCACTCTTGCTCCCCCAATTTTATATCCATAGCCCATATTCAGTTTTCTTGTTATTCCTCATTATATCTATAGACATATGGCCGCCATTATGTTTGGCATTCACATTAATGGTGAAATGTTGCCACAGCCATAAGCTATATTATGATATGAGGGAGGGTGGCACCTAACAGTCTAAGGTATCATTCGACTGATAACACAACAGCAGAGAAAGGTTTTGGGCACTCATCAAAATATTTAACGAGAAAGCAGAGCCACCTTAAGGCCCTCCTCGCACTAAGAATTTGTACGATCAATGATGCAGGCTGTATCATAGGTTTTAGATTTAAATGCCATCCCACATCGATTGTGGCTTGTTTTTCATTCTCTAGTCTACACATAGGCTCAGCTCCACCGAAACCCTAGACTATAGCAGTGTAAAAAGTTAAAGAGGACAAAGTAGCGAGGAAAATGGATGAATCAAATCTGGATCGATTCAAGGTGAGTAATATTTCCTTTATTGGTGATCATTCTACAAAGCATAGCTCAGCAATAGTTTTTACCCTCTCTCGCACAATTGTTGGAGGTATGGAAAGACTGACTTAATAAATGAGAATGGTGTGGATATTTATGACAGGTGAGGGTGTAATAAATGGATGTTGCCTCTTCTCATGCCTTGTGCGAATACAGAAGCCAGAGTGGAATGCAATGATGGGATTTCTATTGCATAGAAATCTAACATTGCATGCGTACCCTGAATATGTCAAGACTAAAATTTTAATTTAAATGCCATTACTACTAAAACAAACAACAAAGTTTATACTTTGTGCCAAGCTTACAGTTTATTGAACAGAAATAAACTAATGCAACTCGTATTGCCAAGCTAATTGTCTATAACGTTTACCATATGCAAAAGAGATTTGTTGAAAAGGCGTAAGAAATTTTCAAGCAAATGCTATTAGCAGCGTAAAGAACACAACATGTAACTTCCCTCCTAGAAATTTTCAAACTAATGCAATGGGTAGGCATAAAGACCGATTCTCAAACCTTTTCCAATATCCTTGTTGCCCACCTTTATTAAATATTTTAGTTGTTCAAACCTTTGCTGCCCTCCTTCTAGCACCATATGTGGTGCATACTTTTGAAATCTGAAAAAACTAAACTTCATACAAGGTTAGTAGCTTACAAACTTCTCAAGAATGACCCTATGAAATACCTTGTAGATGTTTCCAAATGCAATACATGACCAAATGAAACTAAAAACATTATGAAAACAACAACAATCACCTATTTCATAGTGGATTGGTGTCACATGTGCTAGTGACCCTTTCCCAACCCTTGATCAATAGCTAAAATGATGAAGTGCAATGGAGATGAAGAACAAGATTATTTCTCAATCCAAGAGAGTAACCTTGCATAAAAATTGTGGATCCTTGAATGAGAATGAAGGCCTTCTTTTATAGATTTTCTTGATGATAGATTGGCCAAGATGGTGAATGTGGGACTAAAGATCCACCAATGAGGAGAGGCCATTTGTCAAATGATGATAGGCCAATGGTTGTGCAAGATTTGGCAAGAGTGCCCATGAGAGGGAGAATTTGAATTCAAATTTGACAGTAAATGTTGAGTGGGGGACAAGAAAAATAGCAATAAATGCAATGTTGGAGGGACAAATCAACTTGTCATGATTTTCAAATTTGAAGGCCATGTTGAGTGAAAATGAGAGTTTTAATAAATCAATATAATTGATTTATTTGTGCAAGTGGAGATATCTAGAGGATGCAAGTGGGTGAGATTAGCATTTAATCAAGATTAGATTAAATTAATGATGATTAGGCTGATTTGACCTTTTAGGACTTAAATACTTGATTTATTTAATTCAGAAAAGGATGAAGTATGATTTGGATTTGAATTAAATAAAGTCATGATTTATTTAATTAAATGGATGATGCAAGATGAAGGTTGAATGATTTATGAGAGATGAAATGGTATTATTTGATTAAACCTTTGGATTGACCCGATTTACCTGATGAATGGATTTGTTGTGTTTGATCAATTCAATGAGCGGATGAATATGCATAATGCTAATTTGACGTGTCTACAGAAGGTAATAGAAGTATTGAAATATTCCAATAGTATGTTGAGGTTGTGACCTCTATTGTGAGTGTTGTATTGTACAGGGAGTTTTAAACTTCCTTTGGTTGAAGCCATAAAATTTATTGTAAAATAATGTTTTCATTAGTGAGGTTAGATTTGGATAGTAGATCCAAGCAGCTTGATCACTATGATTTTTCCCTTGTAGGGTTTTCCACATAAATATGGTGTTATGGTTGCATGCTTATGTTTTCTACCTGTCATGTTTTATTTGGTTAATTACTGATGAATTGAAATAATTTGATTAAGTATGATTCACCCCCTCCTCTTAGTACTTATGTGTGTTCAACAATTGGTGTCAAAGCCAAGTGCCTTGATATACCCTAATAGACATGAGGTAGATCTTGGAGTGGAACACATGGGAATTGAAGCACTGAACAATGTCAAGAGTCCTTTGGAAGATGATAAGAATAAAGACATGACAAATTTTAATGAAGAAGTATGTCATGTTGAATTTCAAGGAGAATGTATTTCAACATTGGAAGATCTGAATGCAACAAAAAAAATAAAATGGAGAATTTAAAATTAAACTCAAAGAATCAATTTAAGAGAAAATCATCAATTTGAAAGTTCAATTTGAAGAAGGTAAAAAGGTTGTAGATTGTCTGAACAATAAGTTGAATGAAAAATTAGTTGAATGCTCCAAGATTGAAGAAAAAATTGTCTCCCTGAGGAAAGAATTGGAGAAAGCAAAGGATAAAATTGACAAAGTCCCAAAACTCAAGAAAAGAACCAATATTCTTGATGAGATAATCAATTGTCAAAGATCTGTAAAGAATAAGTATGGTCTTGGATTTGAAAAAGGTTAGAACTCAAAGACTAATATCCCTAAAATGGAAAAGGAAAATTCATGTTGTAATATTCAACATTTTATCCTTTCCAAGGGTTGAAAGACTTTATGGATGGTAGCTCCCCTTGAGCCAATGCTCTATTTCTATCTATCATGATACCTTGTACACAATGCACAAACATAGTGTCATCCTTCATCTTATTACTGTTGGGAAATTGTGTCTCAATCTTGCAATTATATAATGGTTATTGTTGATAGGATATATATATATATATATATATATTTCCTAGTTACACTGATAGGTGTAATATACAATGGCAGTAAGGGGGGAGAGTGGGATGCGTGTAAACAATTTTTTTTAAAATATTTTAGGAATCTCCTAAAATGCCCGACATACATTAGATAAATGATACATTGTCAATACAGACCATTAATTAGTCAATAGGCTATATGTGTGAACTTTGGTCACAATTTTTGTCAACCTTCCCTATTTTTAAGCCTTCCGTCGGTCGGGAAAAGGTGGTGGATGTTTTCTAATTTTTTAATTTAATAATAAAAGTGCTTCGTGTGCATTTTTAAGCCTTCAAGTGTTCGGTACCAGTTGGGAAAAAGGTGGCAGATTTTTTTGGCACGTGGATAAAGAAGGCCAACAAAATTAAATGTTGGTTGGCATCAACACTAATTGTTGTATGGTTTCTTTGTAGTGGGGATGGTTGTAAAAACACCTACTTTTTAAAACCTCAGGAAACATAGCGAATATTTCCGCAATTTTTTATAAGGCATTGTTGGGTGTCGTTATATGGCTTTACCTACTATGAGAGTTGTGAGCGAGGAGGGAAAGCTTCTGTGAAGGTGCAAGTTCGATCAACCATTGTCGAGCTTTTGTGAAGGTGGTTGGAGGTTATTTTGTGTTTTTTGCATGGGAAAATGGTTGCAAAAGCAATACAAAAGTGTCGGTTGTGATAATTTTTTGCCCATTTTTTGTAGGCATTTGAGAAACAAGGCAGCAGAGAGAAAGCAAGCAAGAAGAGGTGCATTTGAAGCAAGCAGGAAGAGGTGCATATTGAAAAAACCCTTTGTAGAGTATTTCAAAAATAGTTTATGTTATTTTCCATAGGGCATTGTTGATTGTTGTTTTGTAGCTTAGGCTATATTACTTCATTGTTTGTTTTTGCATTGGTCTATCACTATAAATTCTTCTGTTTTGTGGGTTTTTTCATCTGCATCACTGTTGAAACCAATATCGTTTCATTTATGGTCTATGTTTTATGGCGATGGTTTTGCATGGGTTTGTTATTGTAATTTTTTGTGTTTTGTGAGTTACTCCATCTAGGTTGTTGTTGAAACCAATATTGTTTGATTTATGGCTTTGGTTTTGTGGCTATGGTTGCAATGCAATAAAATAGTTAATGTTATACAGTTTATGTTGACTTCCATAAGGCATTGTTGATTGTTATTCTCTAGCTTAGGCTATATTGTTTCATTTTTGATAAGGTGCTATTGAAAAGGCTATATTGCTTCAATTTTTGATAAGGTACTGATGAAAAAAGACTGTATTTTTGCATAAGTTTGTTACTGTGAATTTTTGTGTTTTGTGGGTTTTTCCATCTAGGTCGCTGTTGAAACCAATATTGTTTGATTTATGGCTTCTATTTTTTGGCTATGGTTGCAACACAATAAAATAGTTAACTTATATAGTTTATGAGTTGATTTCCAACAAACCAATGTTGTTTCATTTATGGTTCACAATTTGTGGCAGGCTATATTGTTTCACTTTCTAATAAGGTATTGTTGAAAAGGCTATATTGTTTCAATTTTTGATAAGGTGTTGTTGAGAAAAGACTATATTGTTTGTTAAAACAAATATTGTTTCATTTATGGTTTGTGTTTTGTGGCTATGGTTTTGCATGGGTTTGTTACTATGAATTTTTATGTTTTGTGGGTTTCTCTATCTAGGTCGCTATTGAAACCAATATTGTTTGATTTATGGCTTCCATTTTGTGGCTATGGTTGCAACACAATAAAATAGTTAATGTTATACATTTTATATTGATTTCCATTAGGAATTGTTGATTGTTGTTCTCTAGCTTAGGCTATATTGTTTCATTTTCGATAAGGTGTTGTTGAAAATGCTATATTGTTTCAATTTCTGATAAGGTACTGTTGAAAAAATACTATATTTTTGCATGGGTTTGTTACTGTGAATTTTTGTGTTTTGTGGGTTCTTCCATCTAGGTCATTGTTGAAACTAATATTGTTTAATTTATGACTTCTGTTTTGTGGCTATGGTTGCAACGCAATAAAATAGTTAACTTATATAGTTTATGTTGATTTCCAACAAACCAATGTTGTTTCATTTATGTTTCATGGTTTGTGGCAGACTATATTGTTTCATTTTCCAATAAGGTACTATTGAAAAGGCTATATTGTTTCAATTTTTGACAAGGTGTTGTTGAGAAAAGACTATATTGTTTGTTAAAACAAATATTGTTTCATTTATGGTTCATGTTTTGTGGCTATGTTTTTGCATGGGTTTGTTATTGTGATTTTTTGTGTTTTGTGGGTTTCTCTATCTATGTCACTATTGAAACCAATATTGTTTGATTTATGGCTTTCATTTTGTGGCTATGGTTGCAACGCAATAAAATAGTTAATGTTATACAATTTATGTTGATTTCCATTAGGCATTGTTGATTGTTGTTCTTTAGCCTAGGCTATATTGTTTCATTTTCAATAAGGTGTTGTTGAAAAGGCTATATTGTTTCAATTTCCGATAAGGTACTATTGACAAAAGACTATACTTTTGCATGGGTTTGTTACTATGATTTTTTGTGTTTTGTGGGTTTTTCCATCTAGGTCGTTGTTGAAACCAATATTGTATGATTTATGGCTTCCATTTTGTGGCTATGGTTGTAACGCAATAAAATAGTTAACGGTACACAGTTTATGTTGATTTCCATAAGGCATTGTCGATTGTTGTTCTCTAGCTTAGGCTATATTGTCTCATTTTCGATAAGGTACTATTGAAAAGGCTATATTGTTTTAATTTTCAATAAGGTGTTGTTGAGAAAGGAATATATTTTTTGTTAAAACCATTATTGTTTCATTTATGGTTTGCAATTTGTGGCTATGGTTTTGCATGGGTTTTTCACTGTGAATTTTTGTTTTTTGTGGGTTTCTCCATTTGGGTTGTTGTTGAAACCAATATTGTTTGATTTATGGCTTTCGTTTTGTGGCTATGGTTGCAACGCAATAAAATAGTTAATGTTATACAGTCTATGTTGATTTCCACAGGGCATTATTGACTGTTGTTCTCTAGCTTATGCTATATTGTTTCATTTTTTATAAGGTTCTGTTGAAAAGGCTATATTGTTCCATTTTCGATAAGGTACTGTTGAGAAAAGACTATATTTTTACATGGGTTTATTACTGTGAATTTTTGTGTTTTGTGAGTTTTTCCATCTGGGTCGCTATTGAAATAAATATTGTTTGATTTATAGTTTATGTTTTGTGGCTATGGTTGCAACAAAATAGAATAGTTAATGTTATACAGTTTATTTTGATTTTCATAGGGAATTGTTGATTGTTGTTCTCTAGCTTAGGCTATATTATTTCATTTTCAATAAGGTACTGTTGAGAAGGGACTATATTATTTGTTAAAATCAATATTGTTTCATTTATGGTTTGTGGTTTGTGGCAATGGTTTTTCATGGGTTTGTTACAATTTATGGCATTGTTGATTGTTGTTTTCTAGTTTAGGCATTCTTTTGTTCTGTGGGTTTTTTCATCTAGGTCACTGTTGAGACCAATATTGTTTCATTTATGGTTTGCGTGTGGTGTCGATGGTTGCAAGGAAATTAAACAGTTTATGGCATTGTAGGTTGTTGTTTTCTAGCTTAGGCTAAAAATTGTTTCATTTTCAATAAGGTGTTGTTGAAAAAAGACTATCATGTGGGCTTTTTCATCTGGGTCATTATTGAGGCCAATATTGTTTCACTTATGGTTTCCATGCGATGTTGATGGTTGCAAGGAAATTAAATAGTTTATGTTATTTTTGCTAAGGCATTATTTACAAAGTTTTGTCTATATTGTTTCATTTTCACTAAGGCAATAAAATAGTAGATGTTTTTGTTTCATTTTTGATACGGTGTTGTTGAAAAAAGACTGTTATGTGGGTTTTCCCATCTAGGTCGCCATTGAGACCAATATTGTTTCATTTGTGGCTTCCATTTTGTTATAAAATAGTTAATGTTATACAGTTTATGTTGTTTCCCATAAGGCATTGTTGAGTGTTGTTCTCTAGCTTTGGCTATATTGTTTCATTTTCAATAAGGTAGTCTTGGGAAAAGAATTTATGCATGTGCAGGGTTATTTTTGTTTTTTTATGCTTGGGTTTGTTACTATGAATTATTATTTTTTGTGGGTTTTTCCATGTGGGTCACTGTTGAAACCAATATTGTTTCATTTATGGCTTCCATTTTGTGGCGATGGTTGCAACACAATAAAATAGTTAATGTTATATAGTTTATGTTGTTTTCCATAAGGTATTGTTGATTGTTGTTCTCTAGCTTTGGCTAAATTGTTTCATTTCCGATTCGCAATAAAATAGTAGATGTTATAGATTTTATGTTGTTATCCATAAGGCATTGTTGACTGTTGTTCTATAGCTTTGGTTGTATTGTTCCGTTTTTGATAGGTTACTGTTGAAAAAATAATTTTCTAGGTTTCTGTTGAAACTATTATTGTTTAATTTAAGGCTTTCATTTTGTAGTGATGGTTGCAATACTATATAGTTTATGTTATTTTCCACAAGGAATTGTTGACTGTTGTTCTCTATCTTTGGCTATATTTTTTCATTTTTGATATGCAACAAAATATTTAATGCTATAGATTTTATGTTGTTATCCATAAGGCATTGTGGACTATTGTAACATACATTTCCCACCACTATGATCAATGGTGAAACCAATGTTTCTTATTGCACTTAATATAGAGCCTATCATTCTAAGTTATGAAACCCTAGCAATATAAAAGAAAGAAATATGAAGCATAACTTTATGAACCCACATGTAGCAGCAATATACTCTACACTCGGCCAACACAAGAAGATTAAAACCACAGTAATCAAATGAAAAAATTATGAAATCTCCTATTTTTTGGTTTTCCCTTATTGTGTTCACTTTGGCTAGAATTTTTGTCGGCCTTCCTGCTCCACCACCCTCTTTACTAATTTTTTTTTTTCCTCGGCTTCATTTTTCAATGCAGACAACAATTGACAAAATTAGGCCTTAGCAAGTAGAATGCATTGAAAATCTCTTTGAGGTTATTATGGAAAAGAGTCCCTCAGAGTATAATGTGCAAGATTTGGTCAAGCCTTTTGCATGAATTCCAGATCTTTGCTCGGCTACTCTAAAGAAAATTTCTTTTAGAGAATGCATGTCTACACGTTCTTGACGAAGATCATCAAACTCAAATTTCCAAATCAAAGATATGGAATTCATGCAAAAGGGTTAATTTGAAACTGGTCATTATACTCTCTAGAACTTCTTCCTTGAATAACTTCAAAAAGTTTTTGAACACATTGTATGTGGCAACTAGTGTTTCTTATTATGCTTAATATAAAGTCTATTATTGTAAGAATTCCTTTCTAAGGATGAAACAAATAAAAACTATCTTCCCAAAACAATAAACATGAGGAGGATTATATATGAATGTTGTCTATATTGTTTTGTTTTCGATAAGGTACTGTTGAAAAATGAAATTTTCTAGGTCGATGTTGAAACCATTATTGTTTCATTTATGGATTTTGCTTTATGGTGATGGTTGCGACGCAATAAAATAGTTAATGTTATATAGTTTATGTTATTTTTAATAAGGAATTTTTGATCTTTTTCTCTAGCTTTGGCTATATTGTTTCATTTTTTATATGCAATTAAATAGTAAATGTTATAGAGTTTGTGTTGTTATCCATAATGCATTGTCAACTGTTGTTCTCTAGCTTTGGCTAAATTGTTTCATTAGTGATAGGGTGTTGTTGAAAAAGGAATTTGTTTGGGTACGGGGTTGTTTTTTTTTGCATGGGTTTGTTAGTGTGAATTATGTTGTCATCTACAACACTATTGAAACCAATATTGTTTCATTTATGATTTTCATGTGGTGCCGATGGTTGCAAAGCAATTAAAAAATTTATGTTATCATGGTTTTTTTTTCCCCCCCTTGCATGTCTTTGTTGTTGTGAATTCTTTTGTTTTGTGGTTTTTCCTATGTAATCCATTATTTAAAAAAAATAATTGGCTACAAGGCTGTTCTTTTTTTTGGGTCATCAATACCTTCACTAATTATTGATATATGAACAATGATCTTCTTTCCATGGTCATCAAGCAAAATTATTTCTTAGTTTTTAATACAACATGGTCTAATGTTCTTTTTTTTTATATAGATGTAGATATAGACACAATTGAATGTATTGACTGAGGCATGTCTATGAAATTCAAGATATAATAGTATGGCTATGCATCAATAAACAAACAATTAATTCACCATAACTTCATCAAAATGAATAACCAACTAATAATAAACCCGATTTGATGTCATGTCTAACTCCATCAAAGTAACAATTTTAAAATGATCATCAATACCTTCACTAATTATTGATATATGAACAGTGATCTTCTTTCCATAGTCATCAAGCAAAATTATTTCTTATTTTTCAATACAACATGGTCTAATGTTCTTCTTTAGTTTTTTTTTATATAGATGTACGTATAGATATGCACAACAACTTGCAAAAAATCCCATACACCATAGATTCATCATTTTATAAGGGGAAACCCCCATACATGGGATGTGATAATATAAAATATAAAGAACCTATGCCTTATTCAGTACATGAGTGTTTTGTTTTCCTTTCTAAATAATGTTTCCTTAATATATAATTCCCATTAACATGAATTCTACTCATGGTTCATATGATACTTAATTAGCATAACAAGGTACTGAGAGTCAGATTTAATCATGGAATTTTAGAATAAAGACCATAATGTTCAATCAAGATGATATTATTAGTTTTACTTATAATAATATGTTCCCAATTCAATTATTCCATAATAGAATGACTCAAAGGCACATACCTATTTCTCTTATTGATTGATATGTTGCATTCCTATTTTCCAGACCTTGCATTTAATACTTGTTGAAGTAATAAAATAGTTTATGCTAGTTTCCATAAGGCATTGTTGATTGTTGTTTTGTGGCCTCAAATAAATTATTTGATTTATGGTTTATGTGTAGTGGTGATGGTTGCAAAGTAATAAAATAGTTCATGTTCTTCTTGATAAGGCATTGTTGGTTGTTTTTGTGCGTCTTGAAGGATAGTTCTTATTTTTCTAGGCCTCAATAAGGATTTCTTAGAATGATAGGTTGTATATTAAGTGTGAGATGAAACATTGGTCTCACTATTGATTATAGTGGAAAACCAACATACATTGTCCACCAGCAAATCAATGGTGATATCAATGTTTTTTATTACACTTAATATAGAGGTTGTTGTGCATATGAATGTTGTCTGCATCTAATTTCACACACATACATATTTGTACATAGGGAAAATAAAAAGAAATGCAACAAAAGAAATCCTTCTCTCCACCCTATCATATTGGGTCATGGAGCCTCATAGGCTATCACCAAAACGTCGAGCAAGAACATCATTTCCCCCTATTGTGATCAATGTTGAAACCAATGTTTCTTATTGTACTTAATATAGAGCCTATCATTCTAAGTTATGCGACCTTAGCAATATTAAAGATAGACATATATGTAACATAGCTTTATGAACTCACATGTAGCAGCAATATACTCTACACTCAACTGACACAAGAATATTAAAACCACAGAAATAAAATGACAAAATTATGCAACCTCCTATTTTTTGGGTTTCCCTTATTGTGAGCACTTCAACCAAAATTTTCATTGGCCTTCCTACTTCACCACCCTCTTTACTATTTTGAATTTTTCCCCAAAGCTTTTATTTTCAATGTAGGTAGCAATTGAAAAAATTAGGCCTTAGTAGGTAGAATGCATTGAAAATATCTTTGAGGTTATTGTGGAAAAGAGTTCCTCAAAGTATAATGTTTGATCTTCAGTCTATGTCTTTTGCATGAATTTCATATTTTTAATTGGTTGTTCTACATAAAACTGCTTTTAGACAATGCATGTCTACATGTTCTTGATGAGGGTCATTAAACTAGAAGTAGCAGATCAAAGATATGGAATTTATGCAAAAGGGGTAATTCAAACCTGGTCATTATACTCTACAAAACTTCTTCCTTAAATAAATTCAAAAATATTTTCAACACATTGTATGTGGCAAGAAATGTTTCTTATTATGCTTAATATAAAGCCTATTATTGTAAGAATTCCTTTTGAGGACGAAACAAATAACAAATATCTTACCAAAACAATAAACAGGGGGAGGAGTATATATGAATGTTGTCTACATATGATTTCACATACATATATATCTACACACAAGAAAAGAAAATGAAACACAACAAAAGAAACACATACTTTTGTGTGTATATATTTACGGCTCCTGGTCGGGAAAAAAGGTAGTGGATTTTTTAATTTTTAATATTAAATGTGCTTGCCATGTTGATAGAGAAGGCCAGTGAAATTGAATGCCAGTTGGTATCAACATTAATTGTTGTGTGGTTTATGTCTAGTGGTGATGGTTGTAAAGTAATAAAATAGTTCATGTTCTTCTCGATACAGCATTGTTAGTTGTTTTTGTGTGGCCCGCAGTGACAATCTGCACTATTTTCCAGAGGGCATTGGTGATTAATTATGTGTGGCTTTAGCAATACATGTGGAAAATGCATATACACATATACAAACCCACGCATACATATAAACATTCAAAATAGCGAACATAAATTATGGAGATATAAGAGTATGTGGCAATTGAAACAGACAAGAAGCAAATAACTATATTGATATTAAAAACTGGACATATCTATATATAGATAAATGCATCACCTCAAAGATACATGTAGAAAATGCATACACAGACATACACACTCACACATACAAATGCATTACAAACACATATATCTACATGCATCTGTATCAAGATTTTGTATGCACTTAGAACATTCAATTACATGCATATATGTTTATATATATACATATGTAGATGTATACATGCATAAAAGCATGTCCACAAGTATATATAAGAACAGTTGCAAATAAAAAGGGTTTTTTCAATATGCACCTCTTCCCGCTTGCTTCAAATGTACCTCTTCCTACTTGCTTTCTCTCTAGTCCCTTCTTTCTTGAGCATCTACAAAAAATGGGAAAAAAATTATCACAACCGACACTTTTGTATTGCTTTTGTAACTATCGCCCCATGTAGAAAAACACAAAAAAACTCTTGCCACCTTAACAATAGCTCGACAACGAATGATCAAACTTGCACCTTCATAGAAGATTTCCCTCCTTTCTCATAGCTTTGATAGCAAGTAAATCCATAGAATGACACCAAACAATGCCTTATCAAAAATTGCACAGACATTTGATCGTAGTGATGGACAATGTATTTGAACCGTTGTGTAGGAATGTATGTATGTCATAGTAGATGCAAAGAATATTGATACATACTAATCCCTATGTTTATTCTATTGGGAAATCCTTGGAATGATAATCTATATTTTAAGTGTTATATGGAAAATTGATGCCACCATTGATCGCAGTGATGGAAAATGTACATTCTTGGTTGGTTTTTTTGCAAGTACATAGACTATTTTCAAAATGCTCTACAAAGGGTTTTCCAAATGTGTCTCTTCCTACTTACTTTCTTTCACCTGCCTTCTTTGTCCAACCACTGTAAAAATCCAAAAAAAAAAAATTATAGGAAAAAAACTAAGAAACAAAAGGATTCATAGTAACAAACCCATGTAAAAAAAAACACACAAAATGGGTTGCATGTTGCATATGAATATTTTCTGTATATAATAATGTTTTCTGCATCTAATTTCATATGCGTAGATTTCTGCACATAGGGAAAATAAAAGGAGTGGCAACAATAGTCAACAATGCCTTATGGATAACAACATAAACTCTATAACATTTACTATTTTATTGCATATCAAAAATGAAACAATATAGCCAAAGCTAGAGAACAACAATTAACAATGCCTTATAGAAAACAACATAGACTATTTTATTGTGTTGCAACCATCACCACAGAATGGAAGCCATAAATGAAACAATATTAAATTTTCCTATGTGTAGATATGTATGTATGTCAAAGCAGATGTAAACAACATACATACATACTCTTCCCGATGTTTATTCTTTTGGGAAATTAATTTTTATTTGTTTGAGCCTCAATAGGGAATTCTTGCAATGATAAATTGTATATTAAGTGTTATATGGAATATTGAAGCCTTTTTTTAATTATTTCATTTTCCTCATATTGTTAATGTCTGTACAAAAAAATTTGAAACCTAAAAAATTTGAAACAAAAATTTTTGATTAATAAACTCTATAATAAGTGTTATATGAATCATTGAACCATTTTTATTAATATTCATTTTCCCTCATATTGTTAATGTGTCTATAAAAAAATTGAGAGATAATGTTGTGTTTTGAAGATCTTGATGGTTGCCATTTTATTGGTGTTCTACATTTCCTATATGTGTTTTGGTCAGGGTTCTTGTCAGCCTTTGTTGCTTTAATTGAACATTTGGCCCTCATGTTGTTGTGGCATAGAGCTTGTAGACAGCCACTGGTGTTGCAACTCTCAATTTTTAAAAGAGTATCCCAAGCAATGTTGGTGAACTCTAGCTCTCCCCAAGCTGTTGAACAATCCTCAGGCACCAGTCCCATAAGTTTGTTCCTTGTTTCCTTTTTTCTACTGAGAATTATATTGACTCTTTTCCATGTGTGTCTAGCAAACTGTGAATATGCTTCATTTGAATTAACAGTCCTTGTAATATATTCTAACTAATTTATATTCAAGCTCTTTATGTTTCCTTTTCCTTTTGATTTGCTAGTCATTTGGGAGTGGCCTATGTGTTAGAAAAAAAAGGGTTACAATTTTCAAATGTTTCAACACTGCTATGTGCTTCCTTGTTTGTTTCTTGCTCAACCTTGCCCTCCTTTCATATTCATTTATTGTATGCAATTTTGAAGTCGCTTTGATCTTCTCACCATGTATAAATATCTATGTTTCTACATATCGGTTACCAATAATTGATTCGTTATGTGTTGCCTCTTTCCCTTGTTTTTTCTTCTAGAGTTGTCTCACAGCCTTGAACATCTCATTGCTTTGGCTTGGCTAAGTAAAAATTCCTTGTAGGATTCAAATGTACATCCAACCTTGATAGCACATGTGATACAATCTATTGATGTTGGAGATGTTGTCCCATCTCTGGTTGTTTAGCTAATGTCTTTTCAAAAAATAGGTGGTGATGAAAGCCCGGTTGACCACTACAAATTTGTCCTCTCTTATGGAATCTACATGCAAATAGGCACTTTTCCTACAAAATACAATGACCTTTTGTTTGCAGGAGCATTGAAAATAGGTTACATCTTGTGCTTGACAAACTATCTATGTACGAAGCTACGGGAATCAAGGTTGGCTATTATTTTTCACTACTTGCACTTGTTGTTGTATGCTTTCTTGTTTGTGGGGGCCACCTTTTTTAATATTTGATCTTGGTTTGGTTCCAAGGAAATTTTCATATTATCCTTAAATGTCAAAATGTCAGATTGTCAGCTAATTGGAAAACCTAGATATCTGTTTAGAGATCAAGAAGAACAAATAGTGGGCTCTGAGTCACCTTCCCCATCCAAACAAGCCTCAAAATTTTGGATTCATACATCCCCAACACAGCATAGTACTCCTTCAAATATCAGTCTTGTTAAAGGCCTGAATATTTACCAAACCAAATGGACAATAAAAGGTCGGGTAACAACTAAAAGGGATATGGACCATTACAATAAACAAGGACACGAGGGCCAAGTATTCAACTTTGACATTATTGATAGTGACGGAATGGAAATATGAATCACTTGCTTTAATGACATAGCAGAATTGCATTATGATAGGGTTTAGGTGGGCCTTACTTATTGTGTTTCAAAAGGCTTAGTCAAACAAGCAGATAAGAAATTAATAAGTTGAACAACCACATGGAAATTATTTTGGATCAAAACTCGATATTGAAGTGTTGTGATGATGAGTCCTTTGTGTTGGAAAAAGTATTTAAATTCATCCTAATAAATGAAATTGCAAATTGCAGCAATAACACTTTGATTTATATTATCGGGGTTGTGGTGCATGTAGGAAAGGTATCAACTATTCAAAAAAAGAATCAGTCTGAAACTATTCGCAGAACTATCAAACTTAATGATTTGCCATCCTCTTGCATTGATGTTAATTTGTGGGGCCCAAATTGGGAAGCAAAGGGTGATGAATTGGAAAGGTTGTCCATTCCTAGTTCGGTTGTCATACTTGCTGTTAAAAATGGTCATGTTGGATATTTCAATGGATCTGTTGTGAATTCATTTGCATGGACTATTCTATACATAAATCCTAACATTCCAGAAGCACAACCCTTAATCCAATGAGGACATGTTGAGCCACCTGTTGTTGAGCCCTCCCAGACAGTGCCTCGAAAGGTTGCTTTGGCCAATGGCAGAGTCACTATTGGATATATCTTGGATCATTGTCTTTGCTTGCCAAAAACTTTGTAGGCTACTGTCAAGGAAACAGTGAAATATATTAAAACTGATGCATTTTGTTATGTTGCATGTCCCTTGCAGGCCAATGGTAGACAATGCAAGAAAAAGTGTGAAGAGTCTGCCAATAATATGTGGTACTGCCCTAAATGCCGGACAATTGTAGTTGATTGTGACTTTCGAAATTTGTTGTAGCTAAAGGTGGAAGACCACACAGGTGAGATTTGGGCTACTGCTTTTGATGAGGTTGCAACAAGCTTATTGCAGATGCTAGCAAAAGATCTTTATATGAACATTGCAATATGAGTCTTCTGTTGCAATGACTGCTAAGTCTGTCATCAATGGTGTCACCTACACTTCTTTTGTTTTCACTGTTCTTATTAAAACTCACACCTATAATTCAGAAACAAGGCTTAAAACAACAATAGTCAAAGTTGCAAGAATAAACTTTGAAACCGAGTGCAAGTTTTTGTTGTCATATTTGTCTGCAATATCCCCTATAAGGAAAGACTCTCCCGAGATAATAGTGGTACTACCTTGAATTCCAAACAAGCATGCCTAATTGTGACTTTGGATATTTGTTATAGTTTGAGTTGACTGGACATTTGTTTCCTTTTCCTTTTTTGGACTACTCGTCACATTAGAAGACCTTTCCTTTCTACTCCCATTGCTTTGTTGCTCGTAGAACTGGTTATATATTAAGACAATGGACTATAACTTATAATGTTTAACAAAAAAAGATACACTTATTTTCTTTTGTATTATTTATGTCACTTATATTTT
This sequence comes from Sequoia sempervirens, assembly GCA_007258455.2. Taxonomy (NCBI): domain Eukaryota; kingdom Viridiplantae; phylum Streptophyta; class Pinopsida; order Cupressales; family Cupressaceae; genus Sequoia; species Sequoia sempervirens. The sequence goes on along the minus strand of VDFB02047397.1, from coordinate 11,331,165 downwards.
TGTTTCTCTTTTAGTGTATGTTCCTCATTTTATTTTATGTTGTTTGATTATATAGTTATGTCACCCTATTGAACACATGTATTAGTATTTACAGTTGTTCTTATATATACTTGTGGACATGGTTGTATGATGTGTACATTTACGTATGCATATACATAAATATATATGCATGCAATTGAATTTTTTGAGTGCATACAACATTTTGATACAGATGTGTGTAGATATATGTGTCTGAAATGCATTTGTATGCATATTCAGATTTGAATGTTTATATGTATGTGTGAGTCATTTTTAATATCAATATAGTTATTTGTTTCTTGTCTATTTCAATTGCCACATACTCTTATCTCTCCAAAATTGGTGTTGGCTATAATGTTGGCTCCATTGAATCCATGGCTATTAAATGTGGTCCTACCTCTACATTCATAAAGCCACGTCACATATGGTTCTTTCATTTTATTAGAGTTGCATAAAACTTTATTTTTGTTATAATATTTCCTATGTAATGTTCAATGATGACTATACTCTATGGCCTGTGCAATACTTTTGTTATTTTTCTTGAGTCCATCTTATTAAAATATTTCGTTGCACAAGATTAAAATGTAGAATGTAATCAAAAAAATTTATTTGATTTTTGTCATTTTAATCTTCTTTTGTTGGCTCAGTGTACAATATTCTCATATATGTGCTTTCTAATATTCTAATGCTTCTTAAATGTTCTCTCTACTACTTTTCCATGTCCACTCATAAAGTCATGTTGCATATGGATATCATATGGTTCTTGGATATAATTTTTGTTGCCTTGAACCCATTCTTATTTCAATCTCATGATTGTGTTTTTACTCTTTTAATGCTGGTTGAATGTTGAATATATTGGTCCTGGCTCTCCATACATAAAGCCATGTCACATATATATGTATCTATGTATCTAAATGAAGATGCACACAACACACATATATATCTACATTTATACTTGTTGATACATGTAATTACATTTAAACTTATACATACATACATACATACATACATACATATATATATATATATATATATATATATATATATATATATATATATATATATATATATATATATATATTCTAACATGCATTGACAAGTATAGGTGTGGATATCTACGTATGTTGTGTAGCTCAATCTACAGCCCAGTATTGAACAATGCCTTATTGAAAATAACATAAACTGCTCAATTACTTTGGTAAGTTTTAAATGCAATCTATTATTGCAACCATCACCAATATATGGAACCCATACATGAAACAATGTTGCCGTGACAAGTTGTTCCAAGTGATATTTATTTTCTCTCTTCAGGAAACATACACATATATTTTCATTTAAACTTAAATCTATATTTCTTCTCACATGTATTGACAAGTTTAGGTGTGGATATGCATGTATGTTGTTTGCAAAAACACTTGTCACAATGGTGGCTCACAATCTTGATAGCAGCTAAAGCTACATAACAACAGTCAACAATGCCTTATGGAAAATAACATAAATTGTTCAATTGTTTTGGTAACTTTAGAACGCTAAATATTATTGTGGTCATCAGAACTATATGGAAAGCATATATGAAACAATGTTGCCATTGGAATATTTTATTGTTTTGCAAGGTCATCGCCACTATATGGAAACCATAAATGAAATAATATTTAGCTGATAAGCTATATGTGTGAACTTTGCTCAGAATTTTGGTCAACCTTCCCAATTTTTAAGCTATTGAACAGCAATCAGCAATGCATATATATTTGCATCTACCTCCAAATACATATATATTGGTGTACATTTTTTTCCCAACTTCGTATTTATCTATTGCATGTGTTGGATTCATATATAGGAATCTGTTGCTTGGAAATATATAGCCACAAAAAAGTATGTGTTTCTTTTGTTGTGTTATAGGAATCTGCTGCTTGGAAATATATAGCCACAAAAAAAGTATGTGTTTCTTTTGTTGTGTTTCATTTTCCTTTTCATGCGTGCAGATATGTATGTATATGAAATTAGATGTAGACAACATTCATATATACTCATCCCCGTGTTTATTTTTTTGGGAAGATAGTTGTTATTTGTTTCATCCTCAAAAAGGAATTCTTAAAATAATAGGGTTTATATTAAGCCTAGTAAGAAACATTGATTTCACCATTCATCATAGTAGTGGAAAACGGGGTTTTGGTGAGAGCCTATGAGGCTCCATGACCCAATATGGTAGGTTGGAGAGCAGGCCTTCTTTTGTTGTGTTCCATTTTACTTTCCCTATGTGCATATATGTATGTGAAGTTAAACATAGACAACATTCATCCCTATGTGTAGATATGTAAATATGTGAAATCAGATGCAGACAAATGATATTGCCATGCCAGCATGTGCCAAGTGATGTTGATCTCCCAACATGTGGCAAGTGATGTTTATTTCCTTTACTCCCATGGTGATTTCTCTATTGACTAGTCAATCTATGGCTATATATGTGTGTTCTCTACATATAAACTTTAGATGCATATATACCTATATAGATTTTGTTTTATAAACATATATATGGAATTTTTTATTGCTTTCCAACCATTGCCACTACATGGAAACCATAAATCAAATTTTTAACCCTTCTAGTGTTGGGCTCTTGGTTGGAAAAAGGTGGTGGATGTTTTTTATTTTTTAATTAAAATTTTGTGGTGCACTGATAGAGAAGGCCAAACTTTTCAATTTTTAAACCTTCCAGCATCTGGTTACCGATCAGGAAAACATGGTGGGTTTCTTGGCACGTGGATAGATAAGACTAGTGAAACTAAATGCTAGTTGGCATCAACATTAATTGTTGTGTGTTTTATGCGAAGTGGTGATGGTTGTAATAACACCTACCATTTAAAACCTTGGAAAACATAGTGAAATCCTATGTAATTTTTGATAAGTCATTGTTGGGTGTCGTTCTCTAGCTTCCCCTACTATCAAAGCTATGAGTGACAAGTGATTGGAGGTTATTTTGTGTTTTTTGCATGGGGCGATAGTTACAAAACCAATACAAAAATGTCGGTTGTGATAATTTTTTTCCCATTTTTTGTAGGACACAGCCAACAGTCATCCCTATATGTAGATATGTATGTATGTATGTGAAATCAGATGCAAAGAACATTCATATATACTCCTTCCTATGTTTATTTTTTTCATAAGATAGTTTCTTTTTTTGTACGTCTATACTTAAACTTCTCCATAGAAATTAATTACTACTTGGCATTTCTTAGCCCTGTGTCCATTCATTGAAAATTGTCATAACATCTAATAAAATAATGGGTACATATGTTTCAATTGGTAGTTGTAGTTTTCCTGTTGGAGACCAGCATTATGCATTTACTCAAATTGCTTTTGTTAACTGAAATATGCGGTGTCTGTTCTTGTGTGAAGTAATTGTCTCAAGATTAGGATTTTCAAGTTCTTTATGTAAAAAAAATGGGAAACAACATCCACAACATGTGTGAAATTTTATGTAGCCAACATTCATATATAGTACTGCCTATTATGCATGCACCGATCACAACTACATGGAAACCATACAACAATTAATGTTGATGCCAACTACCATTTAATTATAAAAAAACACTGATATCATGATTGATTATGCTAGTGGGAAATGTATGTTAGCATGCAACTATAATCAATGGTGACACCAATTTTTCATCTCACACTTAATATACAGCCTATCATTCTAAGAAATATCTATCTCAACCTCATCTATGCCCTACTATCTTAGCGTAATGGTATCATAAAAGGGTTATTAATGATGTCGTGAGAATTTTTACATGTTGTCACTTGATCTCTCTTAGGAATTACTATGTTTGGCTATTACATACGTTCTTGTACTTGGATGTAGACTGCCTTCCATCAGCTTACATTCTATTTTCTTCCAAAACAACCAACCAAGAACATACATTGTCCATTATTGTGATCAATGGTGGCATCAATGTTCCATATAACACTTAAAATACAGTTTATCATTCCAAGAATGTCCCAATAGAATAAACATAGGGATCAGTATGTATCAATGGCATTTGCATCTACTATGGCATACATACATATCTGCACATAGGGGAAATAAATTTTCCATCACTGCGAACAATGGTGGCATCAATGTTCCATATAACACTCAAAATATGGCTTATCATTCCAAGAATGTGTCAGTATGTATCAATGTTGTTTGCATCTGCTATGACATACATCCAAATCTACACATGGCATTGTTCATCACTGTAATCAATGGTTGCATCAATGTTCCATATAACACTTAAAATACAGCTTATCATTCCAAGAATGTCCCAATAGAATAAACATAGGGATCAGTATGTATCAATGTTCTTTGCATCTACAATGACATACATACATATCTGCACATACGGGAAATCCATTGTCCATCACTTTGATCAATGGTGGCATCACCAAGACTTTTGTATTGCTTTAGCAAACATCCCCCCATGCAAAAAACACAAAAAAAGTGATTTGTATTTCTGTCCACTCACTCTCAATAATGTCATAGTTGAATACTTGGCCCTCACATCCTTGTTTATTGTAATGGTGCCTATCCCTTTTAGTTTTCACTCAACCTTTTATTTCCCATTTGAGTTACCTATTGTCTACATGTAATTCCACATAGATACATTTCCACACATTGTTTTTGTGTCTATATATATCCTAGCAACAGATCCCTACAAATGCATCCAAGGCATGCAATTCCTATATATCTACTTGCAAAACAAAATCTGCACCAATATATAGGTATCTGAACTTAAATGCACCTTTTTAGTTATTATTTCTTTCAGCCTCAAAAAGGAGTTGTTAGAATGATAGGTTGTATATTAAGTGTAATAAGGAACATTGATTTCACCATTGATCAGAGTGGTGGACAATGTATGTTCTTGCTTGGGGGTTTGGTGAGAGTTGATGAGGCTCCATAACCCAATATGGTAGGGTGGAGAGTAGGCCTCATTTTGTTGTGTTTCATTTTATATTTCCTCTGTGTAGATCTGTATGTTTCTAATATTAGATGTGGACAACATTCATATGTTTGATAGGCTGTATATTAAGTGTAATATTAAACATTTATCTCAGCATTGATTACATGGGGACAACATGCTCTATTTTTTAATCTTTCACCAAAAAAATTTATATGCAAATATTTTTTATGTCAAGTTACATACAATCAACATTCAAAGTGAACAACCCAATTCAAATGAAGAACCCAATTCAAGTGAAATGCATGCATAGATTTCAGTTTCAAGCATATTCATGCTTACCTAAAATTCTATTGGTATCTAAACAAGGTGTAACAACAATTTCTTCACTTGAATTGGGTTCTTTAGTTGAACTGGGTTCTATAGCAATATGCATGGATTTTCCTTTCTCTTTTGCTAGATAATCCAAAATACATGCAAACAAATACAGTGCACTATGAATCAAAGAAGAGGATCACCTCAAACAATTGTATTCATTGCCATCATCATGAAATGTTGCTATTCTTTATGGTAACTATAGTGCTTCTCTTTTCCCTCTTCATTTTCAGGCATATAGAATTTCCACCATTTCTAAATTTGCTTCCATGTTATTTTTATATGTGAGATGTAATCGTAGACATACTACATCACACCCTGTGCACAAGATATGCCTACATCTTCTTTATTTGATCTCTTCTATTGCAAATGTATTAAATATTTTTTGTTATAAATTATAGAACTGTTTATATTTCGTAATTTATATATTGGTTACCAATGAAACATGTTCACCACACTAAACTTCACATTTTCCTTGTGTTTAACTATATCTGAGTCAAACCATTTTAGATTGCAAACGTTCTTAGTTGTAACCACAGATCTCCATAATGCTAAATAGCTTTATGATCGCATGTTTGGCATGGTGTACGAGCTGAAACTACATTCTATTTATATACAAGGTAAGGCTATATATCCTTTATTCCATATCTTATTTCACAACTACATCTTAATTTCTTAAAAC
>VDFB02047397.1:11127625-11317621 GCA_007258455.2 Sequoia sempervirens | reverse complement strand
CAAATTGTTCTAGCCTGGGATCATTTATCTACTATGGCTATCCTTTATCGTCTGAAGCGGCATGTTGACCGAAACTATCTAGTTCACGGATGTCATCTGTTAGCCTCCTCAAGAAAACCCCTAGTATGTGTTTTGTTGATAGGATGGCTTGCTTCCACCATAGGTCTGAGTGCTTGGCTTTGGGGGCATTAACTGCTGTCGTTTGATGATAGTCAGCTCATTAGCAAAAGTTCACATGAGACTCTTTATGTCATTAATATCTGTCGTAATTGAGTTGGAGCCTGACGCACTACTTTGTGTGACGAGATACACATACATGGATTGTGGTGCGCCCAACATCAATTGTGTAGCGGAAGTGTTTGGAGAAGCATCTTCTCGATATATTCCAGAGATTTATGTGATCATAGGCATAGGGGGTCGTGTTGGGAGTTTCCCAACATTGATCAAATTATTTTTCATGCACACCGCCACCTCATATGCATTGGGAAAGATATCTCCTCCATGGAAGTTATCATGACTGCAATGTTCAGGTTAAAAGTCTTTAGATAGAACATGAATGCTATGGCAGTTTGAGGTTGAGCAGTCACAGGGATCCTTTGCCAGGTCTTATGGAATCTAGTGTTCAAGTCGCTCATGGCCTCATGCGGAGCTCTCTTGATGGTAATCAGTTGTTGCAGCAACGAGGAGTGGTCTCCTTTCTTTGAGAAGGTTCGAACAAGTGCCCTCTGAGCTGGTCCCAGGAGATGATAGAACCCAAAGCCAAAGATCGATACCAATCTTGGGATTTTCCTTTGAAAGAGGTGGCTAACAGCCTTATCTAGCAATATTTTCCTCCGCTATATTATGTACCCTGCATACCTCCGCTATATCTTGAAGGTGTTCGGAAGGGGTTTTGAAATCTTCTATGGAGAATTTAGGGATAGCTTTGAGGGAGTTAGTGGGAATGGAAGGCCATACATCTAGGGGTGTGGGTGGTTGTATTAGACTACCACTATCCCATGTTATGAAGTTCCTAGGAGCAGGGGGAGGGACGTGAGCCATAGAGAAAAGATTCCCATGAATCAGATATACAAGTATTTTAATTTGTAAATTTAAGCCTCCAGGTGGAGTAGATAATGCTCTAGATATTGGGCTCTTACTTCTTACTCTTTTTCTCCTTACAGGTGATACAAAACCTATAAGTCTTCTCCTCCTAGGGGTCGAGGTAGGTAACTAAGAGTACTGGAGGTGACTTCTCAAAGATGCTCTTGTTTGGACTCTAGGCATGAAACTTCTAGTTTCCTTCCTTGGCTTGATTCAAGAAATATTTATGACTTATAATCAGGCATTCAGAAAACTTCTGGTCCCACTAGGCATGCCAAAAAAAAGAACTATTGATCATCAAAGCTTGCACCTCTTCGACAGTCTTATGGGAAATTCAGTGAGTGGGGGAAAAATTGCATCTCACTGAATACATCCAAGATTTTTATAGAAAGTCAGCTCTTCTTTGGGGTTTTGAGATAAGGGGAGAAGGAAATGTAAACATAAAGCATAAAAAGTGATGCGCCAAAGCTTTTACAACATTTCAAACCCAAAACATTCCTATGAGTGATATAAATAGACACAGAATGCCACAACCCTTCATTGTTGGAAAGAGAACAAATAACAAAGGCTAACTTCAAGCATAGTGTAGAATTTCAAATCTTTCTATAGGTAGTGTTCATTAAGGTTCGATCAAACATAAAGATTTCTTACGATTAATAGAACAATATTTCAAAAATCACATGAACTGTACCTCTTAATACAACATAGTACAATAAAATAACAACTTTCATAAAAAGACAAAAGTCCAATGATATAGTCCGGTTTTCCTAAGCTACTACTCTATCACACAAGCATACAACATAGAAATCCAGTACTTAAACTATCTAGATATAGCTTGCAAGACACAGTGTTTCATTTAGAATGATAGTATAAAGAAAGAAAGCTTGAAAAAGGCCATCCATGGACAATTTCAACAAATTCTCCTCAATAGTTCGTTCTTTTAAATATCAAATGAACTTTGAAACAGAGGTCGAATGCCAATCTGACAATAGTTTAAACCTTAATAGATATAACATGCCAAAGTAAAGTAGTTCTACAACTTGCTTCTAAAAGTAATTCTAAAAACCCTAAGAAAAGTAAAGAAACTTTTCTTAGCAAAGAAATAGTAACTTGAAATCCAACCCCCAATTGTGTCGTCACCCTCCTTATATAGCCGCCAAAGAGAACATAGTCTCAACACAAAAGTAATTTCTGCCAAATGTTGATACTTGATAGCTCGCAATCTGATCGTAGATCTTTGGTTAGGCTGCAAAGATCTTTGCTCATTAATTCTCAGCTATTGCATTAATGTATTTTAGATATTTAGCAAAGATGGAGGCTTGTAAATGATCAAATCCTATGAACACTTTGGAAAAAGGGTTTTGTTGACCAATCACATTACCTCGAGGCACTGACTCAAAACTTCCATTCCCAAAAACCAAGAAAAGAAAGGCCAATAAGCTCTAACAAACTCCTAAAAGACATCATCATAAAAGAGGCACAGTCCTCTTGTAGTGAAGAGATGACATGTCACGCGAGCGGAGCTCATATTTTTTCCAAAAAATGTTTTGGAGAAAACGTCCACCAAACTGACGTGTCTCTCAGGCCCTCCTCTGAAAGGAAAACGATTCAAGAAAGCCATGCAGCCACCACGTGGTGCATTGCTTTTCTTTCCGACCAGCCTTGTATAAACTCGAACATCTCCAAAGCCAAAAAAACAAAAGAAGCCGAAGATTGAAAGACTAAGAAAAAGAAAAAATGTTTCACATTTATGAAGAATATATTTTGGTGTTAGAAGATCAAACCAATGAGAGCTATGAGATTCCTATTTGTTTCTCTTCCCCTACTAAGGAAAGAATTGTTGAACAAGAGAATGTCATCATTTATAAGCAATAAAATCCAACCATTGATAAATCCCTTACTTACATGATGAAGTCATTTTAGAAGAACCAACTATTGAAACTCATGAAAATCTAGTTTGTTTCTCTCCTAAACACCTCCTACTTGGGAAGATATCATGGTGCAAGAAAATATTGACACATGTCTTTCAAACAATAGTAGTGTGGCTTCCCTAGATGAAAATGATAAAGTGACATTAGACTCCTCTTTGCTAGGAAATCATGAACATAAGGATAAGTTTGTTGAGGTTATGAATGCACAAATTGGATCTCCTTTAATTAGTGAGCCTCCTAAGTCACCTCCCATCATCAAACCACATAGAAAGAAACTAAGAGATCTCTTGAAATCTATAATGCAGCTTGATAGTAACAATGTTCTGCAAAAACTAAGTTATAATATAGTTGCTCAAACATGTAGGCAACTGCTAACTGCTCCCACTTCATTACCATTGCCTCAACATATTTTTCCTAGTTCTCCTCATTTTCCTTTACATAATTTAGTTGAAGACCTTAAAAAGACTCCTGCTAATATATCCTTATTGGATCTTGTTCAAACATCACCTACATAGAATTGGGTATTCCAAGAAATGTTACAGATAAAGCGGGAGGAGATCCAATATTTTATGAAATTCAATGATGTAGCATCCTCCTTTGATCGTACGTATGCAAGTCACAGAATCAAAAATCACATTCCCTAAACATGAATTACCCCCACTTGAAATCCAAAATAAAAATGAATCCTTGATGATAAAGGTGATCATTAATAAAACCGTAGTTAGGAACACTCTCATAGACAATGAAGTAGGTCTTAATGTTTGTAGCATTGACCTCCTAGATAAAATTGGTGTGGACAAGAGGCTTATGCAACTTAATGATGTTAATATTTATGGATTTGATAATGTTAATAGGAAATCAGTAGGAATGATCACATAACCTATTGAGGTCAGACCTGTAGTGTTGCCTACCCCTATCCATATCATGCCAGGACCTCTTTCATACAATCTTCTCCTAGGGAGACCATGGTTTCATGCTATGAAAGGAGTTTGATCTACTCTTCACCATGAAATCAAATCTGATTACAACAAGGTATACACGGTTCAAGAAGACATGAATGAAGCTACAAATCACAAGTTCAACATGATAATAACACTTCCAAATCCCCTAATACTTTCATTCCAAAATCAAAAGTAGAACCTATAAAAGTTGATGTTAATCCTAATTGTCTTTCACCTATAATGAAACTCTTTTTTGGTGATTGAGGATCCTTAGATTTTACACCTTGTTTCAACAAAGAACCCAAAATATCACCCTCAAAGTCCAAAGATTCATACCAATGATTCATTTTTAGACACAAGTTCGAGTGATGATTGGGGTTCATTAGATTTATGCCCTCCTTTATGGGAGAGTACAAAATCTCAATATAAACACAAAAAACCTTGTGTTTCATTTGTTCAACTTGGTTCTACATAACCAACATTACCCCATGGTTGTGATGAGGGCTATTTAACTCCCATCCCTCAGGAGGGTATGTGCAGGATCATCATGGAAAAAATAGGCCCTTAAGTGGCGAAAAATTCAAAAAAATCAGAGTTAGGCAACTTGACGTAAAAATTTGAATAAGTTATCTATATTATTTAAAAAATATGTAACAATAGAATATGTAGAAAATCGAATTTAGTTTCTAAACTACTAGGTTTGTTTAAAAAAAAAAAATCTATTTGGTGAAATTTTGAAATTTCAATGCAGTGGTACTTAAATTTAAGGGAAAAAATAAGAAGTAGGTGTCTATCTGACCACCCTAACCATAATAAAATGATAATATTTTTTATAAGATTTTAAATATAAGTAGAGGGACTCATGCCTTGATGTGATGCATATTTTTTTTTTGTAACTTTTTCCAAGTAAATAATTAATTATGGTTTTATTACAACTTTTTTAAAAATATAAAAAATTGTATGTCTGATCACATAACTTGGTCAAAGGCTTCGCGGAAATTCATTTTTTTTCTTTTTTTTTTTAATCCTATATTATGTGACATAGAATGTGATGCATGTTTTGGATTCAAAAGGGTGATATTGTTTACAAGAAGCTATAGATGTTTTTCAAATCGGCTATCAATCGAGACTTTTGAGTAAGTAATTTGAATAGAAAATGAATAATAATTACTTATTAGAATTCAAATTAAAGCATAATTTATATCCGTGGAAGCTGAGAATCTCATTTAAAACTATTTTTTTGTTTCATCAATTTTGGGTAAAAAAAATAGTCATCAGCCACATACCCATCATATTGCCACTTTTTGGCCCATCATGATCCTACACATACCTAGGAGAGGATGATGCATAACTTTAAGAAACCTAAAAAGGATTTGTGTTCTCATGAAGAAGCCAATCCTTCTCAGAAACATAAACCCCCTTCATCTGAGTTGGAACATTTCTATTGTCATGGATACAAACTCCCTCCTAAACATGGATACAGGTATGTGCAGGATCATGATGGGCCAAAACGTGGTGATATGATGGGTATGTGTAGGGTACGTGGCTGATGAATTTTTTAACCCAAAACTGATGAAATGAAAAGAGTTTTTAAAGGACATTCTGACTTTCCACCAATATAAATTATGCTTTACTTTGAATTTAATAAATGGTATTATTCATTTCTATTTGAATTATGACTAAAGTCTTGATTGATGGGCTGATTGAAAAATATATATAGCTTTCAAACGGTATCACATTTTTTGAATCCAAAACATGTGTCACATTCTATGCTTCGAATACTATAGGATTAAAAAAAAAAATTGAATTTCATAAAGTTTTGACCAAGTTAAGGTGGTTAGACATGAGTTTTATATTTTTAAAAGTTGTAAAAAAAATCATAATTAATTATTTGCTTGGAAAAAAGTTACATAAAATATGCATCACATGGGTTTTAGAGTCCCTCTACTTATATCTAAAATCTTATAAAAAATAATTATCAACATTGTGGTTAGGGTGAATTGGGGCGGACACCTACTTCTTATTTTTCCACAGAAATTTAAATGCTCTTTGCATTGAAATTTCAAATTTTCACTAAATATATATTTTTTTTTTAAAATAAACCTATTAGTTTAGAAACTACATTCAATTTTTCTCACAATTATATTCTTACATATATTTTGAAATAATATAGGTAACAAATTTCAAATTTTTACATCCAAGTTCTTGGGTATAATGCTTGGGGATCATGATGGGCCAAAAAGTATGGCAATATGATGGGTATGTGGTGATGAGCTTTTTTTTAACCAAAATTGATACAAGAAACGAAGAAAAGGGTTTTAAAGGAAATTCTCATATTTCCATCAATATAAATTATTCTTTACCTTGAATATAATAGTAATTTATTATTCATTTTCTATTTGAATTCACGACTAAAGTCACGATTGATGAAATTTTGATTGAAAAACATCTATAGCTTTCAAATGAGTATCATATTTTTGAATCAAAACATACATACGCATTCTATGCTTCACATACTATAGGATTAAAAGAAAAAATGAATTTCATGAAGTTTTGACCAAGTTAAGGTGAATTAGGACATCACAATTTTATATTTTTAAAAGAAATTATAATAAAAAAATCATAATTAATTATTTACTTGGAAAAAAAATTAGAATTAAATGTATACATTACAGCCGGGACATGTGTCACTCACTTATATCTAAAATCTTATAAAAATGCTTATCATTTATTGTGGTTAGGGTGGTCAAGCGGACACCTACTTATTTTTCCTAAAATTTAGAGAGTACTTCTACTTCATTTGAAATTTCAAAATTTCACGAATGAATTTAAAAAAAAAAAACAAACCTAGTAGTTTAGAAACTACATTCAATTTTCTACAAATTCTATTCTTACATATTTTTGAAATAATATACATAACTTATTCAAATTTTTATGTCAAGTTGTCTAACTCTAATTTTTCTAAACTTTTTGCCACTTGAGGGCCTATTTTTGCCATGATGATCCTGCACATACCCTTGCCTAACTCTGATTTTTCTAAATTTTTCACCACTTAAGGGCTTGTTTTTTCCACGATGATCCTGCACATACCCATACAATGAAAATATGAAGAAAAATGATAGAGAAAAAGTGAATTCTATACCATACTCTTTTGATAAAGATCTAGGATTATCGTGACCTTTATCTCCATTTTCATCTATGGCCTTATCATCTAGTGTGTGTACGAAATCTTTTGTTGAGAAATAAATTCCCCCTACTATTGATTAAGAGAGTATCTTTTCAAGACTCCTCTAGGATTGTTTGTTATCTCTCCCTCCAAGAAAATGAAAGAAATTTTACAAGAAAAATTCATTTTATGCATATCATAGAGTTCACAGTCATTCTACTAATGAATGTAAGGATTTGGGTAATAAAATTCAACATCTTAAGGATTGTGGTTCTCTTCCTTGTGGTATAGCACCTAGTTCCTCTAATTGACACTAATTTTCATTCTATTATGTTTCTCATCAACCATATCGGCTCATCCTTTTCTTGCACTTAGTAGGGGCAAGGGATTAGATAGTCCTACCCTAGTTTTGGCACTTGATGTTGTCCCTTTGGCTAGCTTCATGCCTTCCGCATATACCTCGATTGAGATTGGGATGCAAATGACCTGCTATAGGTTGACTTGCATGTGCCTTATTAGTATTCTACTTTGTTTTCATTTTCATGTTTCTTTATGTGATGTATCTCTCTCTCTCTCTCTCTCTCTCTCTCTCTCTCTCTCTCTCTCTCTCTCTCTCTCTCTCTCTCTCTCTCTCTCTCTCTCTCTCTCTCTCTCTTTGTGTATTCCCTATATGTATCTACATTCTTCTTTATGTCATAAAGATTTTATCTTTTCCACTTTTTCTTGTGTTTTTCCTTTTGGGATGATGCAAGGTGTTGAGATTCAATGTTGACCCAAAAGGATTTTCTTTGTTTTTCCTTTTTCCATTCTTCTAGTTCTATGAGTATTTGGGGAATGATGATTTTTCTGAGCTCTATAACAATATTGTAGCAAATATATACTAACCCCGAATTTGTAGATCCCTTATGTATCTTTGGGGGCAACCCCTCATTCCTTTTTCATGGTGTAGTTTTATGTGAAAGACATATGACTTGGCATAGATATTTTTGAGGAAACTCCCATGTCTTAGGATTGAACATTTGCTACTTTAAAGAAATTTCTCATAACAATGGTGTTAGCAACCGCTTTAAAGTGGGGGCATACATTGATAATATCTTTCGACATTTTTCATGTTTCGTGGTGCATTTTTTTTAATTCTTGTGATGTGTCCATTTCTTTTTGGTGTCATTGGGTTTGATGTCCTCCAAGAGTGTGATATTTCTTAGCATACGAATTTCCTCTTATTGGTGATATGATGCATTACATTCCCTAAGTTGTGATTTTTTTACTCTTGAATTTTCCTCTCTTGAAGACATTAGGCACGATATTCCCTAAGAAGAAGACCTTACACAAACTAAGCGAAATCACTTTGAACAAAAAAATAAAATTTACTAGTATTATTCTTCATAGGTGTTAACATAATGTAGTTTTAAAGCCTTATGAAGCTTGAACTCTAAATTCAAGGCTACCTAGCATAACACACCTTGATTTCATGTGGAGCCTTGACTAGCATTTTGGTTCCTTATTGAAGTTGTCAAGAGGATAGCTTTGATATGGTATGGGAGCCTAATATGATTCTCTCATTTGCCACCCTTTTGGGACACTCACCTAGTGGCCAACCTGAGGTTCCACTACCCCAGTGTGAGCATCACAAAACAAAATTGATGGCTTAGATGTGTTCCGCACCAATCGGACCATCTAGGCTCTATCTTTCTGGTCTTTGATGTTGTATGATTATGCATCTTTTTCGTTGATGCATACATAAGTGTCTTAAATGTCTACTTTAGTGTGATTTTGTGCTTGCACTCATCCTCACACTAAAGTGGGGGAAAAATGTAGTGTAGGAAAAAGTTTCCCTTTTTCACACTTAATTTGGAGATAATTAATAATAAAATGAGCTTAATGGTGTCTTAATTTAGTGTTGTAATATGTTTTTCATATTCACATTAAGTTTAGGGCCCTTTTAAATTAAAAGGACTCAATTATGCCTCATTTTTGGTGTTGTAAGGTGTATCTTTACACTTTCACATTAATCTAGGGCTTTATTAATTGATTGAGGTTAATTTTCCTTAATTGGCCTTTTTAATTCAAATCCAACCCTAATTAATTACAAATTTTGAGGGATAAAACCTTGTAGAAACTTGCAGCCATTTAAAGACAATTTCTACATAACCCATAAGAGAAATCTATGCAACTAAGTATTAAGAATCCACATGCAAGAGAATAGACAACATACCCATGAAAATATGACACAAGATATACCCTAGAAAAACACTCAAGAGGGAAAAAACCCAACCTCCAAAAGCATTCATCTCTCATGTATTATTCAGCAATAAATATTAAAATACATCTTTTGAGTCTCCATAAACACCATTGAAGAAACAAGCCCTCTCCAAGCAATCCATGTGAACAAGCATGCAACCACACATCTTGTGTCATGCTTCAAACCCTCACAAATGCTAACCAAAGCTAACATACAAAATTGCATCTCACAATAACTACCTTTGTGATTGCTTTTATAGAAGCAAGCTCCCACAAAACCACTAAGTGGTATTTTACACAAAACCATGAGATTACAAATCCATGTCCCCTTATTTAATATTGGGTACTTTATGTATTTATTTTCCCCAATATTAAATAATTACATTTTTACAACTTAACTTATGTCCCAATGTTGCATGCAACATAAAGTGGCCCCAAGAATAATTACATTAAATATATTATGCAAGGTGTACAACACACTTTTTTCTTAACAAACCTTACATTCATAAATGTTATTTCACAGCACTCAACTTTGGAAGATGTGTGTCCTAGGAAGTGACCTAGGACGGTAATCACCTAGTCCTATGACCCTCTTTTTGCATAATGTTTAACATTTGTTGATGTGTGTTGTAGGTAAGTGGCCTAGGACCCATTTTCCCTATGGTGAATGGGTCCTCACTTAGACTGAGGACCCCCCTTTGAAATATGTTTTTTGCAGTATTTTAATGATTTTGAATGGGTCCTCACTTAGACCTAGGACCCCCATTTGAAATATGTTTTTAATGTTATTTTAATGATTTCAAATCTATAATTCAATTCCAGCTTGTGATATTTGAATTTCAGGAATTAATGTTAAGATACATATAAATACAAGGTTATTTCACTAAGTTCATCCTATATTTTCAAGCTAAGATCCTATAATTTCAAGAGAGCATTATAAAGAGCATTCAAGAGAAATTTCAAGGCATTCAAGGGTAGAATTATTGAATATTATTGCAGCAATCAAGATTCATCCATCATGTCAAATATTTTTTGCATCATGCATGTTATTTGAGCTAATATGTTGATGTAGTGTTCAAGATCTATGCAGTTGTTCAAAGGAATTATCTCATATCAAGTTTCATGGTCAAGATCTATATTCATTAAGGCCACTTTATGCTATCTTGCAGATTTCTACTCCAAGGTTTCAAATAAGGTTTGGTGAGTTGTTACATATTGTTGTTCATTCATCATTCCTTCATGATTTTCTATTTCATTTCAAGGTATAATTACCAAAATGGGGTTTGACCAAGGTAAACCTCCATTCCCTAACAAACAACATTTTTCTCTCTTTGATGTGTGATTGCAGATTTTAGGTTGAAAATCATTTGAAGAAAGTTGTCAAAGTTTCAAGAAAAGTTGTCAAATCATGGAAACTCCTCTACATATTTTATTTCCAGTTGTCCAATAGTGAACACCTAGAATCTAGGAGTGCAGAAACAAGAGAACAAAACCTAGAAATAGATTTTTTATAGCCCTAGCTAGGACCCATTCGCCATAGGGTGAATGAGTCCTTAGTGAGCCTTGAGAAAGCACTTTTTGTGAAAGGTACACATAATTTATCCCTTCCAAACTCTCCCTAAATTCTATAGGTTCCATCATTTGTATGTTTAAGCTTCTAAATGCACTTTATATATCACAATTTGGAGTTTATTTGCTATTTTTAATCTTTCTCCCCAAAGTGTTGTTTGACTCATACCCCCATCCTAACACAAAAAGGGAAATTTGTTGATTCACATCTTTTGTTGACTCATCTAAGGGGTGATAGTCAATTCTTGGTGTGGATCTCATTTCCTAATGAAAATAGAAGAATAGGACCCCTTTTCCTTCTTTGGAATCTACTTTTCCATTTTGGGAAAATCCCCTATCCTATTTTTTGATGTTTCGAAAATAAATACACATGATCAACAAGATATTCAAATAACCTAATGCTTGATCAAATTATAAAATTTATGCTATGTAAGTAAAATAGCTACAAGTGTAGGATCTATTGACTTCACAAAAATGTTAACTAGGAAAGAGATCTAAGATCCACCAAGTGAATTAGCCTAGATCTATCTTTCCTCTTGGGCTTAAAATTAGAACGCAAAAAAACTAGTGTTTGATGGTTGGAAAACTACCTCAAGGGAGAGAAAATATGATATCCACCAAGTGAATTAGCCTAAATCTATCTTTCCTCTTGGGCTTAAAATTAGAACACAAACAAACTAAGGTTTGATGATTGGCAGACTACCTCAAAGGGAGAGCAAATCTGTTAGGTTTTGGTTCCATTGTGTTTCATAGAGGAGAAATTTGATGTGTAATTTAATTAACCTATTTGACATAAACCATATATATGAAAACACAACTTATATCACATGAAAATACAAATATAGGAATGTAGACACAGAGGAACTTGTGTATAAAATTTGAGCTTAAATTGGAGGGACAAGGGTGAGGACACCCTTGCCTGAAAATGAGGGTTTTAAATGATTTAAATTTTAGATCATTCAAGTACAATCCATTTCCCACTCTTCTATAACTTGTTGTTGACAACAATTATGGACCTAAACTAAACACACTTGAACATAAGAGAAAAGGTTGTGTTGTATAGGATTTTACCTTCTAGTCAAGCTCCATCTTTGGTGTTTCCACCTCCACAATAGCAATGATGATGATGAAAAAGAGTGCTTACCATTGGTTGAGCATAAGAAAAGGAAATAATAAATGATTGTAATAAATAAATGACAATTGATAATGTTACCATTGGTATGAAACCCATATCGAAGTGATGTCACAACATAAGTTTCCATAAAGATTTGATAATGGATGATTGAATTTCCTTAAAAAATTGCAAGAGGTTAGTCCACATAATACAATAGATTGTTGTATCGAGCATGTAGATAATATATTACATATATATTCATAATTAGAGTATAATAGTGCATAGTTTGTCATAATAGTCCATAGTTCTTCAAATGAGAGGGAATATTTTCTTATATACACATCCCAATTTCTTTTCTTTGACATATGCTGACCTAGGGTCATTTTAAAACACTCAAGATTGACACTTAAAATGATAAACATTAAAATAGGACACCATTAAGAGTAGGGCACGCTCACCCTAGTCTAGGTGATTTTAGCCCAAAATTCTTAGGATGTTGGGGATTTTAATGTAGTTTCCCAATATTGCCTCTAAATGAACAAGTTATTAATATAATTAATTCTATAGGAAAAATAGGGTGCCAATATAATGTAAAATTGTCAATGGTGACAACTTGCAATGCTACAAACATAAGACTTGTTTGCCAAGTTTTCATCATGCTAATTAGCCCAAGGTACCATAGAAATGGTTTTCACCAAAGGAATTTTTTTCTCTTTACTATATTTTACTATATTTTATAATTTTCATTTATTTTTATATTTTCTAGAAGGAATTGATCTTTAGATGATCACTAACTATTTTAGTCCATTTAATGGTGTTGATGTAGATATTGGTGTCATGATATGTCAATAATGACCTATATGGAGGAATCGCCTTGTCAAGATCATGGCGCTTGTTTATAACCTATGATTTTTTTTGTGATCCTTTTTATACTAGGGTTGGATTTATCTAAATACCTATATTATGATAGAGTGTCATAAGAGTGCTTATGATAAAGTGTTGCTACTAGAACATGGTAGATTTATGAAGTGAGACTTTTTGATATGTAAGATGCCATATTGTGATGGGTGATGGTACATGTGGATAGATTATTTGACATTTTAGATGTAGTATTTTTATGTTCCAAACTTGGGATGGAAAATGATGGACTTTGGATTTTAGATTGGGATTTTTTTGTTAAGATCAATGATCATTTTGAAAGAGGTGGACACTTCTTATATACATGAGGCCTATTTTGTTGTGGCTCCACATTTTGATTGACTATTTGGATTTGAATTCTTTTCTTTGATTGATGCATTTTTAGTTAGGATCCATTTTGACTTCATTTGTTACTTGGATTTATAGATGCAATGGATTTTGACATTTCATTTTGATCTCTTACTTGGTGTGAATTTTGATTCTAATTGGTGGGTTTAAGAAAATTGGAATGACGGTTTATGATATAAATGGAAGGAGTGTTGGTAGGAACCTAACGGTAAGGACTACACATTGACCCTCTTTTGATTCTTATGTTAGATGGAGTTGCCCCTAATATTGTGGAGGTATCACTAACAACATTAGATTTGGTGATTGAAGAATAGTCAAGGCCTTATTATCTGGGATTCACATAAAATTTTATTGGTTCTAAAATGCCTTGCTCATGTAGGCCTAATCGTCATGCTTTGACATTTTTTTGCAATGAGAAATTTTAGTCTTAGAAGAAAGAGGTTAACTCATCTTTGTGTAGTAGAAAACCATCAATGTTTATTATTTATCGTTTACGAGAAATGTTGCTTTGACAAAAGCAGATCATCCTCACCATTAGATTGCATGTTTTCACATGAGAGTTGGTAAACTCGTTGAATTTAGTTTGATTTTTCCCTACCACATTCTTAAGAAGAACAACTAATGCCACAATTTATTTCTATTTCAAAACTATAGCATATTAACTATCAATGAAACAAAAATGATTCATTCATTAAAATAATATTCCTTTTAAAATAATTTCAAATTAAATTTTTAAATAAATATTTTAAAATTATATACTAATAAATTAAATTAGTAAAACTCCATTTAATAATAATTCAACACCAAAATTAAAAATCAGCCAAAAATTTATCATAATAAATGAAAACCAAAAATTTTATTTCCAACTAAAATGCCCTTGAAAGCCTCCATTACTTTCAAAGATTTCGCACGATCATTTCCTCCTGTCTTCGTACATTTATTAATAACGATCCCACTTTCCTAGCGATTTTGAAAACAGTTTGTGGTCCTCCTCTACCTGTGAAACGTGATTTGCGTTGGCGAATCCCTTAACTTCTTTCAAAAGAACAACCACCCAAGGGTCCATGAGACGGTCAAAATCTGCGACTGGAAAAGGCAGAATCCGCGCACAAAAGAAAAGGAAGGGGGCCGAGAATTCTGGATTCACATTTGACCCTATTCATTAACTCATTAAAATTCGAATATAACATGATTTTGAATTCGAACAAACTACTAAATTCGAATATAACCTAGTTTTGAATTTCAATTAACTAATTAATACGGTCAAATGTACATCTGGAGGATAGGCGTTGCCCTGAACAAGATGGTGGTACCGCCTACATCTTCCACAATACCTGGTATGTCCACGTCTATAGTGGGCGAAGGCGCCGGCTTCACGTCTAATTTAGAGCGGTAGCAAGTCCCGATCATCACGTCATCCACGATGACGTGGTTTCCTCCTCCCGTATACGGTATTTGCGGTGAACAAATTTATATAAGCATTCGTGGCCTCCTCTATTACCACTACACTTTACGACTCCAATTTCCTTGCCCTTGTAAAGAAAATCTAATACTCGGCTCTCTCTGTTATTCGGTGTATGGATTCCACAGAGATTGAAATCCCTTCGTATTTCTTGTGCCCGATATCGATGCAGCTGATGACAGACCCTGTCACGCTCTGCACCGGTGCGACCTACGACCGACACAGCATCGAGAAGTGGATGTACACCATGGGAAACAACACCTGCCCTCTCACAAAGCAACCCCTTCACAACACTGACCTCACACCCAACCACACACTGCGGCGCCTCCTCCAACAGTGGTGCGTCCTCAACTCCTCCGCGGGCGTCCACCGGATATCCACGCCCCGGCCGCCCCTCGACGCAGATGGCCTCAATAAATTACTCCCAGACATTGAATCGTTTCAAGTGAAAGCGTTGAAGAAGCTGAGATCTTTGGCCGGTGAGAGCGAGAGCAACAGGCGATTGATCGCTTCCTCCGCCGCACCGGCTGCCCTAATCCGTGTCATTGAAAGCCATTCCGCAGAGAGCGACGAAGCGGGTTCCTGCTACGATTCTGCATTCGCCTACGAGGAAGCCTTGGGAATTCTTTATTCTCTTCCTTTACTGGACGAGACGCTGGATTCGATCGCCTCAAGCAAGTGCCTGGCATCCCTGGCCTCCATTCTTAAGAGAGACGCCTCCAACGCACGATTTCATGCCGCCATGCTGTTACAGACGCTTTCAAGGAAAGGCCTGGAGCGGCTTGTTATGAACACCAACGGTGAGTTAATCGAAGGGCTGCTGGAGCTGTTGACGGAGGAGGTGTGCCACCAGGCTACAGTGGCCGCCCTAGAAATACTGACTGCAATCACTTCCAACAGCTTGCGCAACAGAATGAAAGCCATCGAGGAAGGGGTAGTCTCCGTGTTGATCGAATCACTTCCCGATCAGACTCCCGAGAAAAGAGGCAGCTGCGAGAGGATGTTATGTCTTCTCGACGTGTTGTGCGGATGTGCAGAAGGAAGGGCTTCCCTTGCCGACCACGCAATGGGCATCCCTGCAGTCTCTAAGAAAATAATGAGAGTCTCCAGCTTGTCAACAGAAAAAGCCGTTCGGATCCTCTGGTTGCTTTGTAAATTCTCTCCATCTAAGCGAGTACTGGATGAAATGTTGGAGATTGGTGCAGTCATCAAACTGTGCATGCTCATGCATGGTGAATGCAAGATCAAGACCAAAAGTAAGGTAAAAGAGATGCTCAAAGTGCATGGTATGTACTGGAACAGCACATCTTGCTTTTTCTCCGTAAATTTTAAAGAATAAATAAGGCACAGCAATTCAATGTGGAAACTGCTTTAGTTATACATTTTCCATGACTCTTTTTCAACTATGAAAGAAAATTGCATTTAGCAGAGGCTTCTTGTCTAGGGTACTCTCTCGTTTCGTGATGTTCTGAACTGTTTTCTTTTGCTGTGTTTGGGTTTTTTTAGGACTTAGTTTTCGTTTGAACTCTGGATTGGCTGACCTGTTTTACCGTTGCTGTTCTGTGATTGATTCTGCTGGCTTCGTGACCTATCTTTTGACGCTGTTTTGTTTGGAATCAATGACCTTAACCCTGCTTTTTAAATAAAAACAATGGTATAACATAGATAAATGTAAAACCCTTCTATTGATAATAGAATGTAAGGCTACTCTTGAAATTAACTGAATAATCGTGCAAGGCAAAAAAAAAGCTTCCGATGAATGTTCACCCCCAACAGAGAGGAACACTATTTACATGGGTACAAATTTCAACAGAAAATGAGATGAGATGAATGCATCATGCAAAATCAATTTCTTAAAATGTTCTTGACTACTGCGGACTGGAAATTAGCATTTGGCTAAAGTCTGCATTAATTTGATCAAAACATCCTTTACCCTTACGCAATGCAAAGGACGAATGCAGCACTTTACCTATTTTTGTACAATGTTGAAGAATTTTAAGGGTAGATGGTTCTTTGTTTTTCCCCTTTCCTTTAATCATAATTATCAATTACAAGTGTTTTCTAAATATTAAAATTTAGAAGTAAATTATAAAAGAAAATTATACAAGAGGGATATAAAATGCAGTTATATAGTAAATTTATGATGGAATCTTTTTATAAAATCGTAGTCTTCATCTTTGAATTTAAGATTTTAAATTATTTTAGAGAATATTATAATTTATATAATTTAAATATTTTATGATTATTTTTAAATATCATTTGGTTCAATGATCAAAGGTAAATTTTGACTATTAAAGATATGAGAATTGTTTATCATTTTTTATGGAGATGAGGTGTCAAATTGTTATTGATTGTTTGACTCTTAAAAAGTGTAATATTTAAGTGAATCTTTATTTTATTAATATGGAACATCTCTTAAATTCAATACAAGTTCCTTGAAATTAATATTTGTTTTTAAAATATCTATACCATAGCAGCACAAATCGTTTGGGGAAAAAATAGGCAAACCAAAAAATCAGGATTTTTTGAAAATTCGTGAAAAAATCAGGGAAATCGGATTTGAAAAAACTGTATTGTAGATTTTTTTAAATTTCATTTTATAAAAACTTAAAAATCTAAGTGCTTTCTAAGTACACTGTAAAAAACTTAAATTATTTAATGTTTATATATTATAATTTATTTAATTATATAATATACCATATTTCAGAAAATTGTATATATTCATATATAATTATATTTTAATTTAATAATATATATAAACTATATATATTTATATATGTATAATTACATTTAATAAATTAATAATATTAAATATAATATTTAATCATCTATTCATTTCATGTTCATTTTAATTTAAAATGAACATGAAAATGAATAGTATGATTAAATATTATATGTAATATTATTTAATAAATTAAAATGAACACGAAAATGAATAGTATGATTAAATATTATATTTAATATTATTAATTTATTAAATGTAATTTAAATATATATAATCAATAAAAAGTAGGGAAAAAATACCTAGTTCGCGTGAAGATAGTCGGCAAACCAAAACACATCCAACCTCTAGTCCAACAAACCTTAGGGTGTTCCACACATCATCTCATTTCAACAATTTTTGGGTAGTCAATGCAGCCCAAGAAATCGCAATTTTCAAGCTGAAAAAATCGGGATCAGCCACAATTTTTTAAAAATCGCGATTTCTACGATTGTTTGCAGATTTATGCTTCTATGATCTATACTAGTATTTCTATAAAGTAATTACAACTTGTAAATCTTAAATTACTATAAACTCTAAAGTAAATTTGAAATAATTATTTTTTTTGAGATAATAATAATTTAAATAAGTATTCTCATAGTGGTTAATCAAAATTCAAAGATTTTAAAGCTTCAACATAACCTCAATAGATTGAAATTGAATATAAAGGAGTGTATTGGAGATAACCAATAACTTGGAGTAAGTTATAAATTAATATCTAGAAGAGATTTAGAAAAATAATAGAAGTTTAATCTTTCCTAAATACAAAAGACAATTTTCAATCCAAAAGTATGCCAAATATGAAAAACAAAACTAGAAATTTGGTCCCATCTCCTAGAATAAGATTATGTCAAGTAAAAAACTATAGCCTTAAAGGTCACAAAAAAATTATGTATCTAGTGCCAAGCATCTTTAACAAGAGCATATACCAAAAAATATTGATAAAAGATTATGTTTTCATATAAAAAGAACATCCTTTTGCTTTTAAAAGGAAGGGGGTAAAAATTTATTGAATCAAAGAAGAATTACAAAGCATCAAGTAGCAAGCCCACAAAACCACCAATAGTCCCAAAAACAAAAGTCCCCGAAGGAACCCGACCAAGGAACGAATTACATATGAAAGTCTTCCTTGATTCTTTTTGAGCAACAAAGACAAGTATGAGGATAGATGTCTCCAGTCATCAATCATCCACCTCTCCAGATGCTTAGAAGCCCATTTCGCCAAAAGACCAACCACTCTATTCCATTCCTTAGGAATGTGACAAAAATAAACAAATTTCAAAGAATTGCATAGATTCACAATATATTTAATCACAATAGCCAACTTCCAATTAACACCATCAAGTCTCTAATCATTAAGTATATCAACTACAATATGTGAATCAAATTCACAAATAATCCTTTTCCAACCAAAAGAACAACTTCTTTCAATAGCATGAAGAATCGCAAGATTCTCCATGAGATTGTTGGAATGATGACCCTTATAAATAGAGAAGAAAAACACCACCCCATCATAGCTATCTCTTGCAACACCTCTAATCCTAGTGTGCCTAGGATTCCCCTTGGAAGAACCATCAGTATTTATCTTTGGAATTCCTTGGGGAGGAGGATGCCACTGACCCGCTCGATGAATCTTCTTCTTCACCTCATGAGGCCCCTTACAAGAAGAGAACCAAACCCTATATCCACCAAGTTCAAATTCCTCACAAAAGGGATATCACTAGAATCCACAGTAACTGAAAGGCCACACATGGTTAAAATAGTCTCTTGAATATTATTGAAGATCTTCCCCCATAAATGATCCACAACCAACTTCACATCTTGAAAAATCCTTCTATTTATTTCTAACCAAAGGTGCCAGATAATAAAGGTAGGCCCAATAATCCAAGCAATCTGAAGGAAAGTTGTCTTAGTAGGAGGTCTCCCCAAAATTTTCCAGAACTCCACCAAAGATGAGGCATGAACACAGACATGGTTCCAAATCCCCCACCAACGATGTCAAATCTTCCTAGAATAAGGACACTAAAAGAAAAGGTGGGAAGAGCACTCTTCACTATTGTTACACAAAACATAGATGGAAGGACCTTGGAATCCTCCCTTCCATAGATTATCCCAAGTAAGACATCTATTTTGAACAACCAAGCATACGAAGAAGTTACACTTAGGCCAATAAAATTTATTCCATACTTGCTTCCACCAAGGGACGCCAACCTTACCATACAACTATCTATCCAACTCCCTATGCCAAAAAGCAATAGAAAATCTACCCTTTGGATCAAGGCCCCAAGCCAAAATATCCTTATCTTTGAGAGAGTTGCACATTCTACTAGGAAAAATTCTAGCAAGCTCTTGTCTTGCCTCCAAAGTACCTCCTGGAGGCCACTCTTGGGGATCCTTCCAATGAAAAGCCTCAACCTAACCCAAGGCCTGAACAGTTTTGAAATCCTCCACCTTACTCCAACCATTTTATGTCAAATTATCACAAAGAGGTTATCAATAGGGGGATGACCATCCCAAGAATCATACCAGAAAAGAGTTGTTAAACCCTTGTTGCAAATCCAGAAAAGACCCTCCTTATTCAACTTAGCCACTCTTTTGAGAGTATCCCAAATCATAGAACCCTTCCTCAAGAGACTATATCGAGGAACATCATAGGAAGACACCCCACAAAGATACTTATGAGTGAGAATTCTAGCCCAATCCTAATCTTGGCAAGTGCACTAGCCCCAGTACAATTTAGCAGCCAAAGTTTGACCATTCAAACCAGCAGACTTGAGACCAAGACCACCCTCTTATTTTGGCCTGCAAATAGATTCCCGCTTCACCAAACTCCACTTAGAATTGAGAATATTTCCTACCCAAAGGAATTGATGAGCTAGAGCATCAAATTCCCTAACAAAGCGGGCATGAGAAACTTGCACAAAACATCGATAAATAGGAAGAGATTGAACAATTGATTTGAGAAAGATCACATGACCTACCAAAGATAGCCACCTATGAGTCCAATGACTAACCCTTCGACAGAATTTATCCAAGACATCCTGCCAAATTTCCTTAGGTTGAGGGCCCACAGTAAGTGGAATCCCCAAATAGATTAGAGGAAGAGTGCCAATTTGAAATCTAAGAATCTGAGCAATCCTAGTCTGAATAAGCTGAGGAGTATTAAAGAAGAAAATTGAGGACTTATTTTCATTAATATTTTGACCAAAGGTAACCAAATAAATATCCCAAGCCTTCCTTAAATTAACCGCTTTATTTATTTTGGCCATTCCCATTAAAGCAGTATCATCAAAAAATTGAAGGTGGGATAGGGGCGGTAGACTGTTACCCCAACTCCACCCTTGAATCATCCCTTGACTAACACAAGACTTGATAAACCTCCCAAGCCCCTCAGCCATAATGATGAACAAGTAAGGAAAAAGAGCATCCCCTTGTTGAAGACCCCTAGAAGCTCCAAATAATTCAGAAGGCTCCACATTGATAAGTACTGAAAAGGAAGTAGAAGTCACACAACTCATTAAACAATCAACCCACTCCTTAGCAAATCCAAAACCTAAGAGAACTTTCTACAAAAAGGCCCATTTGACTTTGTCATAAGCTTTTTCCATATCTAGTTTATTGAACATAGCCTTCTCCTTAGAGATTGTCATTGAATGAATGGCCTCGGTAGCAATAATAACCTCATCCAAAATTTATCTTGGATTACAAACACTAAAATGTAATAAATGGTTTTCAATAAGAAATCATTGGTATTAAAAACACTAAAATCTAATAAATTGAGAAATTTTAAGTTATACAATAGCATCCTATATTGTATGAAATATTTTGGCCTAAATGAAGCTAGGAAAATGAAGATTCCAATCACCATTCATTTTTAATCATTGGAATATTAGGTGAGATCCACCTATAGCCTTTCTTTGGGGTGTAATTATGGAAGGGAGTATTGATGTGTCACTTCCAATCCTTCCACTAAGCTCTGAGAGATCTCACCAAGATTTTGTGCATATAATGAGAAAGGGTAGAGTCAATTATAGCTCAAGATAGGTTTAGAATTAAAATTAGTATAATATATTTTTTCTCTAGCTTGAGGACAAGAAATCCATGTACAATTGGTCTTAGAATAAGTATATTTGAGATTTTAAATTAGCCTCTTAAATAATTTGAGGGAATGAATATAGAGAGTAGCTATAACTAGATTTTTTTAAAAGAATGATCAAATGCCACTAAATGGAGTGATAGTTGTTGGATAATCTATTACAAAATTTATCCCCATTATAAAGAAGTCATGGCTTTATCAATTCTTGGGCTTTCTTGCTACTTTTTGCAAAAAGTGCCATTGATTTTGATGGGAACTAGAGAAATAAATAGAGAAAGAAGTATAAGGAAATTATACGTAGAGAGCCCATATAATGTGCCAAAATTGATGTAGTTCCCCAATAAAAATTATAGGGTTTATTACTATCACATTGTCTAGCCATCCATTTAACACATAGATCCATACCATACATAAACACTAATAATCCCTAGCCCTCCAAATTCTATAGCAAACAAACATATATCCCAAGAAAATTTGTGAAATCCTTTATTATGGTCTAAATTGGCCTAAAGGTTCAAGTCATAGAGTTTTTTCAATATTGTAGTATGACACCCTAGTAAGAACCTAGCAAGATTAGTAAATATGAGTTGCAACTTATGAAGTTTAGAAAAAAAATATAATTTAGTTGTTGAAAAAAGTGGTTTAATGACCTAGTTGGCAATATAATTCTCAATTATCAATAACATACTACCAAAGAATGAATTGGAAAATTTAAAAGGAAAAGGGAATTCCTAGAAATTTAAAGTTTTATTCATTATCAATGTATAGTTCCCATCCAAAAGTATAAA
Source organism: Sequoia sempervirens (assembly GCA_007258455.2). Taxonomy (NCBI): domain Eukaryota; kingdom Viridiplantae; phylum Streptophyta; class Pinopsida; order Cupressales; family Cupressaceae; genus Sequoia; species Sequoia sempervirens. The sequence goes on along the minus strand of VDFB02047397.1, from coordinate 11,295,203 downwards.
GCTAATATGGGGGTTGGGAAGAATTTTGCATGCAATATTAGTAAATGTTATTCAACTAGATGTTAGAGTGAGAGGCTAGGAAAAAATATTGAGATAATTGAAGGCTTGGTGATCATTATATTCCTCCTCATTGAGCATCAATGAATCATCTATAAAGTGTTCATTAAATAATTTTGAGAGATAGTACAAGGTAGAAAGATACCTTTCACCTTTATTATGAGATAGCATTGCCAAGGAGACATCCAAAATCCTTAGTAGAAAGGTCATAAGGATAATTTGTAATAGGAAAACCTTATAGACAAAAAATGACTAAGGGTTTATATTAGAGACTATTAATGGTGAGACAAGAAGAATAAAAAAAAGATATTTAAATGCATTAAATGAAGATGTGACCAAACCCTAGATCTCTAAGCATGGAAATAATGAAAAAAAAAAATTATAATTTAGGCCTTCCCAAAGTTAACCTTGATGAATAATTCTTACTAACTAGATCTATGCACCCATTCCATACTTTCCCAATAACAATAAAATTGTCAAGTATAGACCTAATCTGAATAAATATAGATTATTCAAGATTAAAAAAAAATGAGGGATGTCTAATCTACATTAAAAGAGCTTTTCCAATAATTTTTTAATATACACTGAAAAGAGCAATCAACCACAAATTACAATTCAACACTAGGTCACCAAATTTAGATTTGAGATTAATATTTCCTTGGTTAATTTTAGGTCCTAGAGAATTATTCTAAAATTCTTCAAGAGAGGATTAAAAGGAATCATAACCAACATCATTCCAAATTATTTTGTAGAACCCAAAAGGAAAGCCATCACTTGTAGGAGCTTCATCATTGGTCATTCCAAACATAGTCAAGTATATCTCCTCTTCATAAAGTAATTTGTCACTAGTAGAAACCTACATTTTTGAGAGTTATGGATATGGCACAACATCTAGATAAGACTTAAGAGTTGATTCTATATTTAGGGATGGATATTACACTTAAAATACTATTATATTGTTGAACAATGGAATGAAGGACATAAGTAATGGGAGAGAGGATCTTGTAATCATCCTTGATGCACTTAATCTTTTGAGAAAAATTTAGGCCACAAGGCCTAGAAATTATTTAGACACATAATAGCCAACTTTTAACTAATGAAATAAGGCTTTTATGTAAACTCCCTTAACAAGTATAAATCAATACTTACATAATATGCCACTACTTAGTAACCTAAATGTGAATGGTTTATGAAAGTGCACCACTTTGATCTAATAAAAAAGCTAAATAAGCTCTAAAAACATGTTCACATAGGATTTATGATGGAATTTTTAAAACTACCAACCAAAATCTCTTAAGAAATAGGTACTACTAGTTAGTAATTGTGTTATACCACCAATAAAATCAATCATAATCACATTTCTAACAAGAGACCAAGTTCAAAAGGAATAAAATATGAGATAGCATAAATTAATACTAGGGAAATGATCAGTTTAAAAACATTTGAGTCCTTTCATTCTTAATGTTTTGAGGACCCCACTCAACCTTGAAATAGATAAGCAAGTAATCTAAAAGGAAAAAATCCAATAATAGTTCTATAAGGAAGTTAAGGTAGTGGAACAACTTCCTTCACTAACCTTGAGAGGAGGGTAATGTAAAAAAAATTCAAATATTTATAGTAGTTAGTAAAATTAAATAGAAATATACATAAATATTATGCATACCACAACACATTGATTTGTGTGGGGAAAAAATTTGAGAGAAAAACCCAACACTCCAAAAGATGCAAAACATATTATTCAAAAATTATTTAGATTACAATATACTTGTAGATAAAGCTTATCATGGGAATATCACCAACCAGAGATCTCGAGGAAACGTAATAGCTATCAAACTCTTAGAATACATCACAATACGTAACCACAATGCAATTACCTCATAAAATAGGGTTTCCTTCTAGGGAAAGACAAGCCAAAAAAAATTCTACCATCAGATCTAAGACCTAATGATGAGTGGTCTAGATTTATAATAATAAAATATGCATTTAAAATGTGGATTTTTGGGGAACTACCCCAAACCCCCACTAGGGTGTGTGACCCCTAGACCCAACAAGCAGGATATCTCCCCTTGCAACCTCATGCACTCAGTATATTAACTTGTATTAATTGTAAGGTTGAGAAACCATTTTTCCTAATAATCTCCCACTTGTTAAACACCTTGCAAGAGCAATGGTAGAATCAACACCATGATTTAGTTGTTGAGGTTCAAGATTCCCAAGACTCTGAACATAATCTAAAGGGTGCTCACAACCTTAGTTAAAAATAATTTGTAACATTCATCAAAGTATCTACCTTAGCTAGATTCACCCTACCATCCTCAACCATATCTGTGACAAAATGATATTGTGCATCAATGTGCTTTGTCGTAAGATGAAATGACATGTTCTTAGCTAAGAATATCAAACTCTAACAATCACAATAAACTATCACTATACCTTGTTTTCTGTCAACATCTAAATAGTCTCTTAAGCCAAATGGCTTCTTTAAAAGCATGAGTAGCTGCCATATACTCAACTTCTATACTAGCCAAAGAAACCACAACCTATCACTTACTTATCCAATTGATTGCACCACCAAATAATGTAAAAACATAAGTGCTAGTGGATTGATTGTTGTCAACATCACTTTCCTAGTCTAAATCTTCATAACCATGAATATTAATGGAAATTTTGTCTCCTTTCAAATTACCATGATAATACAAGGAATACTTTGAGGTACCCCACAAATATTTGAAGACTCTATTAATTTTATGTCAATACATTCTACTAGGATAAAAAATATATCTAGAAAGAACTCCCATTTCTTAGGTATTTTCTTGTCTAATGCAGACCAAAGCATACATAAAACTACCAATTGCACTTTCGTAAGGCACTTCACTCATATCTTCCATTTTTTGATGAAATGTTGGATAATTTGAAATAGATAAATTCATCCTAGTTGTAACAGAAACACACAATGGACTACAATCTTACATTATAAACCTCTTGTAGAGAAGAGGATTTCATGGCTCATGAGTTCTCTTCATTCAGAGAACCTCATGGAGTGATCTGCCCTAAACTACCTCAAGGAAAAAATGTGAGAGTTCTAGAACCAAAAAGAGTAGATCACAAGGGTTTTTTGGACAAACTAATGGGCTCTTAGCCAAAGGACATCAGTGTGGGATACAGATGATAGCGCGACATGCTAGCATCTCGCATGGACTAGAAGGTGATTTTATCATAGAAAATAGTTGAGTGACTACTAACAATAATATTGCTAAGAAGTTACAGAATGTGATAAAGTAACTGAATGTAATAGAACTGAAGTAAAGTGAAATAGAAATGATAAAGTAAGAGAATAAGAGAGAAAATTCTCACAACAATCCAAGTAATGAATCCTCCAGTGCGTGAATGTATTCAATACCTACATGCGTAAGATCTAGAGAAAGTGTTGGGGTTGTGTAGGGGTTTTCCTCAGTCAAACCCCCATTTTGTTGTTCCCACCTCCATAGACAGCCAAAAAGATAAAGAGAGTGAGAGAAGTAAGTAGATGCAATGTGATAAAAGCAATGCCTTCTCAAGGAGGAGAACCCATATCACAAAATATGAGTGATAAAAGAAATCCCCGCTCGAGGAGGAGAACCCATATCACAAAGTAAGGATGCAATAGATAGGGGGTATGGAATCCTAGGATGCTCTCAAGCATGAAGTGAAGGAGATATCAACTACAAGGCTTAAGCAATCCAAAGAGGGAAAGCGATAAATGCAATAGCCAAGAGATTTGTAAAGAGAGTTGTAAAAGCTTGAGAGTGCTTAAGGTTGTTGTGGAAAGCTATATGAAGTTGTGCAATCAAAATAACAAGAGAAAGTGTCAGAATCAAGGCTGCAAAGAAGCTAGAGGTGAAGATAGAGATCAAATGAGTTGAAAATATGACTTTTAAAGATGGAAAAGAAGCTTCCTGAGCAGTTACAAGGCATGTCAAGCCGTTACCACCAACAAAAGCATATGACAAGTCGCAAACATGCTCAAAAACAACTGTTTGAGCATTGAAATGTCGTAGGGCTCTAGCTCAAATTGCTTCAAGAGAATAATACACCCAAAAGATAGGGAATCATTCAATATCGAAGAGAGAAAGAGTATATACTCAGGATGAAGAAGATGCAGATCTTCAATCTAGTATATACAATTGGGAAGAGAAGAGAGAAAAGAAAGGATCAATGAGAGAGAAAGGAGGAATTAAAATTCCAAGAGAGATAGCTCCACAGGTACTCTCTCCTAAGGAGGTTCAAATAAAAAGAACTTCGTAGCTACGTGGAACTATGAAGTTGTACAAAGTACACTGAAGGTCCTCAGACCAATGATGGACAAATCCCATAGGATGAAAGCATCTTACAGGCCTAAAAACCTACAATGAGGCAACCCCGATATCTCTCACATGAAGGAAGCCCCATGAAGTAAACGCCTTATAGGCCCACAGACCCGCAAGGAGGCATCCCCCAAGATCTCTTACATGGAGGAAACCCAAATAAGTAAGCGCCTTATAGGCCCATAGACCTGCAAGGAGGCATCCACCATGATCTCTCACATGGAGGGAACCCAAGGAAGTAAGTGCCTTACAGCATTGCAGACCTGCAAGGAGGCATCCCCCACATGGAGGAAACCCAAAGAAGTAAGCTTCTTCCAGGCCCATAGACCTACAGGAGACATCTCCCAAGATCTCTCACATGGAGGAAACCCAAATAAGTAAGCAACTTACAAGTCCATAGACCTAGAAGGAGGTGTCCCCCAAGATCTCTCTCATGAGGGAAACCCAGATGTTAGGGGGCTCCATAGAGTCAGATTGGAAAGTGGTCTCATAGGTGCACCTACAAACTAACATGTTAATCCACAGAATAAACATGTTAGGAAAGCATAATCCAAAGGATCTCTATAGGCTCTCAGTCCTATAGAGAAATACTAATCAAAGAATCCTATGGCTACTACAAGTTGTGTTATAGGACAATCACAAAAAATAAGGGTCTAGTCAGGTTGCCCCCAAACTAGACGCCATGGAATTTATTTGAGATAAAAACTTTCAAAGGGGCTCCCTTGGGAACCCTTCAGAAGAAAAAGGGGGTCCACTAGAGGGACACTTCATTTGAAAGATAGAGAGAAGAGAGGGGGGTCCTTAAGAAGGATGCACATCTCCATAACAAGTTATCGCTGCCCCCAACATACAGGGGAGGAGAACCATGCAAGATACTTAGAGCATAAAGGATAGATGTAAACCTCGATATCACTTGTCATGTAGGTCCTTAAGAAGGATGCACATCTCCATAACAATTTATCGTTGCCCCTAGCATACAAGGGAGGAGAACCATGCAAGATACTTAGAACATACAGGATAGAGGTAAACCTCGATATCACTTGTCATGTGAAGAGCATGCAGGTGCATCAACAAATAAATGATTGATGGCACTTGAATCAAAAATTTGTTGTATTTTATCCTTCAAGGCCTTACATTCACTGGTGGAATGGCCAAGCACTCGATGGTATGCATAGAAATAATTTTTTTCTTTATCATGTTCATGATATTTCTTACATGTAGGAGAAGGAAGAGTAATTAAGTAGGATTTGAGAAGCCACAAAAAAATAAGGTCTTTATCAGATAAATAATGAGGAGTAGGAAGCAACCCTTTCTCTTGTGCAGAAAGACTCGACTGCTCATAAGAAGAAGACACAAAGGTAGAAGACAATGGAGGATGAATATTTTCAACAGAACAAGGTTGAGAAGAATTTGTGTCCCTCAACCATGGCTTCCATTTAGATTGTTCATTTGAGCAACGAAGCCCCAAATTACACTTGCGAGGTGCACATTCTATAGGGACCTAAACTCTTTGTTCGTTACACCCACAACCTTATGCCCATAGCCATATTTAGAGGCAAGCCTAAAGCCAAGGCCATAATGTGTTTGCAAATCTTGAGGAGGAGGATCTTCATAGAGAGCATTTTTCCAGCAATGGGGATTATGCTCCTCTATGGGATCGCCATCATCCTTATTAACAAGACTACCAACATTATCCTCTTTAGAAAAAGCATAATCATCTTCCTTAGAAGGAGGAGCATCAACATCATGGACATTACAACTGTTGCTCACATTACCCCGTGATGCAAAAGAATAACCATCTTTGATAAAGGGTTTGAATGATGTTATCGAAAGGTCTAAGTGGATTGGGTCAACTTTATATTATCCAATGAAGGACTTTGTAAAGTCTATAGAACCCCAATCATCACCAATACATGTATTTCTTTGAGAAGTAAGAGGAGTAGACTTACTATTTCTTGCTTTAAAAGGATCTTCTCCAGGGACATCTATCTCAAGAGTATCATTTGTAGTAGGTACTACTAGAGTAAACATCGACACATTGGAAGACACTGAATGAATAAGAGTAGGAACAACTGAAACCTGGCTAGTAGCTACCATTTCGCATAAGTGCATAGCCTCAGGGTCAACCTTGACTCTAACTACTTGGTTGTTACAAATGAACTTAATAGATTTATGCAAGGTAGACGGGACTGCACCCATAGCATGAATCCACCGTCTACCAAGAAGAAGGTTATATGGTAATTTTTCTGACATAAAATATATAAGGGTTGGTACAATAACAAGTCCCTACCTCAAAGGAAAGACTATCATTCCTAGGGCTTGTCAACTGACATTATCGAACCCACGAACAACAATAGAAGAAGCATTAAGAGAAGATGAATCAATATTAATCTTAGTCAATAGATCAATGCTACATACATTGAGCACCAAACTAGCGTCAATGAGAGTATGTCTAATGTTGATGTTATTAATGTTAACTATGACCATTAGAGGATCCACTTGCTTCTACATATCTAGAGGTGAGAGTTCCCGTGGATAGAACGTAATATTCGACGAGTCCGCAAGAATATAGCTATCAATGCATCAACATCTTCCAACCTAGTGGAAGAAGGCAAGAGGATATTTTGCAAGGTTTTCTAAAGCATACCTTGGTAAAATAGAGTAGATTGAAGCAAGTCCCGTAGTGAGATCTTAGCCTAAGTAACAAGATCGCAATCACCAGGTGCTTTAGTGATAGGTTTAGGAGATTGAAGACGGTTATTTATTCATTCTATTCTTATAAGTATGGGCTACCTCTCTTTAAGAGGGAGCCTTAGAAATATTAGGAGAGTCACTATCAAATGGAACACCATTAATAGAACAAACCCTTTTAGGAGAAGGACTAGCTAGAGTCAAATAAATGACCAGTCTCTTAGGCCTTTGAGGGGTAGTAGAGACATAGATTACATTTACAAAATCATCACAACTAGCAGAATAACTATTCGAAGAAACATTCTCAACATCGATCCAGGGAGGATCAAATGTGGAAGAAGCTTCATCATTCACTAATACATCATCTCTAGAAGAGAGTGCATTGGAATGAAGAGAATGTAGAGTAATGTTAAGAAAGGTATCAATGATTTCATCTTCTTGTGACAAGATATCCTTCAAAGCAAGAGGAATCTCATGAGAAGGATTTAAGACACCAAGTGACATGGGAAAAGCCAGGTCACTATCACATGCATGAAATGGAACATCATTAAAAATTTGAATATAATTAGATACTAAACTCACAAAAGAGGATATTAAATTCATTTTGGCAACAAAACTAAGAAAAAACAAAAATCCAAATTTTCATTTTTTTTTGGTATTTTCTATGTTCTAATAATTTGCATTTTCAAAGGTCTTCCAAGCAAAATTTGGTGTTGAAACCCTTGGTGGTCCCTAAAATTCAGCTGTCAAAGGCATGATATTTTAGGGACTAAACTAGTCCTCTTGGAGACCTTTCCAATGGTGTAAATGATTCTGAATTTTGAGCATCAAGTCAAAAGTTATGACCCAACCAAGTTGGGGTAAATAAATTACTAGTTTTTTTGAAAAATATTCCTCTTCACGTTACGTTCACCAAAATTTAGTGAAGGGGGATTTGTGGCTCATGAGTTATCTTCATTTAGAGAGCCTCACAAATTGAACTACCCTAAACTACCTCAAGGAACAAACGTGAGAGTTCTACAACTAGAAAGAGTAGATCACAAGGTCTTTCTAGACAAACTGACGATCTCTTGGCCAAAGGATGTCAACGCATGATACAGATGACAGTGTTGCATGCTAGCATCCAAGAGGTGCAATGGAATCTCGTACATACCAAAATTTTAGTTTATCACAGAAAATAGATGAGTGACTACTAACAATAATATTGCTAAGAACTTACAAAATGTGATAAAGTAACAAAATATAATAGAACTGAAGTATAGTGAAATAGAAATGATAAAATAAGAGAATAAGAAAGAGACTTCTAATAACAATCCAAGTAATGAAGCCTCAAGTACGTGAATGTCTACAATACTTTCATGTGTAAGATCTAGAGAAAGTGTTGGGACTGTATAGGGGTTGGCCTCAGTCAAACCCCCATTTTGGTGTTCCCACCTCCATGAACAACCAAAATATAGAGAGAGTGAGAGAAGTAAGAAGATGCAATGTGATAAAAGCAATCCCTGCTCATGGAGGAGAACCCATATCACAAAATATGAGTGATAAAAGCAATCCCCAATTGAGGAGGAGAACCTATATCACAAAGTAAGGATGCAATAGATAGGGGTATGGAATCCCAGGATGCTCACAAGCACGAAGTGAAGGAGATATCAACTACAAGGCTTAAGCAAGCCAAAGAGGGAAAGCAATAGCTGTGAGAGCCAAGAGATTTGAAAAGAATGTTGTAAAAGCTTGAGAGTGCTTAAGGCTATTGTAGAAAGCTATATGAAGCTATGCAAACAAAATAACAAGAGAAAGTGCCAAAATCAAGGCTACAAAGAATCTAGAGGTGAAGCTAGAGATCAAATGATTTGAAAAGATGACTTTTAAAGAGGGAAAAGAAGCTTCTCGGGTAGTTAAAAGGCATTTCGAGCCATTACCACTGACAAAAGTATATGACAAGTGGAAAACATGCTTGGAAACAACTATTTGAGTGTTGAAACATCACAGGATGCTAGCGCAGTGCACAAACATCCGTGCGACACACTAATGTCTAGACACATCATGGTACAAAACAACACAAACAAGAAAATTACAAGATTCAACACAAAGCAGACATGCAAGGGTAACTGCTGGAAAGTGAGCCTTTGAGCATAATGAGAGGGTAAAAGGCTGATGCAAGGGCTAAAATGAGCCTACATAGTTGCTAAGGGAGTGGACACTAAAGCAAATACAAAAATGTATGTGAAATTGTAAGAGGTGCAATTTTACAACATTACATTTTCCCCCCACTTTAGTAGGCATATGAATCTACACTAACATGCAAGCTAAAGGAATAGAAGAATGTAAGGATCGATTGCTTCAAGAGAAGAATGGACCCAAAAGATAGGGAAGCAACCAATATCGAAGAGAGAAAGAGCATATACTCAAGACAAAGAAGATACATATCTTATATCTAGTATATACAATTGGGAAGAGAAGAGAGAAGAGAAAGCCATAATGAGAGAGCAAGGAGGAATGAAAATTACAAGAGAGACGGATCCATAGGTACTCTCCTAAGGAAGTTTGAAAAAAAGGACTTTGTAGCTCCGCAGAACTACGAAGTTGCACAAAGTACACTAAAGGCCCTCGAACCAATGATGGAAAAATCCCACATGATCAAAGTATCTCACAAACCCATAGACTTGCAAGGAGGCAACCCCAAGATCTCTCACATGAAGGAAGCCCCATGAAGTAAATGCTTTATACATCCACGGACCTGTAAGGAGGAATCCCCCAAGATCTCTCACAAGGAGTAATCCCAAATAAGTAAGCACCTTACAGGCCCACAGACCTCCAAGGAGGCATCCCTCATGATCTCTCACAAGGAGGAAACCCAAAGAGGTAAGCACCTTAAAAACTCGTAGACCTACAAGGAGGCATCCCCCAAGATCCCTCACATGGAGGAAACCCAAAGAAGTGCCTTATAGGCCCGCAGACCTATAGGAGGCATCTCCCAATATCTCTCACATGGAGGAAACCAAAAGACGTAAGTGCCTTATAGGCCTACAGACCTACAAGGAGGCATCCCCCAAGTTATCTCATGAGGGAAACCCAGTGTAAGGGAACTCTATAGAGCTAGATTGGAAAGTCGTCACATAGGCACACCTACAAAGCAACATGTTAATTCACAGACTAAACATGTTAAGCAAGCTTAATGTAAAGGAGCTCTATAGGTTCTCGGTCCTACAGAGCACTACTAATCAGAGAATCTTGTGGCTAATGTAAGAATTTTTATAGGAAAGTCATAGAAAAGAAGGGTCTATTCAGGATTCCCCCAAAATAGATGCCATAGAATTCATTTGAGATAAAAACTTTCAAAGTAGCTCCCTTGAGAACCCTTCAGAAGAAAGAGGGGGTCCACTAGAGGGACACTTCATTTGAAAGATAGAGAGAAGAGAGGGGGGTCCTTAAGAAGGATGCACATCTCCATAACAAGATCTTGCTACCTCCAACATACAAGGGAAGAGAACCATGCAATGTACTTAGAACATAAAGGGTATAGATAAATCTCAATATCACTTGTCATTTGAAGAGAAGGTAGGTGCATCAACAAATAAATGAGTGATGGCACTTGAATCGTGAATTTGTTGCATTTTATCCTTCAAGTCCTTACATTCACTGGTGGAATGGCCAAGCACTCGATGGTATGCACAGAATGAATTTTTTTCTTTCTCATGTTCATCATATTTCTTGCATGAAGGAGAAGGAAGAGTAATTATGTGGGTTTCGAGAAGCCACAAAAAATATGGTCTTGCTCAGATAAAGAATGAGGAGGAGGATGCAGCCCTTTCTCTTGTGGAGAAAGAATCCATTGCTCACAAGAAGAAGAAAAAAAGGTAGAAGACAATAGAGGATGAATCTTTTCAATAGAATGAGGTTGAGAAGAATTTGTGTCCCTCAACCATGGCTTTTGTTTAGATTGTTCATTTGAGCAACCAAGCCCCAAATTATGCTTGTGAGGTGCGCATTCTATAGGGACTTGAATGCCTTATTCGTTATTCCCACAAACTTACGCCCATAGCCATATTTAGAGGCAAGCCTAAAGCCAGGGCCATAATGTGTTTTCAAATCTTGAGGAGGAGGATCTTCATAGAGAGCAGAAGTGTAATCATCTTACTCAAAAGGAGGAGGATCAACATCAAGGACATTACAACTATTGCTCACATTACCCCACGATGTAGAAGAATAACCATCTTTGATAGCAAGTTTGAATGATGTTATCAAAAGGTCTGAGTGGATTGGTTTGAACTTATATTATCTAGTGAAGGACTCTATAAAGTCTACAAAACCCCAATCATCACCAATACATGTATTCCTTTGAGAAGTAGGAGGAGAAAACTTAGTATTTCTTACTTCAAAAGGATCTTCTCTAGGAACATCAATCTCAAGAGTATCCTTTGCAGTAGGTACTACTGGAGTAAACATCAACACATTGGAGTACACTGAAGGAATATAAGGATAGGCACAACTGAAACCTAGCCAGCAACTTCCATTTCACATAAGTGCATAGCCTCGGGGTCAACCTTGACTGTGACTACTTGGTTGTTACAAATGAACTTAATAGATTTATGCAAGGTAGACGGGACAACACCCATAGCATGAATCCATGGTCTACCAAGAAGAAGGTTATATGGTAATTTTTCTGACATAACACATACAAGGGTGGGTACAGTAATAGGTCTCAACCTCAAAGGTAAGACTATTATGCCTAGGGATTGTCAACCAACATTATCGAACCCACAAATGACAATAGAAGAAGCATTAAGAGAAGATGAATCAATATTAATTTTAGGCAATAGATCCATGCTACATACATTGAGCACCAAACCAACATCAATGAGAGTACATCTAATGTCAATGTTATTAATGTTAACTATGATCATTAGAGGATCTGCTTGCTTTTGCACATCTGAAGGTAGGAGTTCCTACAGATAGAACATAATATTCAGCGAATCCACATGAATATAGCTATCAATGCATCAGAATCTATTGACCTAGTGGAAGAAGGCAAGAGGATATTTTGCAAGGCTTCATCAAGCATACCTTGGTAAACCAGAGTAGACTAAAGCAAGTACCATAGTGAGATCTTAGCCGAAGTGACAAGATCACAATCACCAGGTGCTTTAGTTGTAGGTTTAGGAGCTTGAAGAAGGCTTGATTGTTTATCCATTCTATTCTTATAAGTATGGGCTACCACTCTATAAGAGGGAGCCTTAGAAATATTGAGAGAGTCGCTATCAATGGAACACCATTAATAGAACAAACCCTTTTAGGAGAAGGACAAGTTGGAGTCAAATAAATGACAAGTCTCTTAGGCCTTCGAGGGGTAGTAGAGACATAGATTACATTTAAATAATCATCATAACAAGTAGAATAACTATTCAAAGAAACATTCTCAAAATTGATCTAGGGAGGATCAAATGTGGAAGGAGGTTCATCATTCGCTAATGCGTCATCTCTAGAAGAGAGTGCATTGGAATGAAGAGAAAGTAGAGTAATGTTAAGAAAGGTATCAATGATTTCATCTTCTTGCGACAAGATATCCTTCAAAGCAAGAGGAATCCATGAGAAGGATCAAAGACACCAAGTGACATGGGAAAAGCCAAGTCACTCACATGCATGAAATGGAACATCATTAACATTTTTAATATAATTAGATACTAAAATCACAAAAGAGGATATTAAATTCATTTTGGCAACAACACTAAGAAAAACTAGAAATCCAAATTTTTAGATTTGTTTTGTATTTTCTAGGTTCTAGTAATTTGCATTTTTAGAGGTCTTCAGAGTGGAATTTGGGGTCAAATCCTACGTCGATCCCTAAAATTTGGCTGCCGAGGAATTTTATTTTAGGGATTGAAATAGTCCTCTTGGATACCTTTCCAATGGTGTAAACGGTTCTAAATTTTGAATACCAAGACAAAAGTTATGACCCCACCAATTTGGGGTAAAAATAAATTACTAGTTTTTTGAAAAATATTCCTTTTCATGTTAGGTTCACCAAAATGTAGAGAAGGGGGATTTGTAGCTCACCATTTCTCTTCATTCAGAGAGCCTCACAGAGAAAACTACCCTAAACTACCTCAAGGAACAAACACGAGAGTTCTAGAACTAGAAAAAGCATATCACAAGGGTTTTTTGGACAAACTAACGGGCTCTTAGCCAAAGGATGTTAGCGCATGATATAGATGATAGCGTCGCGCGCTAGTGTCCAAGAGGAACAATGACATCTTGTATAGACTAGAAGGTGATTTTATCACAGAAAATATTTGAGTGACTACTAACAATAATATTGCTAAGAACTTATAGAATGCGATAAAGTAACATAATGCAATAGAACTGAAGTAAAGTGAAATAGAAATGATAAATTAAGAGAATAAGAGAGAAAATTCTCACAACAATCCAAGTAATGAAACCTCTAGTAAGTGAATGCATGTATTCAATACCTACATGTGTAAGATCTGGAGAAAGTGTTGGGTTGTATAGGGGTTTGCCTCAGTCAAACCCCCATTTTGGTGTTCTCACCTCCACGAACATCCAAAAAGATAGAGAGAAGGAAAGAAGTAAGCAAATGCGATGTGATAAAAGGAATCCCCGCTCAAGGAGGAGAACCCATATCACAAAATATGAGCAATAAAAGCAATCCTCGATCGAGGAGGAGAACCTATGTCACAAAGTAAGGATGCTCGCAAGCACGAAGTGAAGGAGATATCAGCTACAAGGCTTAAGCAAGCCAAAGAGGGAAAGCGATAGCTACTAGAGCCAAGAGATTTGTAAAGAGTGTTGTAAAAGCTTGAGAGTGCTTAAGGCTATTGTAGCAAGCTATATGAAGCTGTACAAAAAAAATAACAAGAGAAAGTGCCAAAATCAAGGCTAGAAAGAAGCTAGAGGTGAAGCTAGAGATCAAATGAGTTGAGAAAATGATTTTTAAAGAGAGAAAATGACTTTTAAAGAGAGAAAATAAGCTTCCCAGGTAGTTACAAGGCATCCTAAGTCGTTACCACCAACAAAAGCATATGACAAGTGGAAAACATGCTCAGAAATAGTTGTTTAAGCATTGAAATGTCGTAGGATGCTAGCATGACATGCAGATTTCCACACAGCTCGCTAATGTCTAGACACATCATGCTACAAAACAACACGAACGAGAAAAGTACAAGATTCAACGCAAAGCAGACACGCAATGGTAGATATTGAAAAGAGAGCCTTTGAGCATCCTAAGAGGGAAAAAGGTTGATGTAGGGGCTAAAATGAGCCTACACAGGTGCTAAGGGAGTGGACACTAAAGCAGATACAAAATGTATGTGAACTTGCAAGAGGTGCAATTTTACAACATTACACCTCTATAAAACTAAATCAACATACTTACATTGGCCAAGTCAGATCTTTTTGTTCACTCTATCTCTTCTAATTTCCATCGCAAGAATGTATTTAGCTACACCAAAATATTTTATTTCAAATTTAGCTACAAGTTGATACTTTAGATCTAAAATCATTCATTTCCTTTTACCAATAAATAACATATCATCAACATATAATGCAATAAACAAGAAATTATCATTATCATATTTATAACAAACACAATGATATGGTTTAGAATGCTCAAATCCCAAACTAGACACATATGTATCAAATTTTTGGTACCATATGCGAGGACTTTGTTTGAGGCTTTACAAATATTTCTTCAATTTATAGACCAAAATACTTTTACCTTTCACCATGTAGTTCTCTAGCTATGCCATAAAAATATCCTCCTTTAATTTACCATAAAATAAAGCCATATTCACATCTATTTGATCAACCTCTTGATCATAAGTAGCGCCAATAGAAAGAAAAATATATATAATGGATTTCATTTTTGCAATAGAATAAAATATCTTATCGTACTCAACACCCTCAACCTGAGATTAGCCTTTCTTAACCAAACATGATTTATACTTCTCAATAGCTCCATATAGATCCATCTTCTTATTAAACACCCATTTGTAAACATGTTTTCCCCCTTCAAGCAATGTTACATGATCACATTTATCATTATTTTTCAAATATGTCATTTCTCCATCCATAGTAATCTTCCAAGATTTTGAATCATTCAGACCTAATGCCTCTTCTATAGATCTGGGTTCATCCATGTTAGTATTCAAAGAAAAAATACATCTCCAATCATCAGGTGAATACTTCTCAAGTGCTTGTATATTCCTTTTAGACCTATGAACAAATTGAGTTGGAGGTTATCCTCCTCTTATGAATATTTAGAGCTAGATGAGCTCTCCTCAGCTTTTTGTCTATCTAGGGGCCTCAATTCAACATTTTTAGGCATAGAGGGAAGTTGAATCACATCAAGACGTGTTCATTTTGTTCCAATTACAATGTAACAAAAGAAGGTTTTTGCTTCTCTCATAATACCACTTATATTGTATATTACCTTTTGTGTAATAGGATCCTAAATCTTGTATCCTTTCACACCATAACCATATCTAATAAAGATACATTTCACAACCTTGTTTTGAGTTGTCCCATAACAATGAGTTCCAAACTTGGAACATCAAATTTTTTAAAGCAACGGGGGTTTCAACTACCTTTATTTGAAGATCTTATTGCAGAGACCTTTCATCGAAGGTTGACCTTTAAGTGAAGATCCTCTTCATTCAAATGCCTTAGTAAATCGAAAAAAATAATAAAATAATACTTTCAAGCGAAGTGAACTTTGCTCAAAGGTATTTTTTTAAAGTTATATGAGCCAAAAATAGTAGATTTTAGTTCCCTTTCATTTTCATTTTCTTTGTGATTTTGTCTATAATAGTGGTAGATATTTGAGTTTACGATGTAGAGATTCGACAACTTCTAGAGGTTCAAGCAAAGGTTTGCATAGTGCCCAGCAACCTACAAGTCATCCTGCTATTTTAACAAACATGCCCCTACATATGATTATTTCATTTCCTAATTTTAATAATTTTTCAAACCTTAAATTAAATATTGTGAATTGTTCATTTAAAAAATAAAAATCAAACCCTAATTTATAAATTCCAATTATTCATTTTGAAATTTAAATTGTATTTGAAACATTAATTTTATATGTAAATTTGAAACCCTAATTTAGAAATTATAATTTCTTCAATTTAAATTTTAAATTTTTTTTGAAAACACCAAGTATAAATGTAATTTTGAAACCTTAGTTTACACATTGTAATCTCTTCATTTCCAAATTAGAATTGTAATTTTAACCCCTAATTTACACATGTAAATATTTAAACCCTAATTTTCACATGTAACTCTGTAAATCCTAATTTATACATACTCAAAACTCTAATTTCATATAAATATTCAAACCCTAATTGAAACTCTGAAGATAATTTCATATAAATCTTCAAACCATAAATGAACCCTAATTTACAAGTATATCTTTGAAACTCCTATATTTTAAATCTAATGATATTTGAAGTGGGAAAAGTGATCATAGATCTAACTAGAATTAACTTCCTTTCACTTGACACCACATTTGGACACAAAACCAACCAAGTTTGATGATTATCTTGATGCCACAAGGGAGATCCAATATAATAGGGTTTGTGTTCCTTTTTAGTTATGAGGAAGATGAATTTTGTGTGCTTTTTAGTAAGCTTAATTGACATCAACCCTAGATCTAAAACTGTAATTTATTACATAGACAAAAATAGAAATTAATAAACCAGTTGAAGACATGAGAATAAGATATAGAGAGGAACACAAAATGTAATTATGAGATTGAAATGGTTGGACAAGGATGCTAGCACCTTAGACTTGAGAGTCAAAAATTTTGGGATCTACAAATCTCAGATATTGTGTTACAATCTACATTATGTTTCCTTTGACTAACCGTTGATGAAACTTCTAAATCTGACCCACACACATGAAAATATGAGGAAAGGTTGTGTTGTATAGGGGCTTGCCTAATTCAAAACTCATTTTGGTTTCTCCACCTCTACGTGTATAACAAATGATGATGATCAAGAGAGCATGCCCTAGGTTAGGCAAAGCCTAAACAATAATAATTGACTGAAATGATAAATACTAATGGATAATGTTACCTTAGGCATGAAACCCTTGTCAAAGAGATGTTCACACCTTAGGTCTCCAAAAAACTTGATTGATGAATGCCTTGATTTCTTAATAGATATACAAGAGGTTATTCCATAAAACATAATATATTGATGTAGCTAGAATGTAGAGAATAACTCATACATGGTCTTCATTGAAAGGCATGATTGATCATAATAGATTCTTACACATAATTAATTACTTCTTCCCAATTCATTTCAAGCATGATCGTGATTGATGAAAGTTCTATAATAATGTTGCTAAATTTTCCTTGAATTGTCTTGAATACCTTTTTAGGATCCTTAATTGCTCAATATATTTTTGCTTGGATTAAAATGGTGAAAAAGACTTGTATTTATATGCAATTTTTAAATTTCCCATAAATTAATTACAAATAACTGACAAAGGAATTTAAAATTTTAAATGTTAAAATATCATCACTAACATATTTTAAATTGGGCCAAAATAGGCTAGATAGGGGTGTTATACTCTAGTCCAAACCTATTTTGGGGCTTTTTGAGTCAGTAAATGAATAATAAATATTAAATCCTTGAATGTAACTCTAATTTTCCAAACATGATAATAAAATGGGAAATTTAAGAGCACAATTGGGTCTAGGAATGTATAGAGGGAGCTTAACCTAGTGTGAAATTGTAAAGGGTGACAATTTACAATGCTACATTAAGCCCCCACTTTAGTGAGAGTATGAACTTATGCTCATGATCTCACTAGTAAGGATATGTCATGAAGGGTTCATTTATCTAACATTCAAGAGGTAGGATGACATTGAATCTAGGGGATGTGCTAGCCCTAAAGCTCAAGATACTATGGAACAACAATGTAAATACAAAGGAACACACATACAAAAGGTGCAATGTATCATAACAAACACAGAGAATACAAAATGAAAATATAATGAAAAATAAATACAATGCAAACATAAGATAATACATAAACCAAACACACAAAAAGAAAAATCAAAAGATGATACCATACACAAAGTAAACATGCCAAAGGCATAAATTAGACACATGTAAAATATAATATAAATTATAAAACACAATAAGATATAAACACAAGGTTAGTACACTAAAAAGGGATTCGATTTGGTAACGTAAAGAGACCTCAATCTTAAATTTTGTCTCAGATACAAATGTTGTCCCTCAAATATAATGTTAGAAAAAATGGTGTCCTCATAAAGATTAATAAGTTATGTTATGCTAGATTACTCATGAGCTACATAGATGAATTGGCTAGCAAGTTGCATAAATGCTCAAGCTCATAGACCAACAAGCTTTGTTATTCCAAAACTATGGACTATTTTTCCAATCACACCTCAAGGAGTGCATAAAATTTTAATGTCATGAGGGATGAATCAATGCTTAATGTAATAGGGGACAAACGGATAACCATGCCTTAGGGGGTGTTATAAATAATACCACCTCAAAGGGGGTTTGTAAATGAGTCAAATATCGCAAGACATCAATTAAATGGATAGGGTAATATTCCCCCCCTTAAAATATCAATATATTTTCCATGATATTTTAAGGAAAATAATAGGCATAGGGGATCCTTGAAAAGAATACACACCAACCAAAACTAGTTATCCTTAACCAAAATTTAAAGGAAAAGACAACCATGCAAGAGACTATCATGTTGCTACTATAGAAATAGATATGGTCACACAAAAGATTGTACCACCATGAATGAAAGTGAGCAAACATATGGAGCGAAAAATGCCATATAGTGAGGAGCAACACCATATAAGTGAGATTATTATTTAAATTTATTAGGTGTATCAATACATGGAGGAGTGCACCATAATCAATAACTTGTTATATTTGATTGCTCAAGGTCTGGAATTCACTGGTGGAATGACCATGTAATTAATGATATGCACAAAAATAACTATTTTTATAAAATTTCTTATGTGTTGGAGAAGGAACAAATATTAAGTGGGCTTTTAGAATCCTCGACAAAACATTATCTTGATCTGATAAATGATAAGGAGTAGGATACAATCCTTTCTCTTGTGATGGAAAGTTAGCTTGCTTATCATAAGACGTTATAAGTATAGTAGATGATAGAGGATGAGAGTTATATGAAGGAGAAGGTTAGAACCCTAAACCTCTTTTTGCAAGGTATAGTGTAGACTTCACATGATCCTTAACTCTTTGTTCCATGTTTTCATTTATCTAATTTTAGAGATAATTTTAAATCCAATCCCATAACACTTTTCCAACTCAGATGGAGGAGTCTTGTCTAAATTATTATGAGAAGAATTGATTATTTTGAAAGAATGAAAATCATTTATAGGTCTTGAAGTGTTAATGTTAGACATCACCAACACATGAGGGGAAAAAGCTAAATATCCCCCATCACCATCATCCTAGATGATGTTTTTGGATTTGTTGATGTAGAAGAAGATATAGAAAATGAAACAAAAGACTCCTTAGGTTGAGATTTAAAGATTGTGTATTCTCCCACAAAGGAGGGTGTAAAATATAATGAACTCTAGTCATCACCAAGACATATACTTCAAGATGAATAATTATTTTGATCATTATTTGAACTAGATTGTGTTGATTTGAATGAAACAACCTTTGACTCTTTGGGCTGTGATGGTGATATTTTAGACTCCTCATTTAAATTAGGTGTAAAATCTAATGAATACGACTCATCATCATGAACATAGTATCATTTTTTAGAAAATGTGTTGTTGGTGTGTTGTTATTGATGTCAAATATGTTTCCACCACATGCACTTGTATATTGTCCTTGTTGAAGAGTTGTGTTGAAGGGCTAGAATGTTGTCATTTGTACACAATTTTACCTTATCTTTTGAAGTTCATGGTTGGATGTCAAGATTATTTGATTGATGTTCCTGATGAAAGACTTCACATGGGGTATGAAGAGAAATGTATAAGTCTCCAAACTATCAAAGGCACAAAGACTGGCACCACAGGAGCTCTATCACATGCTCTGCATTTCTCTACAAAAAAAGATATGGTCTTGCAGTTTGAGGGATAGCTCAACACAGTTGTAAGGCATGCATGTTCCAAGTTTCAAAACATAAGTGGTACCATAATGCTCTCCAATTTTAAGAGATTAATAACAAGTTAGGTTCCTAAGAGTGTTGACTAAGGTTGAATAGAAAGTCTATGCACTTCAACATATTATCTATTTTTTCCTTGTGGTTTTGTATTTATGTTTTTGTAGATAATGTGCTTGCTCAGTCCAAGTTTCATATAATTTGGTGCGGCACCAGTGATTCTCTTGATGATAGTGTGTTCTCTTTTTTTCAATAAGTTGGATGGTTGGTCTAGTGATGATCTAATGAATTTCACAAGAAAGTAATTGCATAATTCTATAAAAAGAGGTTTTGAGATGCATGGTTGAGTCTCAGTGTGTTGTATAGAAGATCCACAAGTTAATATTTCATCCTCTCTTGTACAACAGTAAGCCTAGAATTGATGTTTGAGGTATGAAGTGTTTGTGCAAGAGTGAAATGATCTAAAATAATAAACAAGAGCGTAAAGAAGTGTTTTACAAGCCATATCATTATGTTGGAGTGATCTACACAATGTTGTTTGGTCTCTCTGGTACTACCTTTGGTCTCAAGTTGATGCACAAAAGATTATGTCTTTTGGGCCGACTTGACATGTTGTGAACTACTTGTGCCAAGTGTTTGGGAGTGTGCGCCAGTTTTGAAGATGTGTTTTATGATAAATACGTCTTGACTATTTCTCAATTTTAGTCATATATGATTTCCTTCTATCATGGATGATTTTAGATCTGACTTGTTGTGATCATTGCGTATCTCATGTATGTTTTTACCTAACAAGGAGAAACTTTTTGAAGCTTGCAAAGGACACAAATAGAAGATCAAAGCTATTGAAAGGGTGTGGATATGATGAATTTTTTGAGAAGATAATGTGTGAATAGGAATATGCAAAATCCCTTTTATAATAAAATTTGGAAAAGATCAATTTAGAGAGCTCGATAGTGAGTGTATATGAAACTTTAAAGAAGCATGTGTGAATACAACTATGAGAATGTGTCTTAAAGGTAGTAAGCCGATGGTAGAAAATTTTGTTGAGCAGATGTATATGTGTGAATATACCAAAGGTAGTGAGTTGAAGGTGTGGTGCATACTTTTGAAATCTGCAAAAACTAAACTTCATACAAGGTTAGTAGCTTACAAACTTCTCAAGAATGACCCTATGAAATA
Source organism: Sequoia sempervirens (assembly GCA_007258455.2). Classification (NCBI taxonomy): domain Eukaryota; kingdom Viridiplantae; phylum Streptophyta; class Pinopsida; order Cupressales; family Cupressaceae; genus Sequoia; species Sequoia sempervirens. The sequence goes on along the minus strand of VDFB02047397.1, from coordinate 11,273,784 downwards.
CCTTGTAGATGTTTCCAAATGCAATACATGACCAAATGAAACTAAAAACATTATGAAAACAAAAACAATCACCTATTTCATAGTGGATTGGTGTCACATGTGCTAGTGACCCTTTCCCAACCCTTGATCAATAGCTAAAATGATGAAGTGCAATGGAGATGAAGAACAAGATTATTTCTCAAACCAAGAGAGTAACCTTGCATAAAAATTGTGGATCCTTGAATGAGAATGAAGGCCTTCTTTTATAGATTTTCTTGATGATAGATTGGCCAAGATGGTGAATGTGGGACTAAATATCCACCAATGAGGAGAGGCCATTTGTCAAATGATGATAGGCCAATGGTTGTGCAAGATTTGGGAAGAGTGCCCATGAGAGGGAGAATTTGAATTCAAATTTGAGAGTAAATGCTGAGTGGGGGACAAGAAAAATAGCAATAAATGCAATGTTGGAGGGACAAATCAACTTGTCATGATTTTCAAATTTGAAGGCCATGTTGAGTGAAAATGAGAGTTTTAATATATCAATTGTATAATTGATTTATTTGTGCAAGTGGAGATATCTAGAGGATGCAAGTGGGTGAGATTAGCATTTAATCAGGATTAGATTAAATTAATGATGATTAGGCTGATTTGACCTTTTAGGACTTAAATACTTGATTTATTTAATTCAGAAAAGGATGAAGTATGATTTGGATTTGAATTAAATAAAGTCATGATTTATTTAATTAAATGGATGATGCAAGATGAAGGTTGAATGATTTATGAGAGATGAAATGGTATTATTTGATTAAACCTTTGGATTGACCCGATTTACCTGATGAATGGATTTGTTGTGTTTGATCAATTCAATGAGCGGATGAATATGCATAATGCTAATTTGACGTGTCTACATTTTTCCCCTCTTTGAAGCAATTTACTTGTTGCGTTGGTTCAAAGAATAAACTTTCCGCAATCAAAATCAAAAAAATTCTAATTTTTCAGATGCCCCAGCGGAAAGTACACTGCTACATTGCCCCCTCGAGAGATCGAGTGAAAAGATTCAATTTAAGGGTCGATCTCGCGATAAAGAGGTTCAAAATGGATGGTTATGGACAATGATGCAAATGAGATGATTTCAAGATGCTTAGAATAACAAATCTATATTATCCTAAACAACTTAAATGATTATATGATGCAAGATGGATGAGATTGATGATGTGATATGCTGTGATTATGCAATGGATGAGTTAGGAGATGCTTAGATTAACATATCTATATTATGATGATGATGCATGTGAGATGATATGCAGAATTCTGATGATTTATGGATGCAAGATGAATGCATAATGGATGCATGATGGATGTATTGGTGATGATGATTAACTATTCATGTTGTGATGTTAGTGCAAAAAATGAAGAAATTAGATGATGACAAGAGGATCCAACAAGCCAACTTTATGAGAGATGATGGTGAGAAATGATGATGAGAAATGATGATGATAGATGGATGATTTGTTTATCAAGGATTGGGGTTTTCAAAGGGTCACTTGCTTTATGTTTGATAACACGCCTAAGTATGATGCATCAAGGTATAAAGGACTAGGATGGCATTGTACTTAGTGTGATGGACTTTGACTTGACAAATAGATAGGAGTATTCTTGTTCACCCCTGACATATGGAAACCTTGCTAGGATGCACTTTAGAAGTTTTAAACACCTCAGACCAAAACACGGAAAGGTATAACCAATCAATGCAATAGTCAACAAGCCATCCAAAACATCCTCTATACATATCTAACAAAGAAAGTATTCGCCAAGTTATTTTACAAGAATGTCCAACAAGCACAACAGACAAAACAATAATGATCATTGCCCCATTCCTATCTCTCTAAATCCTTCATTTGGATATCATCGAGAGGTTCTTGGACTGAGCGCAATAAGATAAGTCAAAAGAAAAAGATCAAATACGTAAACAAGTCAATGTTCTTCATACCTCTAGCCAAAGGAATTTGTTTTGATAGGATAAGAATCCAAGGTGATATCCAAAATGATGCCCATTTTTGGAATGATATATCCTAGGACATGCATTGTATAGGATGATGACGGTTTGATAAGTTGGTTGATAGGCTATTGATATAAGGTTGACTGACATGTTTGAAAATGATTGAGACTTTAATTTTGTTTTAAAGATTTGTTGCTTCGATTTTGATTTTACGATTGAAGTTTGCTTTTGCTGACTATTGTGATTGTTTCTGTTTGTGTTGCCAAAGGATGAAGGTGATGATCAATTTATTATGGATGATTGATTATTTCGAGTGAAAGCGAAATGGGACGGGTGGATTTTTCAAATATTTGGATGTTTTTCGACATTTTTGGAATGTTTTGAGGCTATTTTTGGTGTTTTTGTATTTTGCGATGTTTTTGATTTTTTTATGTTTTTTGAATGTTTTTGGATTTTTGATGTGATTCGAATGTTTTTGGATTTTGATGTTTTTCGAATGTTTTTGGATTTTGATGTTTTTTGAATGTTTTTGGATTTTGATGTCTCGGGGGCTAATCAGAGATTAGCCTTGCCTACGTTTAAGCTCAGAGACGACGTAGTTCGGATTTCAATGTTTTTTATTTTTTTCTGACTTTTTGAGTGTTTTTTGGATTTTTTGATGTTTTGGATGTTTTTGGATTTTCGCATGATTTTGACGATTTGGATAAGGACATGTGTGATGATATTAGTGCTCTGTTTGGGATTTTTTTGAAGACCAAGCTAAGGTTGATTGATCGGATTGACGGATTGATGATGATGATAACATTGTTGAGGATGCACAACAATGCGAGGATTGATTGATCAAGATTGATGACAATTGATGATAACATTGTTGAGGATGCACAACAATGCAAGGATTGATTGATCAGGATTGGTGATGATAACATTGTCGAGGATACACGACAATGCAAGAATAGTGTTAAGCAACACCATGATATCCTAAGATTATTTTTTGATTAGATTTGATTGATCATGATTGATGAAGCTTGATTTGGAACAAAATCTGTTTTGAATGATTGGATGTGACGTTTGAAGGGTGCGTTAGATGCAACTGATATTGATTGTTCAGATTGATGTTCGATGAATGATGAAGATTGATATGGAATGTATTCTCGTCAAAATATGTCATGGGCTATGATTTTTATTTTGGATTGCAGATGCTTTGACCAATTTTATTTCACATTTTCCAATGTTCGGATCACCACATAAGGTGAAGGATATAGATCAAGATTTATTCCCGAAGCAAGATGTACATATCTACCCCCAGTGTCTAGCAATGTATAGACTGTCATGGATGGATGCTTGGATAGGTGTATGGATGGATGGATATGGTAAGCATGCAAAGGATGCCAAGGATTATCTTGCGATAAGATAAGGTGTTTGGAGAAAGGATGCTCATTTGGATAATGCTTTGTGGCTCAGATAAAGGTGGGTAGGATAGGATCAATGAAAATGACCCATGTCAAGATGTTTATCATAAGCAAGTGTAAAGTGTGCACCAAAATTGTATCAAGATCAAGATAACTAAGATGATGGATGCAGATATATGCGAATGGATTGGATAAATGGTTCATGGATGGATGGATTTATTATGGATAAGATGAATGGAATGCTCAATTTATTATGGATGGGATGAGATGCTTTCAACTAGACTGGTGCACACAGATGCTTGATTCCACACATGACGCCTATTTGCCAGGTTTTCATCATGGTCTTTCCCAAAGTGCCACTGTAGTGGTTTTCACTAGAGGACGATTTTTTTCTCTTTACTATTTTCAATCCTTTTTCTAATTTTTTTGGATTTTTTTCTTTTTTAATTTTTTTGTATTTTTCTGTGAAACATTTAAAGCTCATGTTGAACCACAAGGTGTTGCTGATGTAGGTGCCTTTGTCAAAATGTGCCACCAATATCCTGCCTGAAGAAGTTGTTTCGCTAAGATATGTGCACTTGAATATAACTTTTGAGATTCCTGATCTGCTTTGTCGATACTGGAGTTAACTCTATCTTGGTGCACACATCGCGATAAAGTGCCTTCAGAATCCTTATGATCAAGGGTCATTGCCAATACACAGTCAATGTAAGAATTGGATATTATACGTGGAGGCGTGGATGGAGTGTGTTTAGGGATAAGAGATGGATTGGTTGACAGTTTGGAACCTTTGACTCTCCAAACTTGGGAAGATGATGATGAGCAATGATGGTGGATCTGAAGTGTCGTGGAATTTGGGATATTGTTGCTTGATACACTTTGTCGTCACTTGAAACTGCTTTTTTCTTTTCACGAACATCTTTGATGGATGCTTCCCTCTTTTATTTTCCCATAGTTTCTTTGGCTGATGGAGTTGTCGGGATGATCTTTCTTTGTGATGCTTTGGTATCCATTTGTATTTTATTTATGCATTTTGTAGCACCTGGTTTCTTTTGATTTGATAACGTTCTTTGTACTTTGATTCAAATATATATTTTGATGTTGGTCCCAATTTGTGGATAGGGTAATGGGTGGATGAAGATTCATGGTGTGACTGGTTGTAGTATTGACATCAATTTCACCATAAGGATTCTTCGTGCTCCCTATGTTGACATTTGCTTGAGACATAGTTGCCCCCAGTATGGTGGTAGTAGCAACTTCATGCTTTGATTCTGCTTGTTCGAAGAGCTCTTGTTCAGAATGCATTCTCTGATCAATGATCACTATAGGCGACATTAACCGTTGCCCGCTAATTGGGATTATACTATTTTATGCGATTTTCTTCCTTAGTGGATAATGTTTGGAATAACATTGTGGTTTCCCATAAAATCGAATTTTGGATATATCTAATCATTGATGCGATACGCTCAAATTGATTGTAGGGAGTTAATAATCTGCTCTTTTTATTTAACCTGATCTTGAACCTAGATAAAGATCATTTTATGTGTCCATCCATAGAAAGCATCTCGCCGTGGAGTGGAGGAGTATATTGCTACATGGATACTGATCATCTTGCATAGATAGGAGAATTAATCCATTAGATGATTGCTTGTAGTATCTTGAAGATACAAAATTCTTGATCTTGAATATTGATTTTAGGATTGCTTTTTCGACATGCCTTTTAAGATCAAGTTCACGACATGGATCGGTTCCCGAGGATGGTTGCTTATAAATGGATTTCTTGGATATCGTAAACGCGCACGTAGAAGTGGTTCAACATCCTCAAGTTTTGAGTTAGAGGGGTTCTTTCAATACTCTGACTTTACACTTAGATAAAGAGGTCATGTTTTAAGAAAAAAAAAGGACCATTCGCTTTGGAACTTTAATTGAAAGATTTTTGATCATGCTTTGGAATAAATTCTTGAGATAGCGTACTCTAACTTTCGTAAAGCTGATGTAGAGACATTTTCAACATGATCATAGGTGGTGATTGTGCGTGTATGGTGGATCAAATAATCCTAACACTCCTTGAAAGAGATCACTAAAAAGTGGCTCTTGATGTATGGTGAGTTGATCATTGGATTGTGTAGATACATCCTCAATGTGCTCCTCGATGGAGAGGTTTTGATCATTATTTTCGACAATTGAGGTGGAGATATTGTGAATGTCTTCGACCATAGAGTCAACTAATGTTGATATTTCTTGAATTGGCTCATTGTCGAGTTTTGTTGGTGGATTTTGATCGTGATTCAAAAGTGACTCTCGACATATGTCGATTTGATCATTGGATGAAGTAAACGTGTGCTCAGTGATGGATTGATCTTGATCCTTGTTTTCAATAGTTGTCATCTTTTGTGTTTGTGCTTGTGTTGGTTGGGTAGCTTGAGATTGTTGAAGCCCTTGTTGGTAGGCTTGATGTGCTTTTAGTGCGATGCTACGATATTGACTTATTGCACTTGGTTTTGGTGGTAGTGGTGGTGGATTTGGAATCATGTTGGATGTAGTACCAAGTTTTTGAGATACGCTTGGAGTGATCATGATGGTTTGAGATGTGATGGGTGTGATAGGGATGGTTGGATTGATTGAGGTGATAGGTCCTTGGGAGACCATATTTTGATTTGGGATCAATGTTGTTGTTTGATTAGATACCATCCATTGGTGTGATGTTGATGGTATATTCAAAGGATTTGTCGTGATGGTTTTAGGTGGATTGATTTGGATGGAGTGATTGGTGCTAGGTAGAGGGGAAAGCCCTAAACCAAGGAATGATGTTGGTAATGGTGGTGGAGATTTCCCTTGGTGCAATGCCTCAACTATTTTGGAAAGTACCGCAATTTTATCTCGCCAAATTTTTTCTTGATTTCAATCTTGACTCCCTTGATATAGTTGATTTGGCTCTTGTTTAAGAAAATTTGGAGTGTGTAGTTGTGTTTGATTTTGGACAATATTCTGATTTGTGATGACACCCAGATTTGGCACGATGGGTTGAAATTGACCATTGTTCATGTTTGGAATATCTGTATGATTTGCAAATGTATCCATCCCAAATTTTTCCGGATTCATGTTTTGAAAACTTGTACTTGGTACCTTCTCATTTGGCTTGTAGGGATTTGGTGGGATGACGTTGTTCATTTGGAGGCTCATGCATTGATTGTTCGATTGATAGACTTGTAGGTTTGGATTTAGATCTACCATTGGGAAATGTGTTCCAATCTTTGATTTTGGCATACTCACACTTGTTGTTCTATTGACATTTGTCGAAGGTAATGGTCCCATGTATGGATTGCATAAGTGTGAGTTTTGATAATCAATCAGCATTGCAAGGCTTTGAAGATTCAATTGACTTGGATTGCTCAAGATGTATGGATCAAGTTTGTATTCCATGTTCTCCTTGTGTTTTGATCTTGTTGCAAAAGTAACCTCTAAGGTTCTTAGGACTAATGACGAGATGAAGGATGAAAGGTGGATGATATGAGTGATGAACGTTTTAGGAACTTTGGATCAAAGCTAGACTTAGGGTTTGATTTTGATTGTTTGATTTGGATAGTGAACTTGTAAACCCTAAGATGTTGGATGTGATCTTAGGATGAACTTGTTCAAAGGATGGTTGATTAAATGTATGAGAAAGGATGCATTCCCACACACCTAATTAAACAAATGACTTTGATTTAATTAAGGATGATTTACCCAAGTCTAGAATGATGTTTCCAAAGTTCTAAAGTTGTTTGGTGGGATGGATTTTGATAAGTGTTTGGATGGATGAAGTGTTTGATTTGATCGTAAGAGACTTAGAGAGACTTTGTTTACTAGGTCAAGGTATTGAAGAACACACTTGTCTCTAAGAGCAATCAAAAGACCAATATGACCAAAAGATATCAAGCACATGTGTGGGGTCCAATTTGTTATCTTTGCTTAATGAGTACTTTTTACCACAAACACACTTCTTGATTAGGTTTCAAACTAAATGTCCAATGTCACAACTTCTTTTTGTCCCACAAAGTGCTATGTGGAAGTTCCAAGAAATCAGGACAAGGATTGCCTAATGTTGACCTTTGTAGGAGCAAATTAAGATGTAAACCCAATTACTTAGAAACCTCTAAGGACATAATCCCAAGGGTAAGCAATAGTTCTTGGGCTTTGTCAAAGGTATTTGCTCTAACTAAGGGGTTTGAAATTTTGATGATGATGTTGAATGTTGGTTTTGCAATGTTTTCGATAAACGCACTGTGTTTTCGAATGAAGAACAAGTACAAGCCATATGGATGTGAAAGACAATATTTGTTGAATCCCCACTTAGACAAGTCCATCTATGCTTATCTTTAGTGAATGGTTAGATGCTTGACCCCACTGGCTCCCCTCCACGGCTCATTAACGTCAATCGGGGTAGCCAAGCATCAACACCCATAAAACTCCCATGGCATGTTTTCCATTTCTACTAAAGACCGTAAAAGTGTGGGGCGGCTTCAGAATGACCGTTCTTGCACCAACAAATAGATCAAGGATTTTGGAAAATTCTAGTACATGGGTTCTAGTAAGGACTTTTTGTTCGTGGAGATTGACCCATACGGCAAGAGTCCCCTTTCGGATCGATCTTGTCGGAGCCAATCACGTGATACTGGCATTTAACCAATACCCACATTTATATCCCAGCTGGAAATACTCTTGGCTTTAGAGTGTTACCGGTTGAGTCGTTCCCTTGGGTGAGTACTTTTTCCCCAAGGTAGGCCCTCTAGGATAAACAAAAGTGAGTAAAGACAAAATCCGTAACTCGATCAATCTTTGATGGCACAAAGAAAGAGAATATACGCGAAAATGCCCCTACTCACATGCGCACAAGATATTGTTCAATTTTAAACCCAAATTGAAGTGTGTATGGGCAATTATTTACACAACTTAATGTCACCAAAAGCCTTTTGATTCTCAAGATCATCGTGAGGCGCAAGAGAAGCGCATACGTCTTTTGGTGATATTACTTTGTGTAAATAATTACAAAACAATGAAAGCACATATTCATTTTATAGCCTCAAAGCAAAGATGAATTCATTTTAAGCACCAAGATGAAGTGTGAAATTTAATTTGGTCAATTTTAGCCAAAAATAAAAAAGCTAGTAAGTTTCTAATGTTCAGTTTTAGCCCTTTGCAACGAAAAATTGAAGTGTTCTTTCCTTAGAGCCCAAAAAGAGATGTGACTTAATCTAAACAGAAAACTAAAGCGTAAATGGAAGCTCTTTAAAGCATTTAAAAATTCTTTGTCAGCTTTAATTTTGATGTTCAATTTTAAAGCTTGAGCAATTTCACTTGTTTTTGCTTGATTCCCACACTTGACTCCGATGTCAACCTATGAAATCAAAAAAACAAAAAAAAATGATCATGTGTCAAGTTTCCTATGAATGTATTTTGATCAAAAGCTAAAGACATGCAAATACTTTAGTTTTAATGTAGAAATCAAGTCATGATAACGAATTACCCCTTGTCTTAAAAAAAAAATCTCCACCCTACAATAGACTTTAAATGCTTATTATTTTTCCATAATGTGATTGGGATGTTCAAACAACCAAAAGTCAATTAAAACACAATTTTCCTTCCACTTGCAATAGTAGGTGTATAACAAACAGATAGTAAAAACACAATCAAAGATTTTCAAAGGGCCCACTTATTACATCTCTGTTAATACAAATGATAGCAATTATTTTGCATCTCCGTTAATAGCATTTAAAGCTGATGACTCCAAATCTGCATATTAATAGATTGTCAACTTTCAAATTACATCAGTAAAAGAAAGATGCATAGCATTATAAATGTTAGTACTGTCATATTTTGAGTGTCCCCCCTACTCTCAACTCTTGAAAAGTAGGATTACTTCAAAAAGACCCAAGGAAGCTATACAGGTCGGGCACTAGTTCCAAAATAGTTTAACAACTAAAAACACCTAAAATGCAGTCAGAAACTGAAAGCATGGAAAATCTCCAGAAATAGCGGCACCTATGATGTAGTTCAAAAACTAAAAGCATGGATTTCTTTTGAATATATGACAAAACTTTTATGTAGGATGTATGTACAAGACTGCTATAAATCAAAGTGATTTCGAGGATTCGACCAAAGTTGTTTTCTTTTCTCTACGCTGATTAGTATTTTGACTGTAGCCGTTGTTCAGTTCTTATGGTTTTTATTAACGTGGCAATGAAAAATGTAGCAATTAATGTGGTATCAAGATGCGACGTAAATCCAAATATCAAAGAGCAAATGGAAGTAGATGGTCGAGGTAATGAAAATTTACCTGTTCGAATCACTTATATTTATTATCGTACGAGAAAGAAGATATGCTAGAGTTTTACCTTGATAGTACGTCCATATTTTCCCTTAAAAGAATAGCTGATTGTTATCTTCAATCTAGTTTTGTACGTTGATATTTACTTGCCTTCAGATTTGGGCTCACCTTAATAATGAGTGAAGACGTGAATAACCTGCAATTTTGAATCACATCAATGTCAAATTTGGGTGCAGCCTTGGATTAATGAAAGACACAAAATTAAATGAAAAAACTTGTCGCATATGGATATTTCTTGCAACGTATACAAGCAGCTGCATGGGTTGGCACGAGTGTCTACAAGCAAAGAAAATTTAATGCTGGCAGGCGTGAGGCTAACTTCTACTTATTTTTTATTTTATTTTTTGGCCAGTGAATAATGATTTTAGGACCATGACTTGCAGGATGAGGCGAAAGTCTCAAAATAGAATTTAAGATCTTCTAACCGAATGCCATCTAAGACGTGGTCTTAAGTGATATGATGATCATTTTTCTTTATTACTGTCGGCCCCCATCTTAAATGCCTTTGAGCCTTGACTCTTATTAACTCTGCGCAATAAGCCTCCTCATAGATGTCATTCGTCTGTGTGTTTGCTTCAATTTGGGATCCTATCAAAAGACATATACACAACTATTAGTCCAATGCTCTATAGCAGCACAAAGTGCTAAGGAGGAGAAGAAATGACAGATATAGGCGATGTAGAGGTTTCACGTTCGAGTCCCAGGAATAGCAAATATTTTAAAAATGGATGCTTCATATTTCACTCTTGCTCCCCCAGTTTTATATCCATAGCACATATTCAGTTTTCTTGTTATTCCTCATTATATCTATAGACATATGGCTGCCATTATGTTCAGCATCCACATTAATGGTGAAATGTTGCCACAGCCACAAGCTGTATTATGATATGAGGGAGGGTAGCACCTAACAGTCTAAGGTATCAGTCGACTGATAACACAACAGCAAAGAAAGGTTTTGGGCACTCATCAAAATATTTAACGAGAAAGCAGAGCCACCTTAAGGCCCTCCTCACACTAAGAATTTGTACGATCAATGATGCAGGTAGTATCGTAGGTTTTAGATTTAAATGCCATCCCACATCGATAGTGGCTTATTTTTCATTCTCTAGATAGCACATAGGCTCAGCTCCACCGAAACCCTAGACTCTAGCAGTGTACAAAGTTAAAGAGGACAAAGTAGCGAGGAAAATGGATGAATCAAATCTGGATCGATTCAAGGTCAGTAATATTTCCTTTATTGGTGATCATTCTACAAAACATAGCTCGGCAATAGTTTTTACCCTCTCTCGCATAGTTGCTGGAGGTATGGAAAGACTGACTTAATAAATGAGAATGGTGTGGATATTTATGACAGGTGAGGGTGTAATAAATGGATGTTGCCTCTTCTCATGCCTTGTGTGAATGCAGAAGCCAGAGTGGAATGCAATGATGGGATTTCTATTGCATAGAAATCTGACATTGCATGCGTACCCTGAATATGTCAAGATTGAAATTTTAATTTAAATGCCATTACTACTAAAACAAACAACAGAGTTTATACTTTGTGCCAAACTTACAGTTTATTGAACAGAAATAAACTAATGCAACTCGTATTGTCAAGCTAATTGTCTATAATGTTTACCATATGCAAAAGAGATTTGTTGAAAAGGCATAAGAAACTTTCAAGCAAATGCTATTAGCACCGTAAAGAACACAGCATGTAACTTCCCTCCTAGAAATTTTCAAACTAATGCAATGGGCAGGCGTAAAGACCGATTCTCAAACCTTTGCCAGTATCCTTGCTGCCCACCTTTGTTAAATGTTTTAGTTGTTCAAACCTTTGCTGCCCTCCTAGCGCCATATGTGGTGCATACTTTTGAAATCTGCAAAAACTAAACTTCATACAAGGTTAGTAGCTTACAAACTTCTCAAGAATGACCCTATGAAATACCTTGTAGATGTTTCCAAATGTAATACATGACCAAATGAAACTAAAAACATTATGAAAACAACAACAATCACCTATTTCATAGTGGATTGGTGTCACATGTGCTAGTGACCCTTTCCCAACCCTTGATCAATAGCTAAAATGATGAAGTGCAATGGAGATGAAGAACAAGATTATTTCTCAAACCAAGAGAGTAACCTTGCATAAAAATTGTGGATCCTTGAATGAGAATGAAGGCCTTCTTTTATAGATTTTCTTGATGATAGATTGGCCAAGATGGTGAATGTGGGACTAAAGATCCACCAATGAGGAGAGGCCATTTGTTAAATGATGATAGGCCAATGGTTGTGCAAGATTTGGCAAGAGTGCCCATGAGAGGGAGAATTTGAATTTAAATTTGAGAGTAAATGTTGAGTGGGGGACAAGAAAAATAGCAATAAATGCAATGTTGGAGGGACAAATTAACTTGTCATGATTTTCAAATTTGAAGGCTATGTTGAGTGAAATGAGAGTTTTAATAAATCAATATAATTGATTTATTTGTGCAAGTGGAGATATCTAGAGGATGCAAGTGGGTGAGATTAGCATTTAATCAGGATTAGATTAAATTAATGATGATTAGGCTGATTTGACCTTTTAGGACTTAAATACTTGATTTATTTAATTCAGAAAAGGATGAAGTATGATTTGGATTTGAATTAAATAAAGTCATGATTTATTTAATTAAATGGATGATGCAAGATGAAGGTTGAATGATTTATGAGAGATGAAATGGTATTATTTGATTAAACCTTTGGATTGACCCGATTTACTTGATGAATGGATTTGTTGCATTTGATCAATTCAATGAGCGGATGAATATGCATAATGCTAATTTGACGTGTCTACATAAGGTAATATAAGTATTGAAATATTCCAATAGTATGTTGAGGTTGTGACCTCTATTGTGAGTGTTGTATTGTGCAGGGAGTTTTAAACTTCCTTTGGTTGAAGCCATAAAATTTATTGTAAAATAATGTTTTCATTTGTGAGGTTAGATTTGGATAGTAGATCCAAGCAGCTTGATCACTATGATTTTTCCCTTGTAGAGTTTTCCACATAAATATGTTGTTATGGTTGCATGCTTATGTTTTCTACTTGTCATGTTTTATTTGGTTAATTACTGATGAATTGAAATAATTTGATTAAGTATGATTCACCCCCTCCTCTTAGTACTTATGTGTGTTCAACAATTGGTGTCAAAGCCAAGTGCCTTGATATACCCTAATAGACATGAGGTAGATCTTGGAGTGGAACAGATGGGAATTGAAGCACTGAACAATGTCAAGAGTCCTTTGGAAGATGATAAGAATAAAGACATGACATATTTTAATGAAGAAGTATGTCATGTTGAATTTCAAGGAGAATGTATTTCAACATTGGAAGATCTGAATGCAACAAAAAAAAAAAATGGAGAATTTAAGATTAAACTCAAAGAATCAATTTAAGAGAAAATCATCAATTTGAAAGTTCAATTTGAAGAAGGTAAAAAGGTTGTAGATTGTCTGAACGATAAGTTGAATGAAAAATTAGTTGAATGCTCCAAGATTGAAGAAAAAATTGTCTCCCTGAGGAAAGAATTGGAGAAAGCAAAGGATAAAATTGACAAAGTCCCAAAACTCAAGAAAAGAACCAATATTCTTGATGAGATAATCAATTGTCAAAGATCTGTAAAGAATAAGTGTGGTCTTGGATTTGAAAAAGGTTAGAACTCAAAGACTAATATCCCTAAAATGGAAAAGGAAAATTCATGTTGTAATATTCAACATTTTATCCTTTCCAAGGGTTGAAAGACTTTATGGATGGTAGCTCCCCTTGAGCCAATGCTCTATTTCTATCTATCATGATACCTTGTACACAATGCACAAACATAGTGTCATCCTTCATCTTATTACTGTTGGGAAATTGTGTCTCAATCTTGCAATTATATAACGGTTATTGTTGATAGGATATATATATATATATATTCTAGTTACACTGATAGGTGTAATATACAATGGCAGTAAGGGGGGAGAGTGGGATGCGTGTAAACAATTTTTTTTTAACTTTTTTAGGAATCTCCTAAAATGCCCAACATACATTAGATAAATGATACATTGTCAATACAGACCATTAATTAGTCAATAGGCTATATGTGTGAACTTTGGTCACAATTTTTGTCAACCTTCCCTGTTTTTAAGCCTTTCGTCAGTCGGGAAAAGGTGGTGGATGTTTTTTAATTTTTTAATTTAATAATAAAAGTGTTTCGTGCGCATTTTTAAGCCTTCAAGTGTTCGGTACCAGTTGGGAAAAAGGTGGCAGATTTTTTTGGCACATGGATAAAGAAGGCCAACAAAATTAAATGTTGGTTGGCATCAACACTAATTGTTATATGGTTTCTTTGTAGTGGGGATGGTTGTAAAAACACCTACTATTTAAAACCTCAGGAAACATAGCGAATATTTCTGCAATTTTTGATAAGGCATTGTTGGGTGTTGTTATATGGCTTTACCTACTATGAGAGTTGTGAGCGAGGAGGGAAAGCTTCTGTGAAGGTGCAAGTTCGATCAACCATTGTCGAGCTTTTGTGAAGGTGGTTGGAGGTTATTTTGTGTTTTTTGCATGGGAAAATGGTTGCAAAAGCAATACAAAAGTGTCGGTTGTGATAATTTTTTGCCCATTTTTTGTAGGCGTTTGAGAAACAAGGCAGCAGAGAGAAAGCAAGCAAGAAGAGGTGCATTTGAAGCAAGCAGGAAGAGGTGCATATTGAAAAAACCCTTTGTAGAGTATTTCGAAAATAGTTTATGTTATTTTCCATAGGGCATTGTTGATTGTTGTTTTGTAGCTTAGGCTATATTACTTCATTGTTTGTTTTTGCATTGGTCTATCACTATAAATTCTTCTGTTTTGTGGGTTTTTTCATCTGCATCACTGTTGAAACCAATATCGTTTCATTTATGGTTTGTCTTTTGTGGCGATGGTTTTGCATGGGTTTGTTATTGTAATTTTTTTTGTTTTGTGAGTTACTCCATCTAGGTTGTTGTTGAAACCAATATTGTTTGATTTATGGCTTTGGTTTTGTGGCTATGGTTGCAACGCAATAAAATAGTTAATGTTATACAGTTTATGTTGACTTCCATAAGGCATTGTTGATTGTTATTCTCTAGCTTAGGCTATATTGTTTCATTTTCAATAAGGTGCTATTGAAAAGGTTATATTGCTTCAATTTTTGATAAGGTACTATTGAAAAAAGACTGCATTTTTGCATAAGTTTGTTACTGTGAATTTTTGTGTTTTGTGGGTTTTTCCATCTAGGTCGCTGTTGAAACCAATATTGTTTGATTTATGGCTTCTATTTTTTGGCTATGGTTGCAACACAATAAAATAGTTAACTTATATAGTTTATGTTGATTTCCAACAAACCAATGTTGTTTCATTTATGGTTCACAATTTGTGGCAGGCTATATTGTTTCACTTTCTAATAAGGTACTGTTGAAAAGGCTATATTGTTTCAATTTTTGATAAGGTGTTGTTGAGAAAAGACTATATTGTTTGTTAAAACAAATATTGTTTCATTTATGGTTCGTGTTTTGTGGCTATGGTTTTGCATGGGTTTGTTACTGTGAATTTTTATGTTTTGTGGGTTTCTCCATCTAGGTCACTATTGAAACCAATATTGTTTGATTTATGGCTTTCATTTTGTGGCTATGGTTGCAACACAATAAAATAGTTAATGTTATACATTTTATGTTGATTTCCATTAGGAATTGTTGATTGTTGTTCTCTAGCTTAGGCTATATTGTTTCATTTTTGATAAGGTGTTGTTGAAAAGGCTATATTGTTTCAATTTCTGATAAGGTACTGTTGAAAAAAGACTATTTTTGCATGGGTTTGTTACTGTGAATTTTTGTGTTTTGTGGGTTCTTCCATCTAGGTCATTGTTGAAACTAATATTGTTTGATTTATGACTTCCGTTTTGTGGCTATGGTTGCAACATAATAAAATAGTTAAATTATATAGTTTATGTTGATTTCCAACAAACCAATGTTGTTTCATTTATGTTTCATGGTTTGTGGAAAACTATATTGTTTCATTTTCCAATAAGGTACTATTGAAAAGGCTATATTGTTTCAATTTTTGACAAGGTGTTGTTGAGAAAAGACTATATTGTTTGTTAAAACAAATATTGTTTCATTTATGGTTCATGTTTTGTGGCTATGGTTTTGCATGGGTTTGTTATTGTGATTTTTTGTGTTTTGTGGGTTTCTCTATCTAGGTCACTATTGAAACCAATATTGTTTGATTTATGGCTTTCATTTTGTGGCTATGGTTGCAACACAATAAAATAGTTAATGTTATACAGTTTATGTTGATTTCCATTAGGCATTGTTGATTGTTGTTCTTTAGCCTAGGCTATATTGTTTCATTTTTGATAAGGTGTTGTTGAAAAGGCTATATTGTTTCAATTTCCGATAAGGTACTGTTGACAAAAGACTATACTTTTGCATGGGTTTGTTACTATGATTTTTTGTGTCTTGTGGTTTTTTCCATCTAGGTCGTTGTTGAAACCAATATTGTATGATTTATGGCTTCCATTTTGTGGCTATGGTTGTAATGCAATAAAATAGTTAACAATACACAGTTTATGTTGATTTCCATAAGGCATTGTCAATTGTTGTTCTCTAGCTTAGGCTATATTGTCTCATTTTCGATAAGGTACTGTTGAAAAGGCTATATTGTTTCAATTTTCAATAAGGTGTTGTTGAGAAAGGAATATATTGTTTGTTAAAACCAATATTGTTTCATTTATGGTTTGCATTTTGTGGCTATGGTTTTGCATGGGTTTTTCACTGTGAATTTTTGTGTTTTGTGGGTTTCTCCATTTGGGTTGTTGTTGAAACCAATATTGTTTGATTTATGGCTTTTTTTTTGTGGCTAGGTTGCAACGCAATAAAATAGTTAATGTTATACAATCTATGTTGATTTCCATAGGGCATTGTTGACTGTTGTTCTCTAGATTATGCTATATTGTTTCATTTTCGATAAGGTTCTGTTGAAAAGGCTATATTGTTCCATTTTTTATAAGGTATTGTTGAGAAAAGACTATATTTTTACATGGGTTTATTACTGTGAATTTTTGTGTTTTGTGGGTTTTTCCATCTGGGTCGCTATTGAAATCAATATTGTTTGATTTATAGTTTATGTTTTGTGGCTATGGTTGCAACAAAATAGAATAGTTAATGTTATATAGTTTATTTTGATTTTCATAGGGAATTGTTGATTGTTGTTCTCTAGCTTAGGCTATATTATTTCATTTTCAATAAGGTGTTGTTGAAAAGGCTATTTTTTTGTTTTCGATGAGGTACTATTGAGAAGGGACTATATTATTTGTTAAAATCAATATTGTTTCATTTATGGTTTGTGGTTTGTGGCAATGGTTTTTCATGGGTTTGTTACAATTTATGGCATTGTTGATTGTTGTTTTCTAGCTTAGGCATTCTTTTGTTCTGTGGGTTTTTTCATTTAGGTCACTGTTGAGACCAATATTGTTTCATTTATGGTTTGTGTGTGGTGTCGATGGTTGCAAGGAAATTAAACAATTTATGGCATTGCAGGTTGTTGTTTTCTAGCTTAGGCTAAAAATTGTTTCATTTTCAATAAGGTGTTGTTGAAAAAAGACTATCATGTGGGCTTTTTCATCTGGGTCATTATTGAGGCCAATATTGTTTCACTTATGGTTTCCATGCGATGTTGATGGTTGCAAGGAAATTAAATAGTTTATGTTATTTTTGCTAAGGCATTGTTTACAAAGTTTTGTCTATATTGTTTCTTTTTCACTAAGGCAATAAAATAGTTGATGTTATTGTTTCATTTTTTATAGGGTGTTGTTGAAAAAAGACTGTTATGTGGGTTTTCCCATCTAGGTCGCCATTGAGACCAATATTGTTTCATTTGTGGCTTCCATTTTGTTATAAAAGAGTTAATGTTATATAGTTTATGTTGTTTCCCATAAGGCATTGTTGAGTGTTGTTCTCTAGCTTTGGCTATATTGTTTCATTTTCGATAAGGCAGTCTTGGGAAAAGAATTTATGCATGTGCAGGGTTATTTTTGTTTTTTTATGCTTGTGTTTGCTACCATGAATTATTTTGTTTTGTGGGTTTTTCCATCTGGGTCACTATTGAAACTAGTATTGTTTCATTTATGGCTTCCATTTTGTGGCAATGGTTGCAACGCAATAAAATAGTTAATGTTATATAGTTTATGTTGTTTTCCATAAGGTATTGTTGATTGTTGTTCTCTAGCTTTGGCTAAATTGTTTCATTTCTGATTCGCAATAAAATAGTAGATGTTATAGATTTTATGTTGTTATCCATAAGGAATTGTTGACTGTTGTTCTATAGCTTTGGTTGTATTGTTCCATTTTTGATAGGTTACTGTTGAAAAAATAATTTTCTAGGTTTTTGTTGAAACCATTATTGTTTCATTTAAGGCTTTCATTTTGTAGTGATGGTTGCAATACTATATAGTTTATGTTATTTTCCACAAGGAATTGTTGACTGTTGTTCTCTATCTTTGGCTATATTGTTTCATTTTTGATATGCAACAAAATATTTAATGCTATAGATTTTATGTTGTTATCCATAAGGCATTGTGGACTGTTGTAACATACATTGCCCACCACTGTGATCAATGGTGAAACCAATGTTTCTTATTGCACTTAATATAGAGCCTATCATTCTAAGTTATGAAACCATAGCAATATAAAAGAAAGAAATATGGAGCATAACTTTATGAACCCACATGTAGCAGCAATATACTCTACACTCGGCCAACACAAGAAGATTAAAACCACAGTAATCAAATGACAAAATTATGAAATCTCCTATTTTTTGGTTTTCCCTTATTGTGTTCACTTTGGCTAGAATTTTTGTCGGCCTTCCTACTCGACCACCCTCTTTACTAATTTTTTTCTTTTCCTCAGCTTCATTTTTCAATGCAGGCAACAATTGACAAAATTAGGCCTTAGCAAGTAGAATGCATTGAAAAGCTCTTTGAGGTTATTATGGAAAAGAGTCCCTCAGAGTATAATGTGCAAGATTCGGTCAAGCCTTTTGCATGAATTCCAGATCTTTGCTCGGCTACTCTAAAGAAAATTGCTTTTAGAGAATGCATGTCTACATGTTCTTGACGAAGATCATCAAACTCAAATTGCCAGATCAAAGATATGGAATTCATGCAAAAGGGTTAATTTGAAACTAGTCATTATACTCTCTAGAACTTCTTCCTTGAATAACTTCAAAAAGCTTTTGCACACATTGTATGTGGCAACTAGTGTTTCTTATTATGCTTAATATAAAGTCTATTATTGTAAGAATTCCTTTCTAAGGATGAAACAAATAAAAACTATCTTCCCAAAACAATAAACATGAGGAGGATTATATATGAATGTTGTCTATATTGTTTTGTTTTCGATAAGGTACTGTTGAAAAATGAAATTTTCTAGGTCGATGTTGAAACCATTATTGTTTCATTTATGGATTTTGCTTTATGGTGATGGTTGCGACGCAATAAAATAGTTAATGTTATACAGTTTATGTTATTTTTAATAAGGAATTGTTGATCGTTTTTCTCTAGCTTTGGCTATATTGTTTCATTTTTTATATGCAATTAAATAGTAAATGTTATAGAGTTTATGTTGTTATCCATAATGCATTGTCGACTGTTGTTCTCTAGCTTTGGCTAAATTGTTTCATTAGCGATAGGGTGTTGTTGAAAAAGGAATTTGTTTGGGTACAGGGTTGTTGTTTTTTGCATGGGTTTGTTAGTGTGAATTATGTTGTCATCTACAACACTATTGAAACCAATATTGTTTCATTTATGATTTTCATGTGGTGCCAATGGTTGCAAAGAAATTAAAAAAATTATGTTATCATGGTTTTTTTTTCCCCCCCTTGCATGTCTTTGTTGTTGTGAATTCTTTTTTTTTTGTGGTTTTTCCTATGTAATCCATTATTTAAAAAAAAATTGGCTACAAAGGTTGTTCTTTTTTTTGGGTCATCAATACCTTCACTAATTATTGATATATGAACAATGATCTTCTTTCCATGGTCATCAAGCAAAATTATTTCTTAGTTTTCAATACAGCATGGTCTAATGTTCTTTTTTTTTATATAGATGTAGATATAGACACAATTGAATGTATTGACTGAGGCATGTCTATGAAATTCAAGATATAATAGTATGGCTATGCATCAATAAACCAACAATTAATTCACCATAACTTCATCAAAATGAATAACCAGCTAATAATAAACTCGATTTGATGTCATTTCTAACTCCATCAAAGTAACAATTTTAAAATGATCATCAATACCTTCACTAATTATTGATATATGAACAGTGATCTTCTTTCCATAGTCGTCAAGCAAAATTATTTCTTATTTTTCAATACAACATGGTCTAATGTTCTTCTTTAGTTTTTTTTATATAGATGTACGTATAGATATGCACAACAACTTGCAAAAAATCCCATACACCATAGATTCATCATTTTATAAGGGGAAACCCTCATACATGGGATGTGATAATATAAAATATAAAGAACCTATGCCTTATTCAGTACATGAGTGTTTTGTTTTCCTTTCTAAATAATGTTTCCTTAATATATAATTCCCATTAACATGAATTCTACTCATGGTTCATATGATACTTAATTAGCATAACAAGGTACTGAGAGTCAAAGATTTAATCATGGAATTTTAGAATAAAGACCATAAGGTTCAATCAAGATGATATTATTAGTTTTACTTATAATAATATGTTCACAATTCAATTATTCCATAATAGAATGACTCAAAGGTACATACCTATTTCTCTTATTGATTGATATGTTGCATTCCTATTTTCCAGACCTTGCATTTAATACTTGTTGAAGTAATAAAACAGTTTATGCTAGTTTCCATAAGGCATTGTTGATTGTTGTTTTGTGGCCTTGAATAAATTATTTGATTTATGGTTTATGTGTAGTGGTGATGGTTGCAAAGTAATAAAATAGTTCATGTTCTTCTTGATAAGGCATTGTTGGTTGTTTTTGTGCCTCTTGAAGGATAGTTCTTATTTTTCTAGGCCTTAATAAGGATTTCTTAGAATGATAGGTTGTATATTAAGTGTGAGATGAAACATTGGTCTCACTATTGATTATAGTGGAAAACCAACATACATTGTCCACCAGCAAATCAATGGTGATATCAATGTTTTTTATTACACTTAATATAGAGGTTGTTGTGCATATGAATGTTGTCTGCATCTAATTTCACACACATACATATCTGTACATAGGGAAAATAAAAAGAAATGCAACAAAAGAAAGCCTTCTCTCCACCCTACCATATTGGGTCATGGAGCCTCATAGGCTATCACCAAAACCTCGAGCAAGAACATACATTGCCCCCTATTGTGATCAATGTTGAAACCAATGTTTCTTATTGTACTTAATATAGAGCCTATCATTCTAAGTTATGTGACCTTAGCAATATTAAAGATAGACATATATGTAACATAGCTTTATGAACTCACATGTAGCAGCAATATACTCTACACTCAACCGACACAAGAAGATTAAAACCACATAAATAAAATGAAAAAATTATGCAACCTCCTATTTTTTGGGTTTCCCTTATTGTGTGCACTTCAGCCAAAATTTTCATTGGCCTTCCTACTTCACCACCCTCTTTACTATTTTGATTTTTTCCCCAAAGCTTCGATTTTCAATGTAGGTAGCAATTGAAAAAATTAGGCCTCAGCAGGTAGAATGCATTGAAAATATATTTGAGGTTATTGTGGAAAAGAGTTCCTCAAAGTATAATGTTTGATCTTTAGTCTATGTCTTTTGCATGAATTCCATATTTTTAATTGGTTGTTCTACATAAAACTGCTTTTAGACAATGCATGTCCACATGTTCTTGATG
The DNA here is from genome assembly GCA_007258455.2 of Sequoia sempervirens. NCBI lineage: Eukaryota > Viridiplantae > Streptophyta > Pinopsida > Cupressales > Cupressaceae > Sequoia > Sequoia sempervirens. Next base: position 11,252,113 of record VDFB02047397.1, on the reverse strand, counting down.
AGGGTCATTAAACTAGAAGTAGCAGATCAAAGATATGGAATTTATACAAAAGGGCTAATTCAAACCTAGTCATTATACTCTACAAAACTTCTTCCTTAAATAACTTCAAAAATATTTTCAACACATTGTATGTGGCAAGCAATGTTTCTTATTATGCTTAATATAAAGCCTATTGTTGTAAGAATTCCTTTTGAGGATGAAAAAAATAACAAATATCTTACCAAAACAATAAACAGGGGGAGGAGTATATATGAATGTTGTCTACATCTAATTTCACATACATATATATCTACACACAAGAAAAGAAAATGAAACACAACAAAAGAAACACATAATTTTGTGTGTATATATTTATGGCTCCTGGTCGGGAAAAAAGGTAGTGGATTTTTTAATTTTTAATATTAAATGTCCTTGCCATGTTGATAGAGAAGGCCAGTGAAATTGAATGCCAGTTGGTATCAACATTAATTGTTGTATGGTTTATGTCTACTGGTGATGGTTGTAAAGTAATAAAATAGTTCATGTTCTTCTTGATTGTTAGTTGTTTTTGTGTGGCCCGCAGTGACAATCTGCACTATTTTCCAGAGGGCATTGGTGATTAATTATGTGTGGCTTTAGCAATACATGTGGAAAATGCATATACACATATACAAACCCACGCATACATATAAACATTCAAAATAGCGAACATAAATTATGGAGATATAAGAGTATGTGGCAATTGAAACAGACAAGAAGCAAATAACTATATTGATATTAAAAACTGGACATATCTATATATAGATAAATGCATCACCTCAAAGATACATGTAGAAAATGCATACACAGACATACACACTCACACATACAAATGCATTACAAACACATATATCTACATGCATCTGTATCAAGATTTTGTATGCACTTAGAACATTCAATTACATGCATATATGTTTATATATATACATATGTAGATGTATACATGCATAAAAGCATGTCCACAAGTATATATAAGAACAGTTGCAAATAAAAAGGGTTTTTTCAATATGCACCTCTTCCCGCTTGCTTCAAATGTACCTCTTCCTACTTGCTTTCTCTCTAGTCCCTTCTTTCTTGAGCATCTACAAAAAATGGGAAAAAAATTATCACAACCGACACTTTTGTATTGCTTTTGTAACTATCGCCCCATGTAGAAAAACACAAAAAAACTCTTGCCACCTTAACAATAGCTCGACAACGAATGATCAAACTTGCACCTTCATAGAAGATTTCCCTCCTTTCTCATAGCTTTGATAGCAAGTAAATCCATAGAATGACACCAAACAATGCCTTATCAAAAATTGCACAGACATTTGATCGTAGTGATGGACAATGTATTTGAACCGTTGTGTAGGAATGTATGTATGTCATAGTAGATGCAAAGAATATTGATACATACTAATCCCTATGTTTATTCTATTGGGAAATCCTTGGAATGATAATCTATATTTTAAGTGTTATATGGAAAATTGATGCCACCATTGATCGCAGTGATGGAAAATGTACATTCTTGGTTGGTTTTTTTGCAAGTACATAGACTATTTTCAAAATGCTCTACAAAGGGTTTTCCAAATGTGTCTCTTCCTACTTACTTTCTTTCACCTGCCTTCTTTGTCCAACCACTGTAAAAATCCAAAAAAAAAAAATTATAGGAAAAAAACTAAGAAACAGAAGGATTCATAGTAACAAACCCATGTAAAAAAAAAAAACACAAAATGGGTTGCATGCTGCATATGAATATTTTTTGTATATAATACTGTTTTCTGCATCTAATTTCATATGCATAGATTTTTGCACATAGGGAAAATAAAATGAGTGGCAACAATAGTCAACAATGCCTTATGGATAACAACATAAACTCTATAACATTTACTATTTTATTGCATATCAAAAATGAAACAATATAGCCAAAGCTAGAGAACAACAATTAACAATGCCTTATGAAAAACAACATAGACTATTTTATTGTGTTGCAACCATCACCACAGAATGGAAGCCATAAATGAAACAATATTAAATTTTCCTATGTGTAGATATGTATGTATGTCAAAGCAGATGTAAACAACGTACATACATACTCTTCCCGATGTTTATTCTTTTGGGAAATTAATTTTTATTTGTTTGAGCCTCAATAGGGAATTCTTGCAATGATAAATTGTATATTAAGTGTTATATGGAATATTGAAGCCTTTTTTTAATTATTTCATTTTCCTCGTATTGTTAATGTCTGTACAAAAAAATTTGAAACATAAAAAATTTGAAACAAAAAATTTTGATTAATAAACTCTATAATAAGTGTTATATGAATCATTGAACCCTTTTTATTAATATTCCTTTTCCCTCATATTGTTATGTGTCTATAAAAAAATTGAGAGATAATGTTGTGTTTTGAAGATCTTGATGGTTGCCATTTTATTGGTGTTCTACATTTCCTATATGTGTTTTGGTCAGGGTTCTTGTCAGCCTTTGTTGCTTTAATTGAACATTTGGCCCTCGCGTTGTTGTGGCATAGAGCTTGTAGTCAGCCACTGGTATTGCAACTCTCAATTTTTAAAAGAGTATCCCAAGCAATGTCGGTGAACTCTAGCTCTCCCCAAGCTGTTGAACAATCCTCAGGCACCAGTCCCATAAGTTTGTTCCTTGTTTCCTTTTTTCTACTGAGAATTATATTGACTCTTTTCCATGTGCGTCTAGAAAACTGTGAATATGCTTCATTTGAATTAACAATCCTTGTAATATATTCTAACTAATTTATATTCAAGCTCTTTATGTTTCCTTTTCCTTTTGATTTGCTAGTCATTTGGGAGTGGCCTATGTGTTAGAAAAAAAAGGGTTACAATTTTCAAATGTGTCAACACTGCTATGTGCTTCCTTGTTTGTTTCTTGCTCAACCTTGCCCTCCTTTCATATTCATTTATTGTATGCAATTTTGAAGTCACTTTGATCTTGTCACCATGTATAAATATCTATGTTTCTACATATCGGATACCAATAATTGATTTGTTATGTGTTGCCTCTTTCCCTTGATTTTTCTTCTAGAGTTGTCTCATAGCCTTGAACATCTCATTGCTTTAGCTTGGCTAAGTAAAACTTCCTTGTAGGATTCAAATGTACATCCAGCCTTGATAGCACATGTGATACAATCTCTTGATGTTGGAGATGTTGTCCCATCTCTGGTTGTTTAGCTAATGTCTTTTCAAAAAATAGGTGGTGATGAAAGCCCAGTTGACCACTACAAAGTTGTCCTCTCTTATGGAATCTACATGCAAATAGGCACTTTTCCTACAAAATACAATGACCTTTTGTTTGCAGGAGCATTGAAAATAGGTTACATCTTGTGCTTGACAAACTATCTATGTACGAAGCTGCGGGAATCAAGGTTGGCTATTATTTTTCACTACTTGCACTTGTTGTTGTATGCTTTCTTGTTTGTGGGGACCACCTTTTTTAATATTTGATCTTGGTTTGGTTCCAAGGCAATTTTCATATTATCCTTAAATGTCAAAATGTTAGATTGTCAGCTAATTGGAAAACCCATATATCTGTTTAGAGATCAAGAAGAACAAATAGTGGGCTCTGAGTCACCTTCCCCATCCAAACAAGCCTCAAAATTTTGGATTCATACATCCCCAACACAGCATATTATTCCTTCAAATATCAGTCTTGTTAAAGGCCTGAATATTTACCAAACCAAATGGACAATAAAAGGTCGGGTAACAACTAAAAGGGATATGGACCATTACAATAAACAAGGACACGAGGGCCAAGTATTCAACTTTGACATTATTGATAGTGAGGGAACGGAAATATGAATCACTTGCTTTAATGACATAGCAGAATTGCATTATGATAGGGTTCAGGTGGGCCTTACTTATTGTGTTTCAAAAGGCTTAGTCAAACAAGCAGATAAGAAATTAATAAGTTGAACAACCACATGGAAATTATTTTGGATCGAAACTCGATATTGAAGTGTTGTGATGATGAGTCCTTTGTGTTGGACAAAGTATTTAAATTCATCCTAATAAATGAAATTGCAAATTGCAGCAATAACACTTTGATTGATATTATCGGGGTTGTGGTGCATGTAGGAAAGGTATCAACTATTCAAAAAAAGAATCAGTCTGAAACTATTCGCAAAACTATCAAACTTAATGATTTTCCATCCTCTTGCATTGATGTTAATTTGTGGGGCCCAAATTGGGAAGCAAAGGGTGATGAATTGGAAAGGTTGTCCATTCCTAGTTCGGTTGTCATACTTGCTGTTAAAAATGGTCGTGTTGGATATTTCAATGGATCTGTTGTGAATACATTTACATGGACTATTCTATACATAAATCCTAACATTCCATAAGCACGACCCTTAATCCAATGAGGACATGTTGAGCCACTTGTTGTTGAGCCCTCCCAGACAATGCCTCGAAAGGTTGCTTTGGCCAATGGCAAAGTCACTATTGGATATATCTTGGATCATTGTCTTGGCTTGCCAAAAACTTTGTAGGCTACTATCAAGGAAACAATGAAATATATTAAAATTGATGCATTTTGTTATGTTGCATGTCCCTTGCTGGCCAATGGTAGACAATGCAAGAAAAAGTGTGAAGAGTCTACCAATAATATGCGGTACTGCCCTAAATGCCAGACAATTGTAGTTGATTGTGACTTTCGATATTTGTTGCAGCTAAAGGTGGAAGACCACACAGGTAAGATTTGGGCTACTTCTTTTGATGAGGTTGCAACAAGCTTATTGCAGATGCTAGCAAAAGATCTTTATATGAACATTGCAATATGAGTCTTCTGCTGCAATGACTGCGAAGTCTGTCATCAATGGTGTCACCTACACTTCTTTTGTTTTCACTGTTCGTATTAAAACTCACACCTATAATTCAGAAACAAGGCTTAAAACAACAATAGTCAAAGTTGCAAGAATAAACTTTGAAGCCGAGTGCAAGTTGTTGTTGTCATATTTGTCTGCAATATCCCCTACAAGGAAAGACTCTCCCGAGATAATAGTGGTACTGCCTTGAATTCCAAACAACCATGCCTAATTGTGACTTTGGATATTTGTTATAGTTTGAGTTGACTGGACATTTGTCCTTTTTTGGACTACTCATCACATTAGAAGACCTTTCCTTTCTACTCTCGTTGCTTTGTTTCTCGTAGAACTGGTTATATATTAAGACAATGGACTATAACTTATAATTTTAACAAAAAATATACACTTATTTTCTTTTGTATTGTTTATGTCACTTATATTTTTGTTTCTCTTTCAGTGTATGTTCCTCATTTTATTTTATGTTGTTTGATTATATAGTTATGTCACCCTATTGAACACATGTATTAGTATTTGTAGTTGTTCTTATATATACTTGTGGACATGGTTGTATGATGTATACATTTACGTATGCATATACATAAATATATATGCATGCAATTGAATTTTCTGAGTGCATACAACATTTTGATATAGATGTGTGTAGATATATGTGTCTGTAATGCATTTGTATGCATATATGCATTCAGATTTGAATGTTTATATGTATGTGTGAGTCATTTTTAATATCAATATAGTTATTTGTTTCTTGTCTATTTCAATTGCCACATACTCTTATCTCTCCAAAATTGGTGTTGGCTATAATTTTGGCTCCATTGAATCCATGGCTATTAAATGTGGTCCTACCTCTACATTCATAAAGCCATGTCACATATGGTTCTTTCATTTTATTAGAGTTGCATAAAACTTTATTTTTGTTATAATATTTCCTATGTAATGTTCAATGATGACTATACTCTATGGCCTGTGCAATACTTTTGTTATTTTTCTTGAGTCCATCTTATTAAAATATTTCGTTGCACAAGATTAAAATGTAGAATGTAATCAAAAAAATTCATTTGATTTTTCTCATTTTAATCTTCTTTTGTTGGCTCAGTGTACAATATTCTCATATATGTGCTTTCTAATATTCTAATGCTTCTTAAATGTTCTCTCTACTACTTTTCCATGTCCACTCATAAAGTCATGTTGCATATGGATATCATATGGTTCTTGGATATAATTTTTGTTGCCTTGAACCCATTCTTATTTCAATCTCATGATTGTGTTTTTACTCTTTTAATGTTGGTTGAATGTTGAATATATTGGTCCTGGCTCTCCATACATAAAGCCATGTCACATATATATGTATCTATGTATCTAAATGAAGATGCACACAACACACATATATATCTACATTTATACTTTTCGATACATGTAATTACATTTAAACTTATACATACATACATACATACATACATATATATATATATATATATATATATATATATATATATATATATATTCTGACATGCATTGACAAGTATAGGTGTGGATATCTACGTATGTTGTGTAGCTCAATCTACAGCCCAGTATTGAACAATGCCTTATTGAAAATAACATAAACTGCTCAATTACTTTGGTAAGTTTTAAATGCAATCTATTATTGCAACCATCACCAATATATGGAACCCATACATGAAACAATGTTGCCATGACAAGTTGTTCCAAGTGATGTTTATTTGCTCTGCTCAGGAAACATACACATATATTTTCATTTAAACTTAAATCTATATTTCTTCTCACATGTATTGACAAGTTTAGGTGTGGATATGCATGTATGTTGTTTGCAAAAACACTTGTCACAATGGTGGCTCACAATCTTGATAGCAGCTAAAGCTACATAACAACAGTCAACAATGCCTTATGGAAAATAACATAAATTGTTCAATTGTTTTGGTAACTTCAGAACGCTAAATATTATTGTGGTCATCAGAACTATATGGAAAGCATATATGAAACAATGTTGACATTGGACTATTTTATTGTTTTGCAAGGTCATCGCCACTATATGGAAACCATAAATGAAATAATATTTAGCTGATAGGCTATATGTGTGAACTTTGCTCAGAATTTTGGTCAACCTTCCCAATTTTTAAGCTATTGAACAGCAATTAGCAATGCATATATATTTGCATCTACCTCCAAATACATATATATTGGTGTACATTTTTTTTCCCAACTTCGTATTTATCTATTGCATGTGTTGGATTCATATATAGGAATCTGTTGCTTGGAAATATATAGCCACAAAAAAGTATGTGTTTCTTTTGTTGTGTTATAGGAATCTACTGCTTGGAATTATATAGCCACAAAAAAAGTATGTGTTTCTTTTGTTGTGTTTCATTTTCCTTTTCATGCATGCAGATATGTATTTATATGAAATTAGATGTAGACAACATTCATATATACTCATCCCCGTGTTTATTGTTTTGGGAAGATAGTTGTTATTTTTTTCGTCCTCAAAAAGGAATTCTTAAAATAATAGGGTTTATATTAAGCCTAGTAAGAAACATTGATTTCACCATTCATCATAGTGGTGGACAACAGGGGTTTGGTGAGAGCCTATGAGGCTCCATGACCCAATATGGTAGGTTGGAGAGCAGGCCTTCTTTTGTTGTGTTCCATTTTACTTTCCCTATGTGCATATATGTATGTGAAGTTAAACACGGACAACATTCATCCCTATGTGTAGATATGTAAATATGTGAAATCAGATGCAGACAAATGATATTTCCATGCCAGCATGTGCCAAGTGATGTTGATCTCCCAGCATGTGACAAGTGATGTTTATTTCCTTTACTCCCATGGTGATTTCTCTATTGACTAGTCCATCTATGGCTATATATGTGTGTTCTCTACATATAAACTTTAGATGCATATATACCTATATAGATTTTGTTTTATAAACGTATATATGGACTTTTTTATTGCTTTCCAACCATTGCCACTACGTGGAAACTATAAATCAAATTTTTAACCCTTCCAGTGTTGGGCTCTTGGTTGGAAAAAGGTGGTGGATGTTTTTTATTTTTTAATTAAAATTTTGTGGTGCACCGATAGAGAAGGCCAAACTTTTCAATTTTTAAACCTTCCAACATCTGGTTACCAATCAGGAAAACATGGTGGGTTTCTTGGCACGTGGATAGATAAGACTAGTGAAACTAAATGCTGGTTGGCATCAACATTAATTGTTGTGTGTTTAATGCGAAGTGGTGATGGTTGTAATAACACCTACCATTTAAAACCTTGGAAAACATAGTGAAATCCTATGTAATTTTTGATAAGTCATTGTTGGGTGTCGTTCTCTAGCTTCCCCTACTATCAAAGTTGTGAGTGACAAGTGATTGGAGGTTATTTTGTGTTTTTTGCATGGGGCGATAGTTACAAAACCAATACAAAAATGTCGGTTGTGATAATTTTTTTCCCTTTTTTTGTAGGACACGGCCAACAGTCATCCCTATATGTAGATATGTATGTATGTATGTGAAATCAGATGCAAAGAACATTCATATATACTCCTTCCTATGTTTATTTTTTTCATAAGATAGTTTCTTTTTTTTGTACGTCTATACTTAAACTTCTCCATAGAAATTAATTACTACTTGGCATTGCTTAGCCCTGTGTCCATTCATTGAAAATTGTCGTAACATCTAATAAAATAATGGGTACATATGTTTCAATTGGTAGTTACAGTTTTCCTGTTGGAGACCAGCATTATCCATTTACTCAAATTGCTTTTGTTAACTGAAATATGCGGTGTCTGTTCTTGTGTGAAGTAATTGTCTCAAGATTAGGATTTTCGAGTTCTTTATGTAAAAAAAATGGGAAACAACATCCACAACATGTGTGAAATTTTATGTAGCCAACATTCATATATAGTACTGCGTATTATGCATGCACCGATTGCAACTACATGGAAACCATACAACAATTAATGTTGATGTCAACTACCATTTAATTATAAAAAAACACTGATATCATGATTGATTATGCTGGTGGGAAATGTATGTTAGCGTGCAACTATAATCAATGGTGACACCAATTTTTCATCTCACACTTAATATACAACCTATCATTCTAAGAAATATCTATCTCAACCTCATCTATGCTCTACTATCTTAGCGTAATGGTATCATAAAAGGGTTATTAATGATGTCGTGAGGATTTTTACATGTTGTCACTTGATCTCTCTCAGGCATTACTATGTTTGGCTATTACATACCTTCTTGTGCTTGGATGTAGACTGCCTTCCATCAGCTTACATTCTATTTTCTTCCAAAACAACCAACCAAGAACATACATTGTCCATTATTACGATCAATGGTGGCATCAATGTTCCATATAACACTTAAAATATAGTTTATCATTCCAAGAATGTCCCAATAGAATAAACATAGGGATCAGTATGTATCAATGGAATTTGCATCTACTATGGCATACATACATATCTGCACATAGGGGAAATAAATTGTCCATCACTGCGAACAATGGTGGCATCAATGTTCCATATAACACTCAAAATATGGCTTATCATTCCAAGAATGTGTCAGTATGTATCAATGTTGTTTGCATCTACTATGACATACATCCAAATCTACACATGGCATTGTTCATCACTGTAATCAATGGTTGCATCAATGTTCCATATAACACTTAAAATACAGCTTATCATTCCAAGAATGTCCCAATAGAATAAACATAGGGATCAGTATGTATCAATGTTCTTTGCATCTACAATGACATACATACATATCTGCACATATGGGAAATCCATTGTCCATCACTTTGATCAATGGTGGCATCACCAAGACTTTTGTATTGCTTTAGCAAACATCCCCCCATGCAAAAAACACAAAAAAAGTGATTTGTATTTATGTCCACTCACTCTCAATAATGTCAAAGTTGAATACTTGGCCCTCACATCCTTGTTTATTGTAATGGTTCCTATCCCTTTTAGTTTTCACCCAACCTTTTATTTCCCATCTAAGTTACCTATTGTCTACATGTAATTCCACATAGATACATTTCCACACATTGTTTTTGTGTCTATATATATCTGAGCAACAGATCCCTACAAATGCATCCAAGGCATGTGATTCCTATATATCTACTTGCAAAACAAAATCTACACCAATATATAGGTATCTGAACTTAAATGCACCTTTTTAGTTATTATTTCTTTCAGCCTCAAAAAGGAGTTGTTAGAATGATAGGTTGTATATTAAGTGTAATAAGGAACATTGATTTCACCATTGATCAGAGTGGTGGACAATGTATGTTCTTGCTTGGGGGTTTGGTGAGAGTTGATGAGGCTCCATAACCCAATATGGTAGGGTGGAGAGTAGGCCTCATTTTGTTGTGTTTCATTTTATATTTCCTCTGTGTAGATCTGTATGTTTCTAATATTAGATGTGGACAACATTCATATGTTTGATAGGCTGTATATTAAGTGTAATATTAAACATTTATCTCAGCATTGATTACATGGGGACAACATGCTCTATTTTTTAATCTTTCACCAAAAAAATTTATATGCAAATATTTTTTATGTCAAGTTACATACAATCAACATTCAAAGTGAACAACCCAATTCAAATGAAGAACCCAATTCAAGTGAAATGCATGCATAGATTTCAGTTTCAAGCATATTCATGCTTACCTAAAATTCTATTGGTATCTAAACAAGGTGTAACAACAATTTCTTCACTTGAATTGGGTTCTTTAGTTGAACTGGGTTCTATAGCAATATGCATGGATTTTCCTTTCTCTTTTGCTAGATAATCCAAAATACATGCAAACAAATACAGTGCACTATGAATCAAAGAAGAGGATCACCTCAAACAATTGTATTCATTGCCATCATCATGAAATGTTGCTATTCTTTATGGTAACTATAGTGCTTCTCTTTTCCCTCTTCATTTTCAGGCATATAGAATTTCCACCATTTCTAAATTTGCTTCCATGTTATTTTTATATGTGAGATGTAATCGTAGACATACTGCATCACACCCTGTGCACAAGATATGCCTACATCTTCTTTATTTGATCTCTTCTATTGCAAATGTATTAAATATTTTTTGTTATAAATTATAGAACTGTTTATATTTCGTAATTTATATATTGGTTACCAATGAAACATGTTCACCACACTAAACTTCACATTTTCCTTGTGTTTAACTATATCTGAGTCAAACCATTTTAGATTGCAAATATTCTCAGTTGTAACCACAGATCTCCATAATGCTAAATAGCTTTATGATCGCATGTTTGGCATGGTGTACGAGCTGAAACTACATTCTATTTATATACAAGGTAACTTGGCTATATATCCTTTATACCATATCTTATTTCACAACTACATCTCAATTTCTTAAAACTGTATAACATTGATTTCAACTCAAGAAAATTCTCAGGTGCCGAAGCATTGCTTTCACCATTGATCAAAGTGGTGGACAATTTATGTTTTTTCTCAAGGGTTTGGTGAGAGCCCATGAGGCTCCATGAACCAATATGGTAGGGTGGAGAGTAGGCCTTTTTTTTTTTGTTCATACTACATTTCATTGCATGCACAAGGTATGCCTACATTTTATTTATTTGATCCCTTCTATTACAAGTGCTTTGCATATTATTTATTATAAATTATAGAACTCTTTATACTTACTAATTTAGATATTGTCTACCAATGACATGTTCATTGCACTAAAATTCACATTTTCCTTTCATTTTTGTAAAACATACTCAAGCCAAACAATCCTACTTCATGGATGTTTTCATGCCATTAGATCTTATATGAATTTAGCAGGTGCTGAAACATTGCTTTCACCATTGATCAAAGTGGTGGACAATTTATGTTTTTTCTCGGGGGTTTGGTGAGAGCCCATGAGGTTCCATGACCCAATATGGTAGGGTGGAGAGCAGACCTTCTTTTTTTCTGTTCATACTGCATTTTGTTGCATGCACAAGGTATGCCTACATTTTATTTATTTGATCCCTTGTATTACAGATGCATTGCATATTATTTGTTATAAATTATATAGAACTTTTTATATTTCCTTATTTAGATATTGTCTACCAATGACACATGTTCATTGCACTAAACTTCATATTTTCCTTTCATTTTTGCAGAACATACTCAAGCCAAACAATCCTGCTTCATGGATGTTTTCATGCCATTAGATCTTATATGAAGTTATCCTTTTCGGAAGGCTTTCACCCAGGCTCTATCGACTACTCTAATTTTTGGTTTTGAGGAGTGTGAACTATTAAAACATTTGACCATTAAGGAATGCATTAATAGTGGTTACACTTTCTGTTATGATCCTAAAATTTTTGAGTTTTGAAATCACATAATGGTGATTTTGATGAAGTAATGTGTTATAAATGACCTTTGAGAATAATCATAGTGACTACAAAATCAATCACAATGGTGAATTAAACAATTACATCCTAATAGGTTGTATATTAAGTGTAATAAGGAACATTGATTTCATCATTGATCATAGTGGTGGACGATGTATGTTCTTGCTCGGGGGTTTGGTGAGAGCCCATAAGGCTCCATGACCCAATATGGTAGGGTGGAGAGCAGGCCTCATTTTGTTGTGTTTCATTTTATATTTCCTATGTGTAGATTTGTATGTCTCTGACATTAGATGCAGACAAGATTCATATGTTTGATAGGTTGTATATTAAGTGTAATATTAAACAGTTATCTCAACATTGATTACATTGAGACAACATGCTCTATTTTTTAATCTTTCACTAGAAAAGTTTATGTGTAATCTCTTAAGATATATTTCGATCGCATGTAAAGGAAGATTTAGAAATAAAATTAAAAAATATAGTTTAAAATTTTTGTATCAATCTAATTTTTGATTAACATCAATAGAATTTTGTGGATGCAATTATCTCTTTATTGTTATGGTTGTGCATGACTTATGTAAATATACTTATTTGAAATTTGTATGTCCTATTCCAAAACAATAATATTCTAAGCTTTCAGATAATTCTATTATCCTTTTGACATAATCTACATGTATCAAAACCTTTATCTATGTCGTATTGTCTTAGCGTAATGGTATCATAAAAGGGTTATTAATGATGCCATGAGGATTTTTAAATGTGGTCACTTGATCTCTCTCAGGTGTTACTATGCCTAGATAGTACATACCTTGTTCTACTTGGATGTAAACTAACTTCCATTAGCTTACACTCTATGTTCTTGCAAAACAACCAACCAAGAACATACATTTTCCATCACTATGATCAATGGTAGCATTAATGTTCCATATAACACTTAAGATACAACTTATCATTCCAAGAATATCCCAAAAGAATAAGCATAGGGATCAGTATGTATGAATGTTGTTTGCATCTACTATGACATACATAGATATCTACACATAGGGGAAATACATTGCCCATCACTGTGAACAATGATAGCATCAATGTTGCATTTAACACTTACAATATGGCTTATCATTCCAAAAATGTCTCGGTATGTATCAATGTTGTTTGAATCTACTATGGCATGCATACATATATGCACATAGGGGTAATAATATCAAACACAACAAAATCAATGTTCCATATAGCACTTAAAATACAACTTATCATTCGCTACATGAAGATATGTAAGTATCCTATGATCTCTCTGAGATTGTTTTTAGCACCCACCTCTCTAATTACTGCTATGTTTGTACCCATCCTTGGAATATGGACTTCCCCTCCACCTATCGGCTCATCATTGTATGTCACTACACGCAACTGCTAGTTATTAGGTTTTAGATCTAATGGTGGGTATTCTATTAGCCTATCTTTCCCTAGAATGTAACCCTATTTTAAAAGGGTGTTGTATTGCAGTTGTGGTAGAGAGTGATGTATTCTAAGAGTCTATTAACAGTCATGTTGTCTCTTGATCTCTAAGTGGTGATATGCTTGTGAGAAGCTTGCTCTGCAAATATATTGTAATCTTTGTGATTTACTGAATAATATATTGGGAAACTTTTGGAGTCTAGGGTTTTTCTCCTGAAAGGGTTTTCCCCATGTAAATCACTATGCCGTGGTATGCATGATATTTTTGTTTATTTCTATTTAAGTTTATGTAACTGTTAAAGATCTATAACAATTTTGCATTATTCTCCTCTCAAGATTAGTGTATGAAGTTGTTCTACTACCTTAGCTTCCTTATAATTATCTTGCTCTTGTTTCTTTCTCTAAACCTTTGTAGTTTTCCCCTTTCTGTTCAAGGTATCCTTCATCTTCCTATGCTGAAGAGGTGGTTTTACATAACCACTCTTGCAAAATCTTTCTTTATGCCAAAATTTATTGCATTTGTAGAAAACAATATTATATTCAAGGGCTATAGGTATTTTCTCCTTACTTTATTTTTACAGTCAACAACCCTATGACCAAAATTATTGCATGCATAGCAATAGCCATAAAAGGAATTAGAGACCACAACATTATTTATTTGATGCAAAAAATAGTTATTCCTCATATAATCATTTAATCTTACCTTTGTTCAACAATTACTAGACTTATGACCAAACTTATTGCAAGAATAACAATAACCATGAAAGGATTGAGAGATCCTAGGAGTATCATTCTATCTAGGAGGAGATCTCTTTAATCCATTCTTCTGAATGCTAACCTTTAGAAAGTCATTGAATCTAGTTCCTTCTTCAGCATTCATAAGAAGGGCTTCAAGATATTTCCTCCTAGATAGACTGCTACTCCTAGGTTCTCTCAATCCTTTCATGGTTACTGTTATTCTTGCAATAAGCTTCATCATAAGTCTAGTAATTATATAACTAAGGTAAGAATAAATTATTATATGAGGAATAGCATCCAAGACATAATGTTGTGGTCTCATTCATTTTATGGCTACTACTATGCATGAAATAAGTTTGGTCATAGGGTTGTTGACTTTAAAACTAAAGTAAGGAGAAAATGGTTTAGCCCCTGAATATAATATTATCTGCTACAAATGCAATAAATTTTGGCATAAAGCAAGATTTTGCAAGATTGGTTATGTAAAACCAATTGTTTAGCATAGGAAGATGAAGGATACCTTGAACAGAAAGGAGGAAACTACAAAGGTCTAGAGAAAGAAACGAGAGCAAGAGAGTGAGATGAAGGATGACACTATGCTTGTGCATTGTGTACAAGATCTCATAATAGATTAAAATAGAGCATTGTCTCAAGAGGAGCTACCATTCGTAAAGTCTTTCAGCCCATGGAAAGGATAAAATTTTAAATATTATAGCATGATTTTTTTTTTGTAATAACTCATCTAAGGTATATGATTTTTGAATTAGTTTGAATCTATTTTTCAAATTTCCAAATTAAAAACATTATTTATAGAGGACTACGAAATGAATTTGGATCTCTGTGAAGGCACATATCACTCTACCAATTGCTCACCTAACAAGGAAAATGTGCAATAATTGTGAAAAGTTAGGGCATATGCGGATTACTTATACTTCATTTGCACAATCTTGGATCATTGAATCCAAATAAATTGCATCTAGAGCTAAGAAGAGAAGGCATTCAAATAAATATTGTGAATCCAGGAGGAATTGTGTTGAAAGGTGAGACCCTAGCAACAGAACACAAAGGTATTTTCAAAAGTTGATCATAAACCCTATTTTTTAAATTTTAAAGTAAATTTTAATGGCTACTCCACAATTGATTGATGTCACTAAGAAACCAAAGCCAAAGTACAAGAAATATCAATAAAAGCAATGGAGATGGAAAAAGATGGTGCTTTCTCCAAGGTACCTACTAATGTGGTATATATAGAAGATGTGAGAATATAAATTCATGCCCCCATCAATGAAATTGGCCACATGAAGTTTGAAGAGTTGTTTCAAACCTGTTGGATGATGATGGTTTTGGTATCCATTATTTTAAAAACCTATTTATTTATTTTCCTCTATTATAGGATTTATATTAGGAGTTTGAGATAGTGGTTTCTATTAGTTTAATATCATTATTTTAAAAGTACACAAGTGTTTCCAAAGTGTTTTCAAAGAGAAGAGATTGTTATTGTGATGATGTACCTCTTTGTTGAATATTAATACACACTTATCCTCTTTCACATGTGGAGACTCTTTATAAAGTAGTTTCTTCATGTAAATCATGTGTTCATGTATTTTATTGATTTTATTCTTATTGCAATCACATAATAATCATATCATAATCATTGAGCATAATATATGAAGTTAACAAAATAATCATTAAGCGTAAATTGATCAAGCCATTTACAAGCCACTATCAAAATTAGGTACTATCTAGAAAATCTAGTGAATTAATAGATGATATATTGCATGGAATAATTTCAATGTGCAAAATTGTAAGGTTTCATTATTGATCCCATTTCTCTCTCGATTTCCTAACACTTTGATCTTAGTAATTAAAATGAAAAACATGGACACCGTTAAAAATAACCGTGAGAAACCATAAAAATACTACAAAAAATATATGAAAGGTAATAAAATTTTAATAAATTATTGATAGGTGGTTTGAAAAAAGCAAGGGACACAAGAATGCAAACCAAAACCAACCCTATTTACTCACTTAAAATTGTATAGAACGTTTTAATGGACCATCTAGTTGAATTTCCATCTAAACGATTTAGACCAACAAAAATGTTCTAAATTTTTGTAATATTAAATATAATTTTTAAATTTTGAAAATAATAAAATCAAATTTATTAATATATATTTCAAACAATATTAAATTTAAATCTATTTTATCACTTCTTAAACTTTCTTGAAGATAATTTTCTCTTATAATTTTCAATATTTAAAAAAAAAAATATTCATTATTTTCTTAAATTGAATGATTATAATTTATTATTGTATATATATTTTTCTACTCATGTTTGTATCATTAAGTACCATAAATTAGTTCTAAATAGTTTTGTTAATTTTTGAAATGTTTTAATTGTTCAAGATGTTTGGATAGTGTTTGATTTGCATTCATTGCTATGATAACCTCTTCTAATTTTGGATATTTATTATCTTAAGTTTTTATTTTTATTTTTATTTAACTATATGATTAAAAAATAATTTAATTGTTTATTATGAATCTACAAATGAACGTATTTTTATACTTAATAACTTACCCTTTTTTAAACAAGCAGTGGCCAAAATTTATTATTGAATTTTTATAAAATAATATATTTATAATTAATAAAAATATATCATTACATATTATATAAAATATAAAATAAAATTTATGTGTCTATGTATTTAATAAATTAAATAATTCTAATGTAAAATTAAATAATTCTTAAGTAAATAAAATTCCTCCAAATTGACAGATCTTCACATTATTTAGATAAATATTTTAAAGATATCTACACTAATAATATTAATAATTTTTAGTTCCATTTTCTTTCTCATTTTGATTTGGATATGTTTAAATTATGTTCTACTAATTTATTTTTAAACTTAACTTAGGCAGTTGTAGAAAACCTCTTTGTTGTTGTAGACATGGAAAATATACCAATCACACCTTATCATGATTTAACTAATACCATTTCATCCTGAATCATATCCTTTGCTAGTCATTTAATCGAATAATCTGTATTTGATTAAATTCATCATATTTTGTCTTTTAATTAAATAAATCAACTTTATTTGATTAAATCATCATTTCCTATTAATTAAATAAATCACTTTGTTTAATTAATCCTATAGTCCCTCTTTTAATTAAATAATTCATTTTATTTAATTAATCTCTAAGGTCATCTCATTTAAATTAAATAAATTAATCTTTATTTGATTTAAAGCTAACACCATCCTCTTTAATTAAATAAATCAAATCTTATTTAATTAAGTCTAAAATCATTATTCCTCTCATTTTGATTTATTTAAATCCAAAAATCTAAGTCAAAATGGTCAAATCAGCTAATCTTCTTTAAATTAATCAAATCCTGATTAATCTTAGTCTTAATCCATCAAATCCTCTAGCTTTTTCCACTTGCTCAATAAATCATTTCTTTTGAATTATTAAATCCTTGATTACTTTCAAAAAGGCATCAAGGATGGAATATTCCTCCAAATTCAAAAAATCCCTCCAAAAGGATTTGTACATCCAACAAAGCATTTAAAATCTCTTACATGTCCTTTCCTTGAGCCATGTGACATTAACTTCACCTTTCACCTCATCCTTTAAGCCATCTTTTGAATTTGAATCTCCCCCCTCTTTGCACATTCTCCAAAATGTGCTCAACCTTTGTCCATTATCATGATGACAAGTGGTGCTTTATCATTGGCTTATCTTTTGTCCCACATCGTCCATATCTTTCAAATCCTTCATCCTTCTTTCTATAAATAGAGCCCTTCTCTATTTGTTGAGGGGGCCACAATCAATGTAAAATAATTATGCTCATTTGGAGAGGAGGAGATTGAGGCAAAGTTATCATAGCTTTTCATCTAAATCTCCATTTTCATAGCTAGGTTATGCAGGAATTTCATCAAGGAAGCATCCAATCTTCATCAAGTCATCACAAAGCTTACAAGGGATTGGGAAAGGGTCATTTTCCACATCAAAATGGCACCAATTCCCCCATGGGATTGAGATTTTGCATCTTAAAATAGGATTTCATTGCTTTCGTGGTTCATTTTCTTCATTTTCTTTCCTATTTTGAGCATTGTAGACGAATTCCACAGGGAATCTTAGTTCTAACTTGCATATGGATCTAATCTTGTGTTTGTTTGCTATATTTTTGTAGGTCTAGGATTGGGGTGAACTACATTTGGTGCTAGAAGGAGGGCAGAAAGTTTCTGGAGCACTGGCGTAAAAAGTTCTAGCATAGAAAATTTCAGGAGCACCAGCGCAGAAAGTTCTGGAGCAAAAATTTCTAGCATAGAAAATTTCAAGAGCACCAACAAAAAAAAAATTAGGAGCACTGGCACAGAGAATTTCAGGAGCACTAGCACAGAAAATTATGGAGCAAAACGTTTTTGCGTAGAAAATTTTAGGAGCACCGGCACAGAAAATTTTAGGAGCACCGACGCAAAAAATTTCAAGAGCACCGGTGTAGAAAGTTCTAGAGCAGGAAGTTCTAGAGCAGAAAGTTATGGAGCAAGAAGTTCTGGAGCACTGGAGAAAATTTGGAAAAATGAACTTGAAAGAGCATTTTTTAATGCTTGTGAGAGCATCCAATTAATACAATCATTTTTTGTTTTAAGCCAACTCACTTGTTTTTGGGCTCTAAAAAGAACATTACAAAAGCTTTTTTTTTTTTGCTACAAAACCTGATTAAAAAGAACTTTAGGAAAACTTACTAGATTTTGTTTAAAGTTAGCAATTGAACAAACAACTTTCATCTTTCGTTTTGGTGCCTTAAAAAGAATCAAATCATTGCTTTGAGGTTTTAAAATGAACATGTGCATCTTTTTTTTTAAAAAACTTACCCAAAGTAATACCATCAAAAAGACATGCATGCGCTTCTCTCACGCCTCATGGCGATCTTGAGAATCAAAAGGATTTTTGATGACATTAAGTTGTGTTAGTGATTACCCACACATTTCAATTTGGATCCTAAAATTGAACAAATCTTGCGAGTGTGAGTGGAACATATCACGTGTGTTCTCTCTTTGTTTCTCAACAAAGGTTGATCGAACTACGGATGTGTTTGCTCACTTTTGTGTTATCTTAGGGGTCCTACCTTGTGGGAAAAAGTAATCACCCAAGGGAACGACCCAACTGAGAACACGCTAAATCCAAGCGACTTCCACCCAGGATATAAGTGTGGGTACTTGAAGAAACACAATTATCACGAGGATTATTCCTACGAGAAGGGTAGCAATGGTCTCTCATCGCATGGATGGTCCCCCATGAATGGAATTCCTGCATTAAAACCCTTGTTTAGAAAAGGCCAAAATCCTTGATCTATTTTTGGTACAAGAACGGTCGTTCTGAAGCTGTACCACACTTTTACGACTTTTAGTAGAGATGGAAAGTATGCCATGGGAGTTTCATGGGTATTGATGCTTGGCTGCTCTGTATAAGTGAGTTTCATGGAGGGGAGCTAGTGGGGTCAAGCATCTAACCATTCGCTAAAAGTGGGCATAGCTAAACTTGTCCAAGTGGGGATTCAACAAATATAGTCTTTCATATTCATATGATTATGCATGTTCTTGGAAAAAAAATACTTTGCTTGTTCATAAATGTTGGGAAAACAAACATTTAACAGTATCATCAAACTTCAAACCCTTTAGGAAGCAAATATCTTTGACAAAATTCATGTGTTATTGCTTGCCCTTGGGATTTTATCCTTAGAGGCTTCTAAGTATTTGGATTTATATCTCAATTTTCTCTCTCTAAAGTCAACATTAGGGAACTATTGTCTTGATTCTCTTGATTTCCACATAATAGACCTTGTGGGATGAAAATAAATTGAGACATAGACATTCAGTTTGAAACTTAAGCAAGACATTGGATGTGGTAAAAGCAATTCATTAATCAAGATGAAATCAATTGAATACCATACATGTGCTTGTTTATCTTTTGTCTTATGGTCTTTTGAGAAAATATTTATCTTTTGGTTTAAAGTACTCTTAGGGAAAAGCATGTTCTTCAAAAACTTGGTCTTGTAAACAAGTCCCTCTTAGGTTCATTTAGGATCAAAACAACCAATCATTCCATCTCAAACATCAATCAAATCCCATCACACAAATAACTTTTGAACCATTGGGAAAATCAATCATACTAGAATTTTGGCAAATCCTTTCAAATCAAAATCAAAATCATCTTGTTTGGCTAAGTGTGTGTAGATGCATCCTTCTCCCTACACTTAGTCAAATTAGCATCTTGTGGGAAAATTTATCCCATAGATAACATCCAACATCTTGGGCTTTATTAGTTCATTATCCAAAATCAAAATCAAAATCAAATCCACATCAAATCCAAATCCAAATCAAATCCAAATCAAAAATCCAGATCAAAATCAAATCCAATCTAAATCAGAAAATCCAAAAGTCCTAAAGTCTAGCATTAATCCAAAGTTCCTAAAAGTTCAACACCCATATCATTCACCCCTTTCATCTGTCATCTCATCATTGGTCCTAAACACCTTAGAGGTTCACTTTTGCAACAAGGTAAACACACATGAAGAACATGGAATATAAACTTGATCCATACATCATGAGCAGTCTAAACCAACCAAACTATCAAAGCTTTACAATTCTGATTGATTATCAAAACTCACATTTATACAATCTGTACATGGGATCATTATCCCCTACAAACCTCAATGGTACAAAAAATGTGAGTATGCCTAGTCAAAAGTTTGGAACACCTTTCCCGATGGTAGATTTAAATCCAAGTACAAAACTACAAATCTATCAAGCAAACAATGAACGCATGGGTCTTCAACAAAACAACATTATCCCACCAAATCCATACATGCCAAATGTGAATATACCAAGTACAACTTTACCAAACATGAACATTTCAAATCCAAACTCGGTAAACTTTGGGATGGATATGTTTGTGAATCATATGAATGTTGTTCAAAGTCCAAACAAGATGTTAATGACCACATGTATTGATCCAAGTCAAGGTAACACCATGCAAAATCAAAGTTTCCTAAATCAAGGCAATGTGATTCCCAACCACAACAATGTTCAATTTCAACCTATAATGCCAAATTTGAACATCATCCCAAATTAGAACATTGTCCAAAATCAATTTATCCATGATCCCATACAAACACCACAAGTACACATTCCAAATCTACTTGAACAAAAGAATCAACTAAATCAAGGGAGTCAAAATCAAAATCAAGATCAAATTTTGCGAGACCAAGTTGCTACACTTACCAAAATCATTGAGTCATTGCACCAAGAGACATCTCCACCCAAAACTCAATACACTCTTCCATTGGTTAAACCATGTCATCAAAGCATTCAGTTGTGTCAACAACCACATCAAGAACAATATCTCCAATGTCAAGAAGTTGGATATCAAGATCAACAACATCAACAACAAATCCAACCCCCACATCTCAAAGATCAATCACCACATCTCCAAAATCAATCACCACAAGGTCAATTTAAAGTACAAGTCTCATAGGGTAACAAACAAAAATACACACCACTTGGGAAACCAATCAAATCAATCATGCAACAGTTGCTGCAAGAAAAACTCATCACAATTCCCACCTATGAAAATTATCAAGAGACCTTAGTGAAACCGCCATGGTACAATGAAAATCACCTTTGTGATTTCCATAAAATCAAGGGCACACAACATTAGATTGTATTCGACTCAAAAATATCATCCAAGACCTTATTGATCAAAAAATAATAACTATTGTGGACAATGATCAAGATTCAACCACTAGTGATAGCAGTGACAATCTCTCCGCCACAATTGTTGAAAAGAATGATCAAGATTTATCTATCAATGAGCACCATGAAGATGTTTCCACCTCATCCAATGATCAACTCAACATACACCAAAATCCGCTTCTTGATCCAGCTACCATTAATCATGCTGAAAATGTCTCTACATCACCTAATGAGTTAGAGGACATATCTCAAGAATTTATCCCAAAGCATGATCAACATCTTTCACCAAAGTCTAGCAATGGTCCTTTCTAAGACATATTGACATCCTTCAACCTCATGGTTGCAGATATTGAAGGAATATTCAAATCAACATTTGATCCAAGTTCACTCAAATATCAAGAGGATATTGAGCCACTTCCCATGTGCCTAATGAAGATATCCAAGAACCCTTTGTAAGCAATCCATCCTTTGAAATTGACTCATGCAAAAAACATGATCCAAAGCATGTCAAAAGCGATTTTGAAATCATTCAAGATCAAGAATTCATATCTCCAAGATACTACAATGATCTAATGGACACTCTCATATCTATACAAGGTGTTGCAAATGGTGATCATATCCACATAGCACATACTCCTCCATCTATCCATGAGATGCTTTCTTTGGATGGACACGTAGATGATCTTCATTCAGAATAGGATTCCTTTACTCCTGACATTATTATACAAAAATAGAAGGATATTGATTCCTACAATCAGGATGAGTTGTCAACATCAAAATCAGATATATCCCAAATTCAGACTGAGGAAATCATGTATGAAGATATCCAGCATTATCCACTCAAGGAAACAGGTCAAACAGAACAGGCTATTTAGGAGTCAACAGAGTAGCAAATTGGAATAATGTCATCTGCAGTGGTCATTTATTAGAGCATGGTTACTGAACATAATATCTCAAAATAGGCAGAATCAAAGAACAAAGGTGCTACTACCACCATACTAGGGGAAACTATCTCTCAAGCAAACTTCAACATAGGGAGCACGAAGAGTCCTTATGATGAAACTAATGCCAATACTATAACTAACCATGTCATGAATCTTCATCCACCCATCACCCCATCTATGAATTGGGACCAAAATAAAAAGAAAGATTTGAATCAAAGCATAAAGAACGTTATCATCCATGCCTCCACGCATGATATCTAATTCTCACATTGACCATGTATTGGTAGCTACCCTTCATCATAAGGATTCGGAAGGCACTCTATCACGATGTGCGCACAAAGACAAAATTAACTCCAGTATCAACAAAGCAGATCAGGAATCTAAAAAGTTGTATTCAAGTGCACGTATCTTGGAAAAGAAGATTCTTCAAGCAGGATATTGATGGTACATTATGATAGGATCATCTACATTGACACCACCAGATGGTTCAGCATGAGCTTAAAATCTTTCAAAAAAGTCCAAAAAAATATAAAAAATCCAAAAAAATTAGAAAAGGATTGAAAATAGTAAAGAAAAAAATCATCCTCTAGTGAAAACCACTATGGTGGCACTATGGACAGGTAACATGATGAAAACCTGGCAAACAGGCGTCATGTGTAGAATCGAGCATCTGTGTGCACCAATTTAGGTGAAAGCATCTCATCCCATCCATCTCAGCCATAATAAATCCATTCATCCATGACCCATTTATCCAATCCATCTTCA
This sequence comes from Sequoia sempervirens, assembly GCA_007258455.2. Classification (NCBI taxonomy): domain Eukaryota; kingdom Viridiplantae; phylum Streptophyta; class Pinopsida; order Cupressales; family Cupressaceae; genus Sequoia; species Sequoia sempervirens. The sequence goes on along the minus strand of VDFB02047397.1, from coordinate 11,228,207 downwards.
TCCATTCTACATCCATAGTCCAAGTTATCTTGATCTTGAAAACGTTTGGTGCACACTTTACACTTGCTTATGGTAAACATCTTGACATGAGTCATTTTCATTGATCCTAGCCTATGAAACATTATCTGAGCCATGAAGCATTATCCAAATGAGAATTCCTTTGTTTGAGCACCTTATCTTATCACAAGATAATCCCTGGAATCCTTTGCATGCTTACCATATCCATCCATCCATACACTTATCCAAGCATCCACCCATGACATTCCATACATTGCTAGACACTGGGGTAGGTATGTACATCTTGCATTGGTAATTAATCTTGATCTATATCCTCCAACTTATGTGGTGATCCGAACATTGGAAAATGTAAAATCAAATTGGTCAAAGCACTTATGAGCAAAAAATATAGATCACTAGCCCATGACACATTTTGATGAGATGTTCTTTATCAAGCTTTATCTTTCATCAAACATCAATCCAAAAAGTTAATATCAGTCGCATCTAATTTGCACATCAACGTCACATCAAATCATTCAAACCACTTTTGTTCCAAACCAAGCTTCATCAATCTTGATCAAATCAAATCCAATCAATCCATCATCATCTTCGGATATCCTTCCCAATCCTTATGTTGTGTAACACTATCCTTGCAGTGTTGTGTATTGCCAACAATGTTATCATCATCAATCCATTGATCAGATCAATCAACCTTAGCTTGGTTTTCAACAAAATCCCCAAAGAGAGCACTGATATTGCCGCACACATCCTTATCCAAATCGTCAAAATCATGCAAAAAATCCAAAAACGTTCAAAACATATCAAAATCCAAAAACATTCAAAAAGCTAAGTGTAGACATGAAAAATATACTGATTGATATCATGCATTTGATCCTGATCTACTAACATCAATTCTTCCTAAATCACTTCTTTACTAACCATTTAATTAAATAATCTTTATTTAATTAAATTCATCACATTTCCTCTATTAATTAAATAAATCAACTTTATTTGATTAAGTCGTCATCTTCTTTTAATTAAATAAATCATTTTATTCAATTTTAATCCTAATGTTCCTCTATTAATTAAATAATTCATTTTATTTAATTAACTTCTAAAGTAATCTCCTTTAAATTGAATAAATTAACCTTTATTTGATTTAAATCTAACACCATCCCTTTTAATTAAATAAATCAAACTTTATTTAATTAAATGCATCAATTTCCTCCCATTTGATTTAAATAAATCCAAAAATCTATGTCAAATGTCAAATCAGCTAAATCTTCATCTAAATTAACCAAATCATGATTAATCCTAATCCTAATCCATCAAATACTCTAGCTTTTGCAACTTGCACAATAAATCAATTTATTTGATTTATAAATTCTTCTATTTCATTCAAAAGGGCACCTCAAGTGGAATATTCCTCTATTTTTGAAATATCCCTCCCAAAATGACTTGTCCATCCAACAAAGCATTTAAGAGCTCTTACATGTCTCTTACACAAGTCAAACTTGGCATTTAACTCATCTTTCATCCCCCCTAAACATGTCATTTCATAAAATTCAAATTTCAAACTTGCACATTGATCAAAATGTGTTCAAGCTTCCTCCATTCACATCTTGACAAATGGCACTTGGCCATTGGATGTTGAATGATCCCACATTCATCTATTTTGCCTCATTCTTCAACATTCTCATCTATAAATAAGAGGCTTTCCTTTGTATTTTGGATCCACAACTCCATGCAAAGTTATAATCTTTAGATTTTGAATTTTTCTCATTCATCCTTCATCCTTTTTCAAGTTTTATAGCTAGGTTATGCAGGATTTTCTCCAAGGAAGCATCAAATCTACATCAAGTCATCACAAAGCTTATCAAGGGTTGGGAAAGGGCTACTTTCCACATCAAAGTAGCACCAATCCACTATGAGATAGAGTTTTCATCATGTTTTCATATGCTTTTGTTTAGTTTCATTGTTTATTTGGTTGCCTATTTAACATGATGGAGTATTTCATAGAAATGTTTAATTTGTTATGTTTTAAATCACTAACATGCTAATGTGTGTTAAAGTTTAAACATTTTGCAAATTTTAGCATCCACAAAATGGTGCTAGAAGGAGGGTTGAGATTCGTTTAATAGTTTGGAATTAATATATATGCAAGATAGCTTTGATTCGATGTTACAGGCTGTTGTGAGTGATGTTTGGTGAGGGAAGCAAACTGGAGACTGATTGTTGTTCGATTCATGTAAAGTGATCATATTTGCTTTGATAGCAAATCAATAGAAATCATTTTATGGGTCTTCGATAAGATGTTTATAACTACAAGAATTCTCTTTTAATACTCTCGTCGTCACCCTTATTTATTCCAAGAAACATGTCAAGGATTTCATTTTAAAAAGTTTTATTTACTTTTCATTTTTGTCATTGCTTCAGCTTTTCTTTTGATATCCTGCAAGTCCATAGATTGTAAGAGTGTTAGCGTTGTTTAAAAATGATTGTTTTGATCTATTTATCAATTTACCTTGTAATTTACCATCTTGCAAGCTAAATACCACCATCCCCTTTCTTGTCCAAGAATCACGCCCTTTCCCATCAAGATAAAATGTTCAAGTTTCTTAAATTCAAAACCATACTTTTGAATTCATCCATCATACAGGATTTTTTTGGTGCAACTATTGTACTGTCTATCTGTAAAAAGTTGTTTGATAGTTAAATTGGTTTAATCAAACTTTAGAAATGCAGCATTAGTGATCACATTAGGTAAATACAAACCTGAAAATTTAAAACCTAGCTCACATGGTCCAGTGAAAATTGAATGCTTCAAAAGAAATGTTTTAGGGCCAGGCACAAGCAATGTTGCGGAAGAAGATTCATAAGTGGCAGCACATGCCCATGAGAATGCCTAAAAAAATAGATCTGTTTACTTAAAATGAGCCAAGTTGTTTCATTTTTCTTTCGGCCTATTTGTGAAACTTTTAAATTTGGACCAAGTGACTGTCAAATAGCAGCCGCCAACATGAAAACCAAGCAAATGAAAGTCTTAATCAAAGGATTTAACAATATTTATAAATTATTGAAAAAGAAACCACTATCAGGTCAACCACTAAGCGACTTGTGATGAGTCTTAAGCAGTTGTTTTCTTTTTGTGCATAAATCAAAGTTGCATGATGGGCATGCACTCATTAGTTATTGTTTCAAACATTGATAAATGTTGTACGGGATTTCAGTAATCTATCTTTTTTTCAAATAACAAAAGTTGTGTGGGATTCCATTAATATGGGGTTGGCATCCAAATGATAAATGTTTCACTGTTTTTCATCATTACATGATCTCCATAGATTCTCATTTATCTACTTTATTCGATGGCTAGGAGGATGCTAGTCAAAGATTGAGAATTTAGATTTACACCTGTCATTTGCATTTAATGGCATTTATAGCATAGTTTTAAAAGAAAAAAATTCATTTTTGTGCATATCCTGTAATCATTGTGCTCCCTATGATTACAATTTCTAAGGAATTCTATCAATAGTTCCCATGCCTGGTTGATGCTACCATGAAAAGTACAGACATGACATTTATTTGACATTGCAAATTTGTAACAATTATTGTAAATTTTGTGCTGACCACTTAGTTATCATAAAGTTTGGAAAAGGGGGTATTTATTTGACATTGCAAATTTGTGGAGGAGATGAAATCTTGGTCCAACATCCAAGATAATGCCACTTTATATTTTAACTGTCATTAATGCTTGGCTTAAATCAAAAACAATATATTGTGCTCTTTAGATTTAAATCATTTTTATGTTTCATATGGGTAGATTTAAAATCACTATTGTGCATATATTTTGATGTTTAAAGCCTTTCTCATGATTCAAACACATTTGGGGAGATCATCAATGAAGCTTTATTGTGCATTAGAAGTTATCATTAAATACATTCATTTTGAAAGTGTTTTTATTATGATGAATCTCGCCTCTAAAATGATAGCTTTGTGTTGATTATAGGTTGACATTGGAATCAAGCATTGAAATCAAGCGAAAGAAAAGTGAGATTGGAGTTGAAGAAAATTGGGCATTAAAAACTTGAAATCACAAAGCATTTTTAAATGCTTAAGGCTTCCATTCTATGCTTTAGTTTTCTATTTTAGATCAACTCACATCTTTTTGGGCTCTTAAAAAGAACATTTCAATTTTTACTACAAGGAACTTAAAAATAACTTTAAGACAAACTTACTAGAGTTGGTTTTTGGATTTAAGAATTGAACAAGACAACTTTCATATCTTGTTTTGGTGCTTTAAAATGAATCAAAATCATTGCTTTGTGGACTTAAAATGAACAAGTGTTTCTTTGTTTTGTAATTTCTTACTCAAAATAATACCATCAAAAGGACGTATGCACTTCTCTCGCGCCTCACAGCGATCTTGAGAATCAAAAGGCCTTTTGGTGATCTTAAGTTGGGTAAAGTAATTATCTCCACATTTCATTTTGGGATTAAAATTGAACAAAACATCTTGCAAGTGTGAGTAGAACATATTGCGCATGTTCTCCCTTTGTTTCTAAATGAAGGTTGATTGAACTAAGAATATGTTTGCTCACTTTTGTTTATCTTAGAGGGTCTGCCTTGTGGGAAAAAGTACTCACCCAAGCGAATGACCCAACTGGTAACACACTAAAGCCAAGTGTATTTCTAGCCGAGATATAAAAGTGGGTACTGGAACAAAGGCCAGTATCATGCGGTTGGTTCCAACAAGAAATGTAGCAATGGTCTCTCACCTCGATGGATCAAATCCTATGAACAGAAAGTCTGAATTAAAACCCTTGTTGTAGAAAGGCCAAAATCCCTATCTATTTGTTAGTGCAAGAACGGTCGTTTTGAAGCCACCCCACTCTTACGTTTTTAGTAGAAATGGAAAGTATGCCATGGGAGTTTCATGGGTACTGATGCTTGGCTTCCTCGAGAAGTGAGTGTCGTGGAGGGGAGCTAGTGGGGTCAAGCATCTAACCATTCACTAAAAATAAGCGTAGCTAGACTTGTCCAAGTAGGGACTCAACAAATATAGTCTTTCATATCCATAGGATTGTGCTTGTTCTTGGTTACAAAACACTTTTTTTGATCGAAAACATTGGAAAAACAAACATTTAACATGAGCATAAAATCTCAAACCCTTTAGGAGAAGCAAATATCCTTAAACAAATTCACATGCTATTGCTTGCCCTTGGGATTCATATCCTTAGAGGTTTCTAGGAATTTGGATTTCATCTCAATTTGCTCCTACTAAAGTCAACATTAGGTAACTTTTTCCTTGATTTCCTCGATTTCCACATGATACTCTTTGTGGGATGTTAAGACATTAGACATCTAGTTTCAAAAGCTAATCAAGAGAGTGTTTGTGGTAAAAATAATCCATTAAGCAAAGATAAAAGAATAATTGGACCCCACACATGTGCTTGGTATCTTTTGGTCATATGGTTTTTCATGCAAACATTGGTCTTTTGGTTTGAACTATTTTTAGGGTAAAGCATGTTCTTCACTATCTTGGTCTCGTAAACAAGTCCTTCTTAGGTTCATTTAAGATAAAATCAAACACTTTATGCATCCAAACATTTATCATCTCCATCCCACAAACAACTTTAGAGCTTTGGAAACATCATTATCTAGACTTGGGTACATCCTTAAACCAAATCAAAATAACTTATTTAGTTAGGTGTGTTTGGATGAATCATTCTTCACACACTTAGTTAGATTATCACCCCTTTGAATGATTTCATCCTAAGATAACATCTAACATCTTATGGTTTACAAGTTCATTTATCCAAATCAAACCAATCAAAATCAAATCCTAAAGTCTAGCATTGATCCAAAGTTCCTAAAAGTTCAACACCCATATCATTCACCCCTTTCATCCTTCATCTCATCATTAGTCTTGAACACCTTAGAGGTTCACTTTTGCAACAAGGTCAAAGCACAAGAGGAACATGGAATATAAACTTGCTCCATATATCATGAGTGATCTAAGTCAACCAAACTATCAAAGCTTTACAAAACCAATGGATTATCAAAACTCACATTTATACAATCCATGCATGGGATCATTATCTCCTACAAACCTCAATGGTACAACAAATGTCAGTATGCCTAGTCAAAAGTTTGGAACACCTTTCCTGATGGCAGATTTAAATCAAAGTCCAAACCTACAAATCTATCAACCAAACAATCAATGCATGAGTCTTCAACAAAAGAATGTTATCCCACCGAATCCATACATGCTAAATGTGAATATACCAAGTACAAGTTTACCAAACATGAACATTTCAAATCCACACTTGGTAAAATTTGGGATAGACATGTTTGTGAATCATACAAATGTTGTCCAAATTCCAAACAATATGTTAACGACTCCATGTATTGATCCAAGTCAAGGTAACACCATGCAAAATCAAAGTTACCTAAATCAAGGCAATGTGATTCCCAACCACAACAATGTTCAATTTCAACCTATAATGCCAAATTTGAACATCATCCCAAATCAGAACATTGTCCAAAATCAATTTCTCCATGATCCCATGCAAACACCACAAGTGTACATACCAAATCTGCTTGAACAAAAGCCAAATCAACTATATCAAGGGAGTCAAAATCAAAATCAAGATCAAATTTCACTAGATCAACTTGCTTCACTTGCCAAACTAATTGAATTATTGAGCCAAGAGACATCTTCACTCCAAAATTGATACACTCTTCCATTGGTTAAACCATGTCATCAAAGCGTTGAGTTGTGTCCACAACCACATCAAAAACAATATCTCTAATGTCAAGAGGTTGGATATCAAGATCAACAACATCAAAAACAAACCTAAGATCAATCACCACATCTCCAAAATCAATCACTACAAGGTCAATTTAAAGTACAAGTCTTACAAGGTAACAAACAAGAATACACACCACTTGGGAAGCCAATCGAATCGGTCATGCAACAGTTGGTGTAGGAAAAACTCATCACAATTCCCACCTATGAAAACTATCAAGAGCCCTTAGTGAAACCACCATGGTACAATGAAAATCACCTTTGTGATTTTCACAAAATAAAGGGACACACAACATCAAATTGTATTTGACTCAAAAATCTCATCCAAGACCTTATTGACCAAAAAATAATAACTATTGGGGACAATAATTAGGATTCAACCACTAGCGATAGCATTGAAAATATCTCCACCACAATTGTTGAAAACAATGATCAAGATCTATCCATGAATGAGCACCTTGCAGATGTTTCTACCCCATCCAATGATCAAATCAACACGCATCAAGAGTCACTTTTTGGTCATGATCAAAACCCCTCAACAATATTTGGTAATGATCTATTTCAAGGAGTGTTAGAATTATTTGATCCTATTGGCATAATCCACGATCCATTGACCAATGATCATATTGAAAATGTCTCTACATCACCTAATGAGTTAGAGGACATATCTCAAGAATTTATTCCAGAGCATGATCAACATTTGTTACCAAAGTCTAGCAATGGTCCTTTCCAAGACATATTGACATCCTTTGACCTCATGGTTACAGATATTGAAGGAATCCTCAACTCAACATTTGATCCAAGTCCACTCAAAGATCAAGAGGATATTGAGCCACTTCCCATTCCTAATAAAGATATCCAAGAACCCTTTATAAGCAATCCATCCTTTGAAACTGACACATGTCAAGAACTTGATCCAAAGCATGTCGAAGGCAATTCCAAAATCATTCAAGATCAAGAATTTGTATCTCCAAGCTACTACAATGATCCAATGGACACTCTCCTATCTATTCAAGATATCGCAAATTTTGATCACATCCACATAGCACATACTCCTCCATCTACCCATGAGATTTTTATGGATGGACACATAGATGGTCTTCATTCATACCAAGATTCCTTTACTCCTGACATTATTACACAAAAAGAGCAGGTTATTGATTCCTACAGTCAAACTGAATTATCAATAGCAGGATCAGATATATCCCAAATTCAAACTAAGGACATCATGTATGAAGATATCCAACATTATCCACTCAAGGAAACAGGTTAGATGGAACGGGATATTCAAGAGTTAGTAGAGAATCAAATTGAAATAATGTCATCTACAGTGGTTATTTATCAGAGAATGCTTACCAAACAAGACATCTCAAAACAGGAAAAATCAAGGAACAAAGATGCTACTACCACCATACTGGGGGCAACTTTGTCTCAAGCAAACATCAACATAGGGAGCACGAAGAATCCTTGTGATGAAACCAATGCCAATACTACAACTAGCCACATCACGAATCTTCAGCCACACATCACCCCATCCACAAATTGGGACCAACATCAAAAGAAAGATGTGAATCGAAGCAAAAAGAACATCATCAAAGCAAAAGAAGTTGAGAAGCATAATGGACAAATCAAATACACATGGATACTAAAGAATACAAAGAAATATTATCCCTATCAAACTCCATTAGTCAAAGAAACTATGGGGAAAAATAAGAAAGGGATAAGTATCCATCAAAGATGTCCACAAAGGAAAAATCAGGCTTCTCAAGCAACATACAAAGTATATCAAGTAGTTGGTCCTAATTTCATGCACACTTCCATATCCACCCATCATTGCTCATCTTCCCAATTTTGGAGAGTCAAAGGTTCCAAACTATCAACCAATTCATCTCCCATTCCTAAACGCACTCCATCCATGCCTCCATGCATGATATCCAATTCTCACATTGACCATGTATTGGAAATGACCCTTCATCATAAGGATTCAGAAGGCACTCTATTGTGATGTACACACAAAGACAAAGTTAACTCCAGTATCAACAAAGCATATCATGAATCTCAAAAGTTGCATTCAATTGCATGTATCTTGGCAAAGCAGCTTCTTCAAGCAGGATATTGATGGCACATTATGATAGAAGTAGCTAAATCGACACCACCAAGTGGTTCAACATGATCTTAAAATCTTTTAGAAAAAATATAAAAATCCAAAAAAAAATCGAAAAAGGATTGAAAACAGTAAAAAAAAAAAAAATCGTCCTCTAGTGAAAACCACTATGGTGGCACTTTGGATAGGTACCATGATGAAACCCTGGTAAACAGGCATCATCTATAGAATCAAGCATCTACGTGCACCAATTCAGGTGGAGGCATCTCATTCCATGCATAATAAAGCCAACATTCCATCCATCTTATCCATAATAAATCCATTCATCCATGAACCATTTATCCAATCCATTTTCATCCATCTGCATACATAGTCTAAGTTATATTGATCCTGACAAAGTTTGGTGCACACTTTACACTTGCTTATGGTAAATATCTTGGCATGGTCTATTTTCATTGATTCTATCCTATGCAACATATTCTGAGCCATGAAGCACTATCCAAATGAGCTTTCTTTATCTATACACCTTATCTTATTGCAAGATAATCCATATACCTCCATCTATACACCTATCCAAGCATCCATCCATGACATTATGTACATTGCTAAACAATGGGGGAAGATATTTACATCTTGCTTCGGGAATAAATCTTGATCTATATCTTCCAACTTATGTGGTGATCTAAACATTGGAAAACATAAAATCAAATTGGTCAAGCATTTGTAATCCAAAATCCAAATCACTAGCCCATGGCATGTTTTGACAAGATGTTCCTTATCAAGTTTTATCTTTAATCAAACATCAAATCAAACAATCAATATCAGTCACACGTCAAATCATTCAAACAAATTTTGTTCCAAATCAAGCTTCAAAATCTAATCAATCCATCATCATCTCAAAATATCCTTCCCATTCCTCATGTTTCTTAACACTATCTTTAATCCAAATTAGTTAAATCCAATCAATCCATCATCATCTCGAAATATCCTTCCCATTCCTCATGTTGCTTAACACTATCTTTACATTGTTGTGGATCCTCAACAATGTTATCATCATCAAATCCAACCAATCCCTCATCATCTTAGGATATCCATCCTAATCCTTGTGTTGCTTAACACTATCCTTGCATTGTTGTGTATCCTCAACAATGTTATCATCATCAATCCATCGATCATATCAATCAACCTTAGCTTGGTTTTCAACAAAATCCCAAACAAAGCACTGATATTGTTACACATATCCATATCCAAAACATCAAAATCATGCGACAAACACAAAAACATTCAAAAACCAAGAAAATCCAAAAACATCCAAAATCATATCAAAAATCCAAAAAACAAATCAAAAAGTCAGAAAAACATCAAAAACATGCCATCTGAACTACATCGTCTCTGAGCTTAAATGTAGGCAAGGCTAATCTTTGATCAGCCCCTGAGACACAAAATCCAAAAACATTCAAAAAAACATCAAAATCCAGAAACATTCATAAAATATCATAAAATCCAAAAACATTCAAATAACCCAAAAATACCAAAAATAGCCTCAAAAACATTTCAAAAAAAGATCAAAAACATTCAAAAAATCCATCCATCCCCATCTCGCTTTCACCCGTAATAAACATCACTCATAATAATTCATTGTCACCTTCATCCTTTGGCAATACAGATGGAAACAAGCACAACAATCAGCAAAACAAAACTTCAAATGAAAAATCAAACTCTTGATCATTCACAAACATGTCAATGAACCTTATATCAATAGCATTTTTCAACAACCTATCAACTTGCCACCATCCACTAACATGTCCTAGGATGTACCCTTCCTACAATGGGCATTATCTATTGGAAAAACACTTTGGATAAACAAAACGACGTGCCGCCATCCACTAACATGTCCTAAGATGTATCCTTCCTACAATGGGCATTATCTATTGGAAATCATTTCAGTTCTTATCCTAAACAAAACAAATCCCTTTGGCTAGAGGTATGAAGAACATTGGCTTTTTTATTTACTTTATCTTTGTCTTTTGGCTTATCTTATTTGCACTCATTCCAATGACTCTCGAGGATGTCCAAAATGAAGGGATTTAGAGAGAAAGGAATGGGGCAACAATCATTATCTTTTGTCTGTTGTGCTTGTTGGACATTCTTGTAATATAACTTGGCAAATACTTGCTTTGTTAGGTATGTATGGAGGGTGTTTTGGGCAGCTTGTTGACTATTTCATTGATAGGTTATACCTTTCCATGTTTTGGTCCAAGATGTTTGAAACTTCTGAAATGCAACCTAGCAAGGTTTTCGTATATCAGGTGTGAACAAGAATAATCCTATTTATTTGTCGAGTCAAATTCCATCACACTAGATACAACGCTATCCTAGTTCTTTATACCTTGATGCATCGTGCCTATGTGTGTTATCAAACATAAGGTAAGTAGCCCTTTTAAAATCCCAATTCCTGATAAGCATCATCAACATCATCATTCATCATCATCTCTAATAAAGTCTCATAGATCATGGACTTGTTGGATCCTCTTGTCATCATCTCATTTCTTCTTATTCTTCTTTACTAACATTTTTTTCCAAGTATAAAGTTGTGTTATATCAAAATATACATGAGGCTATCCATGGCCAATGATTGTCTATGCATCATCAAATCTGTCTACATCAAACATTCGAGCTGAACTGATCTTGAACCTCTTTGTCATGAGATCGACCCTCAAATTGAACTTTTCACTCGATCTCTCGAGGGGGCAGTATACTAGCGTAATTCTTCTTGCTAGGGCAGCAGTGGGGCATCCAAAAAAATCAAAGAATTTTTGAATTTTGATCTCAACAAGTTTATTCTTTGAACCAACACAGCAAGTACATTGTTTCAAAGAGGGTCAAAATGTAGACATGAAAAATATACTGATTGATATCATGCATTTGATCCTGATCTACTAACATCAATTCTTCGTAAATCACTTCTTTACTAACCATTTAATTAAATAATCTGTATTTAATTAAATTCATCATATTTCCTCTATTAATTAAATAAATTAACTTTATTTGATTAAGTCATCATCTTCTTTTAATTAAATAAATTATTTTAATTAATTAATCCTAATGTTCCTCTGTTAATTAAATAATTCATTTTATTTAATTAACTTCTAAAGTCATCTCCTTTAAATTGAATAAATTAACCTTTATTTGATTTAAATCTAACACCATCCCTTTTAATTAAATAAATAAAACTTTATTTAATTAAATGCATCAATTTCCTCTTGGCATTTTATTTAAATAAATCCAAAAATCTATGTCAAATGTCAAATTAGCTAAATCTTCATCTAAATTAACCAAATCATGATTAATCCTAATCCTAATCCATCAAATCCTCTAGCTTTTGCAACTTGCACAATAAATCAATTTATTTGATTTATAAATTCTTCTATTTCATTCAAAAGGGCATCTCAATTGGAATATTCCTCCATTTTTGAAATCCCCCTCCCAAAATGACTTGTCCATCCAACAAAGCATTTAAGAGATCTTACATGTCTCTTACATGTCTCTTACACAAGTCAAAATTGGCATTTAACTCATCTTTCATCCCCCCTAAACATGTCATTTCATCAAATTCAAATTTCAAACTTGCACATTGATCAAAATGTGCTCAAGCTTCCTCCATTCACATCTTGACAAATGGCACTTGGCCATTGGATGTTGAATGATCCCACATTCATCTATTTTTCCTCATTCTTCAACATTCTCATCTATAAATAAGAGGCTTTCCTTTGTATTTTGGATCCACAACTTCATGCAAAGTTATAATCTTTAGATTTTGAATTTTTCCCATTCATCCTTCATCCATTTTCAAGTTTTATAGCTAGGTTATGCAGGATTTTCTCCAAGGAAGCATCAAATCTACATCAAGTCATCACAAAGCGTATCAAGGGTTGGGAAAGGGCTACTTTCCACATCAAAGTAGCACCAATCCACTATGAGATAGAGTTTGCATCATGTTTTCATATGCTTTTGTTTAGTTTCATTGTTTATTTGGTTGCATATTTAACATGATGAAGTATTTCATAAAAATGTTTAATTTGTTATGTTTTAAATGACTAACATGCTAATGTGTGTTAAAGTTTAAACATTTTGCAGATTTTAGCATCCACACTAAGAAAATCCAAAAAACATCCAAAACATATCAAAATCCCAAAACAAGTCAAGAAGTCAGAAAAATGTCAAAAACATGCTATCCAAACAAGTCTCTAAGCTTAAACGTAGGAAAGGATAATCTTTGATCAGCCCCTGAGACACAAAAATAGAAAAAACATTCAAAAAACACCAAAATCCAAAAACATTCATAAAATCTCAGAAAATCCAAAAACATTTGGAAATTTTGAAATCAAAACAATTGTAAAATCTTGAAAATACCAAAAACAGCCTCAAAAACATTTCAAAACTCCAAAATCATCCAAATATTTGAAAAAATCCATTCATCCCATTTCCCTTTCACCCGCAATAAACTTCCATCCATAATAAATTGATCATCACCTTCATCCTTTGGCAATATAAAAAGAAACAACCATAGTCAACAAAAGCAAACTTCAAACGCAAAATCAAAATAAAAATCAAACTTTTAAATGCAAAATAAACTCTTGATCATTCACAAACATGTCACTCAACCTTATATCAACAGCCTTTCAAACAACTGATCAACTTGCCACCATCCACTAACATGTCCTAGGATGCATCCTTCCTACAATGGGAATTATCTTTGGAAAATCACTCTGGATTCTTATCCTCAAAACAAATCCCTTTGGCTAGCGGTATGAAGAATATTGACTTGTTTGTGTACTTGATCTGTTCTTTTTTATTTATCTTATTTCACTCATTCCAATGACCTCTTGATGATATCTATCAAAAAAAATTAGAGAGAAAGGAATGGGGCATTGATCATTATCTTTTTATCTATTGTACTTGTTGGACATTCTTGTAATATAACCTTGGTGAATACTTGCTTCATTAGGTATGTATGGAGGGTGTTTTGAATAGCTTGTTGACTATTACATTGGAAGGTTATGCCTTTCCGTGTTTTGGTCTAAGATGTTTGAAATATCTAAAGTACATCCTAGTGAGGTTTATGTATGTCAGGTGTGAACAAGAATACTCCTACATGTTTTTCGAGTCAAATTCCATCACACCAGGTACAATGCCATCCTAGTTCTTTATACCTTGATGCATCATACCTATGTGTGTCATCAAACATAAGGTAAATAGCCCTTTCAAAATCCCAATTCATGATAAGCTTTGCATCATCATCATCATCATCATCATCCTCATCATCTCTAATAAATTCTCGTAGATCATAGAATTGTTGGATCCTCTTGTCATCATCTCATTTCTTCATACTAACATTTCTAAATCAAGATCAAGTGTGTGTAATATATCAAAATAGGCATGAGGCTACCCATGGCCGATGACTGTCTACATCATCAAATCTGTCTACATCAAACATTTGAGTTGAACTGATCTTGAACCTCTTTATCATGAGATCAATCCTCAAATCAAAATTTCCACCTGATCTCTCAAGGGGGCAGTATACCAACGTAATTCATCCGCTAGGCAGTAGTGGGGCATCCAAAAAAATCAGAGAATTTTTAAATTTTGATCAAGAAAATTTATTCTTGGAACCAACGCAACAAGTACTTTACTTCAAAGAGGGGAAAAATGTAGACATGGAAAATATACCAATCACACCTGATCCTGATTTAACTAACACCATTTCATCCTGAATCATCTCCTTTGCTAGTTATTTAATCGAATAATCAGTATTTGATTAAATTCATCATATTTCGTCCTTTAATTAAGTAAATCAACTTTATCTGATTAAATCATCATTTCCTATTAATTAAATAAATCACTTTGTTTAATTAATCCTATAGTCCCTCTTTTAATTAAATAATTCATTTTATTTAATTAATCTCTAAAGTCATCTCATTTAAATTAAATAAATTAATCTTTATTTGATTTAAAGCTAACACCATCCTTTTTAATTAAATAAATCAAATCTTATTTAATTAAGCCTAAAATCATTATTCCTCTCATTTTGATTTATTTAAATCCAAAAATCTAAGTCAAAATGGTCAAATCAACTAATCTCCTTTAAATTAATCAAATCATGATTAATCTTAGTCTTAATCCATCAAATCCTCTAGCTTTTGCCACTTGCTCAATAAATCTTTTCTTTTGAATTATTAAATCCTCAATTACTTTCAAAAAGGCATCAAGGATGGAATATTCCTCCAAAAGGATTTTTACATCCAACAAAGCATTTAAAATCTCTTACATGTCCTTTTCTTGAGCCATGTGACATTAACTTCACCTTTCACCTCATCCTTCAATCCATCTTTTGAATTTGAATCTTCCCCCTCTTTGCACATTCTCCAAAATGTGTTCAACCTTTGTCCATTAGCATGATGACTAGTGGCGCTTTATCATTGGCTTATCTTTTGTCCCACATCCTTCATATCTTTCAAATCCTCCATACTTCTTTCTATAAATAGAGGCCTTCTCTATTTTTTGAGGGAGCCACAATCAATGTAAAATCATTATGCTCATTTGCAGAGGAGGAGATTGAGGCAAAGTTATCATTTTTGCAAGTTCATCCAAGTTATCATAGTTTTTCATCCAAATCTCCATTTTCATAGCTAGGTTATGCAGGAATTTCATCAAGGAAGCATCCAATCTTCATCAATTCATCACAAAGCTTACAAGGGATTGGGAAAGAGTCATTTTCCACATCAAAATGGCACCAATTCCCCCATGGGATTGAGAGTTTGCATCTTCAAATAGGATTTCATTGCTTTCTTGGTTCATTTTCTTCATTTTCTTTCCTATTTTGAGCATTGCAGAGGAATTTCATGGGGAATCTTAGTTCTAACTTGCATATGGTTCTAATCTTGTGTTTGTTTGTTATGTTTGTGTAGGTCTAAGATTAGGGTGAACTACAGTTGTTCATCTTGAATTTTCATTATTTCAATTGTTTAGTTTTATTATAGTCATCTTAATAATTTATTTATTTCAAATTGTAGATTCTCTAAAATTTGAATTTGATTTGTTTCTTAATATATTATTTTCAATAATTTATTATTTAATTTGATTTATATTTTATTTTTTCTAATATATTTTTATTTTTGGGTATGTGCAGGATCATGATGGGCCAAAAAGTGGCAATATGATGGGTATGTGGCTGACGACTTTTTTTTTACCCAAAATTGATGAAATGAAAAGGGTTTTTAAAGGAGATTCTCAACTTTCCACCAATATAAATTATGCTTTACTTTGAATTAAACAAGTAATTATTATTCATTTTCTATTCAAATTACAACTAGAGTCCTGATTGATAGGTTGATTGAAAAACATCTATAGCTTTCGAACAATATCACATTTTTTGAATCCAAAACATGCATCACATTCTATGTTTCGTATACTATAGGATTAAAAAAATAAAAATTGAATTTAATGAAGTTTTGACCAAGTTAAGATGGTTAGACATACAATTTTTATATTTTTAAAAGTTGTAATAAAAATTCATAATTAATTATTTACTTGGGAAAAATTACAAAAAATATGCATCACATCAAGACATGAGTCCTCTACTTATATCTAAAATCTTATAAAAGATATTATCATTTTATTATGGTTAGGGTGGTCGAGACACCTACTTATTTTTTTCCACGAAATTTAAGTACTACTGCATTGAAATTTCAAATTCTCACCAAATAGATTTTTTTAAACAAACCTAGTATTTTAGAAACTATATTCAATTTTCTACAAATTCTATTCTTACATATTTTTGAAATACTATAGATAACTTATTTAAATTTTTACGTCAAATTTCCTAACTTTTATTTTTCTAATTTTTTTGCCACTTAAGGGCCTTTTTTTTCCATGATGATCTTGCACATACCCTTTTATTATGTCCAAAAAAATATTATATTGCTATTAAAGGTAAAAATCTTATCTTTCTTTCAGCTCTGGCAAAGAAAAAGAAACTAATATTTTCCTTTTCTTTTCCTAAACTTAGAGACCAAGTTTTAAGAAATTAGTATTGGCCAAAAAAAATTAAGAAAGGAATACAAGTCTCAATAGAGTAATATTATTTTTAAAGTGAATTAATTATGGTTTTAGTTGATAATTAATGTTATCAAAAGCATCATTCTACTCTATTTTCTAGGTATTCTTTTATTAACATTTTTTTTTGGTGGGTGACCTAGCTTGATTGGCTAAAGCATACTGTTGTAGGAAAGAGGTCACGAAGTCTAGTCTCCCCCAAAACCCATGGTACTGAGGGCATGTCACACCAGTGCCATCAGTCACATGAAAAATGTTTACTAGGCACACTGCAGTTTATAAGGGGATGGATATCGATCAATTCTTGTAATCTAAAAAAAAACATATTTTTTTGAAGGTCATCTACATCAAAAGTAGACTTTTTCAATCAACTCCTTAACTATGATTTCAATAAATATTTTTTTAATATATAAAATTGATGAAATTAACCTAAATCATATAATTATATTTATGGAATTGCTTTATTTTATAGAAAATTTTAAATTAATTTTATTTTCTACAAATTAAATAACTCATTAAAGATTTGAAAAGAGTTATTACAATTTAATTTATTTTATCTACTAATAATTTTAAAGATAGGTATGCAAGATATCCCATGATAGTTATGTATGAACCATTTTATAATTTAAACCTCCTATCATGTAATTTATGTAAAAAGATATCACTTGAAATATACACCCTTTTTTTCTACTTTTCTTGTTATATATTTTAAACTTTGAGTGACTTTTATATTAACAATATTCCTCCAATTTTAACAACATATTCAATGAATTGATACATGCTTACTTTGTATGGCTATTTAGTCAAAATTACAATAGTCCTCAATGTTTGGATAAAATACACACCAAGATAGTTAGAAATAAATAATAATAATGTGGCTTCACCAAAAAAAAACATGAATTTATATTCTTCCATATAAAAGGATATTTTTCATCATGGAATAAAAAATTTAAATCCTTCCACACACCTACAAGTATAGCACAATTCAAGTTAGTAGGCCTCCAATGAAAATGGTAAAAATATTCTTCTATAAAAAATGATATTTTCATAATGGAATAAATATTTTTTAAATCCTTTCACACCTACAAGTTCACCACTATAAAGAATCCATCTTTTAGTAAACCTGAAGTTAGTAGGCCTTCAATGAAAATGTAGACACTAAAAATTGTCCCAAGCTTGCGATTTCTAAACTCTCCATCACTTCCCCTTTTGTCTTTGATAATTAAATAATTTCTAAAGTCATATGTCTTCTATTAATTAAATAATTTTTAATTATTTAATTAATTCATTTGTATATTTATTTCTTCCTGATTAATTAAATAAATTTTACATCACTAATTAAGTCCTCTACTTTCTAAAATTAAATATTTATTTATTTATTTATTTATTTTCCATTTTCCACTATAATTAAATAATTATTTTAATTATTTAATTATTCATTAGCCTCTTCTCTCATAAATTAAATAAATTTATTTATTTAATTTGGTCCACTCTCTTGAATTTGAATTAAATCATTATTTAAAGATTTTGTTTGTCACATTCCTCTATAATTAAATAATTATTTTAATTATTTAATTATTCATTGGCCACCTAAATTAAATATTTTATTATTATTTAATTTCTCCTATCACCTCTTTATCTGTGCCAATCTTATCTTCCACATTAAATCTTATCTTTTGACATCTCATTTAATCGTAGCCCTTGATTGAATTATCTCATAATTCAATCTCAACCCTTCATCCTTATCATTTTCCCTATTTTAGCCCTAACCCTATTTCATACTACAACTTTCAATCTTGGCCATTGATTAAGATATCTTATTGGAATTCAATCTCAGCCATTCATTCAAATTTGTCTTTTCTATAAAAGACCTTACCCTTTTCATTTTCATTGTCTACAAATATTATGCAAGTACATGTTGCTAGTGTGAGACAATAATCTTCAATATTTTGCTAGTCACTTGTCATAGGCTTATTATTGCACACTCAAATTTGTGGGAAATTATCATATTCAAGCAAAATGGAGAAGTGCAATGGAGGTGAATCAATGATGGCATGAAGATTTGGTAATATATTTTTCTATGCTTTATGTCTTTATGCTCATTTGTGCTTCATTGTTTATTAGGGTTTGATTTATATGCTTTATTGCATTAACCTTAATATTTCATCCCTGATTACAGAAAATGGTGAAAATAAAAATTTAAACTGTTTTTATGACTTTGAAATCTATGTGCACTCAAACTTTTTGAAAAATACTTTGACAACCAATTCCAAACTCAAAAACACCCTAATCTCTTGGAAAAACTTGAATTCATTCATTCATATGTATTGAAAAGTATAATCTATATATAAAAGATTATTTAAATATATACCACACAATAACTATTCAATATTGTGCAAGAAAAGTATATTTAGAGTCATGTCCTAGATGGGTTCTTGGTTTTTTATTATCAATTTTTTTTTTTAATATCCATACTATTGTAATTAATATGTTTAAATTTCTTATTAAGTTATATCATTCCAACCCATCAACGATAATAATCTAAAATTTTGGTTCTATTGCAAAACATATTTCTTTAATTTCTATATTACAATAAGAATATTTTGCATTACAAATGGTCCTCAATATCTCCTAAATATTCTACATAAAATTATTCTTAGTGTACAAGTATTCTTAGTGATAAGAAACTATATATCATAAAAGAATACAAGACATAAATAAAATTCCAACTACATATTTATTAAAATTGTAAAAAAATATATCCATGCCCTAAAGTTTCAAGTTATAAATATACACACAAAATTTGAAGAAAAAAGAAGAAAATTTACTATATAAAGTTTGACGTCTCATGTAATGTCATTTTTTTAGTATTTTATTGGCAACTAAATTATAGTGTTAATTTATAAAAAATTATATTCAAATAATTTTTTAATTTTTTCAAAAAAAATACAAACATAAAATGTACTAAAATATACACATTTTATTAGTTTACATCATTTTAAAATTCAAAACATATATGCCACTTTCTAGTGATTCAAGTTTAAAAGTTAGATCAGTGTTGGCCGCTTCCTTTATAAAAGTGTGACACAACTTTGTACTTTTACCCATCTTGAGTGATTTCTATTAAAGACAATCAATATAAAATATTTTAATCTTTGAAAGGCATGTTATGAACAAAGAAATTATTTGATATATTTTTTCGAAAGATAATTGCATGCATACAATTATATATATAAAAGATGAAACATTTATTTTAATTTAAACAAATACAATGTAATTCTCAAACAAATAGCAATATAACTTGATAAGTCCAACATTCTTATTTCTTTTCTATAATGATGTGGTTATTATCATTCTCAACTCTTTTATATAAAGCGAGTTTTGAATGTTTCTATTATTTACTCTAAATTAATATGAAAGATACTTTCTCTTTCAATTTTATGCTTATTGAAATAACTTTTTATTTTTTTATTTTATTTTTATTTTTTTTAACGAGGGGAATCGGGTGCAGCACGGCCCCCCATATAACCCCCCACCGTTGGTAAACTTTTTACCGTGACCGGCAGTGCTGGCGGGACACACCAACCGGTACCACGGGAGCGCCGGAGAGTCGAACCCATGGTGGGCGCCCTGCGACAGGGAACACCTTAACCAACTGGGCTCGGACCGGCGCCCCTATTATTATTATTATTATTATTATTATTATTATTATTATTATTATTATTATTATTATTATTATTACATTTAAATTTAACAAATTTTAATACATATAATTTATTTTTTAAATCAAAATTAAAATATTAATAATTTTTTTAATATATATTAAAAAATCATATTTATTTTCATTCTATTAAATATAATTATAAAAAATATATATATTTAAAAAAATAATGATATATTAAGTCCATAGTTCTTCAATTATCATAACTATTTTCTAGTTGTGAGGGAGATGAAGTTGTTTCCATCTACAGAGGCTAGAGCTACAACGACTCTTTTTCTGGGTAGTTCACAGGGCCACAAGGGAGAGGGTCGTGGTTTTGGACAGAAGGCAATAGCACGGGGTGAAAACATTGTGAGAGATGAGAGCTTTAATGGGACGGGCTCCGAGGGAAATACCGGTGACAGTCATACAGGAGGTGAAAATGCCTTGACGGCGCCACATCTATAGGCGATGGGGAAATCAAATGAAGCATTGAAGGCCAACAAAGCATCAGTTTTTCTGCAGAACAAACTTGAGGAAGAGGTAATGCACAATTTCAAAGTTTTTTCAAAACTAGGACTGATTGGATTCTTCAGGGGTTTTTGGCAACAGCTATGTGATCTCCACAAATAGATTTTTGAACATTGGGAACCCATTGTGGATGGTTGTGTTCAAATCTACCCAGCTACCAGAGGATATTTCATTGTTGTTTTTGAAATGGTGTCAAATAGAAACAAAGTTATGTGTGAGTACTTCTAGAGTTGGGAAGACAAATTTGCTCTGTCCTTGAAACCATGGCACCCAGCTTTCAACCCTGCAATAAATACTTTTGATAAAGTGCCTCTATGGGTAAGACTCCCAAACTTTCCTCTTCATTTTTGGTTTGATTCTTGTGTAGAGGCTATAGGAAATTTGTTAGGGGATTTTTTGATGATTGATGAGGGTTCATCAAATCTTCTGCACTCCACATATGCCCATATTTTGGTGGAGATGAAAGTGTCAAAGACACTCCCAGAAGAAGTCTCAATTCAAACCTCTAAAGGATGTTGGGTACAGCCTTTGGATTATGAAGGGGTACCATTTAGATGCAGGAGATGCTTCCAAACTGGACACCTTGCTACACAATGTGCAAGCCCCGAAAGGTTCAAACTAGCTTCTTCGTGGTAGGAGGTCTCAGACAAACACTATTCAGTGGAAAAAAAGAGTAAGAGTAAGGAAGAGTTGGGTAAGAGTTACACTCAAGTTGTGGAGAATTATGAACTGCTTCAACCAAATAGAGCTCTAGATAAGATGGGGGAGTTGGGACATGCGAAAGTGCCCATTCTGAATGGTGCTAGAGTCGAGAGAGTTGTTGAAGAGGCAGCTGAGCAAAACAATCATGGTGCTAAAACTCTGGAGTTTAGGGAGAAAGTAGGCCTAGCGAGGTTGCAAGAAAAAGGGGAGATAAATGAAGAAGCAGAAGGTCGGGTTGGGCAAGCTATGTTTGAAGAGCATGATGAAGCATGGACGCAATGTAAATCAACTGAGGAATGGCAGAAGGAGGCAACAAAGATGGAGGAGGGTTGGCATGTCGTGAAGGGAAAGAAAAACAAGAAGAGAATGAAGGAAACCTTTGGTATGGTTCTTAGATCACAGACAAAGGGAGGAACGAAAGGCAGATTTCATGCTTGAGTGTTTTGTGTTCTTTGTTATGGGGTATGATGGTTTGTTGTTATGGGTTTTGATCTTTCTGTTGATTTCCTTCTTTGGGGAGATGGTTCCCCTTGTAACTGTCCTTGTTTTGGGGCAAGCCAAATCCCAGTCCTCTCTTTAATAAAATCAAATCATATTATCGATAAAAAAAAATGATATATTTGAATTGAAAATATGATTAAATATTTTTCTAAAATAGTTTAAATTTAAATATTCTAATTCAATACCCATTACATACATAACATTATTAAAATATTAATAAAAAACTTTAAAAATAAAAATCATATTAATTTTCATTCCATTGAATATATATAATATTTAAAAGTTAATAATATATTTGAATTGAAATTGTGATTCAATTGTCTTTTAAAATAACTTAGACCACAAATTTAGTGCAACACCCATCTCCTACCCAACTAAAAAATAACTTTAAAAATAATATAGAAAAGCCCACAAAATTTGAATTTAGAACTAAAATTTGAATTTGAATTTAGATTTCCTATTATAATAATTTAGGACTAAAGTCTATTCTTCTATGTTAATAGTAGCCATAACACTTTCAAAGGGAATTGGAAAACATTATTGACAGCTTGTAATATTTAAGCATTGATATCTTCATCTCTTATGTTGCGTCTTTGTGATAAACATGTCTAAAATGGTTTATAAGCTTTATTAAACATTCAAAGTCATGGCTTAAAGCTGAGCTGCCAACAAAGAATTTGTCACAAAAAGAAAAAATTTGGTGGGTGAATTGGATTTGGTCATCCAATTCAAGAAATGACTAGCGCATTTATGTTTTTAAATGGGCGAACGCATTAAAATTAAACCCATGTGACCAATTTTAGCACAATATAGTCAACGTGCCAGTGAGTTTATATAAGCGTTCATGTCCAACGCTCAGCTCTCTGTTATTCAAGGTGTGTGGAAACGTATGGATTGCCTTTCTTTCACAGAACTAAGCTAAGACCCAACCACACACTAAGGTGTAAAAGCAGGCCCAAAATACACAAACAAAAAAATGGCAGAGTATAAAATTGAGTCAAATGGTAGAAGAAATTAGTTATATTGATCTAGTTATCATTAGATTTAATTTTATGTAATTAGGCGATAGGCTTTCTTTTAAGTGGATTTGTCAGTTCATATTTTTTCTTAAACATGTCTTATGTAGTCCTCATTTTTCTTAAACATTTCTCACGTCTGAAAATAGGTTTAACCCATCGTCTAACCATCTTGAAGTCATTGGGAAAATTATCATACGTATGAAAACAAATTTGCATTTAATATTTTCTTATAAAAATCTATGAAGATCTCCAAATGAAATTAGATTTCAATAGAGCCCTTAAACCTAGATATAAAGGATATAAGGTTGACATGTAATCTGGTGCTTTTTTGTTTTTGGACCCAGAATTTTCATTTTATTGAAGTTGTTTACAAAAACAAGTCAAAATTGGAAACTTTTTTTGTTTTAGGGTGCATTTGTGTCAAATATTTCCTCAAATTTTCATATATTTTGCAATTTTGGGTCAAACACTCATACAAGTGGTGTCATTCTTTCCTGTCCTCATTTATATCATGTTTTACCATTTTCCTTGTTTAATTTAGTGTGTTTTGGTACGAAATGCTCCTTTCTACAATATAGCCTTGTATATTTCATAATATAGTTAAAACCTTTGGAAAGTATAAAAATACCCCAAATAAAAGTTGATTTTAGGCTTCAATTCTCTAATTAACTCAAACAATGAAGACTTAAGCTTTTTTAAACAAAGACAGAAGGAAAATTTACATTTTTGGTAGTGGGACTTGTTGCTTTGGCATATGGCATATTGTTTGTCATTGATGTCAAAGTCCAAGGTGTGAGGTGTCATGGGTAAAGGAGTGGGATGATATCATCAAAAGTTGATGGGATCATCATGTTTGAGTTGTAGATCATCAAGAGTTGGATATCATTAGAGTTGCAATGATGCAGAGATCAGATGTTGTTGTTGCAGTTCATCTATTCATGATAATGTGAATGGTACAAGGATTGCAAATTGATTGATGCCAAGCTTCAAAGGAATAATATTCTGCAGTTAAGTATATGTGGTGAAAATCAAAGATTATGTCACTTGAATGCTTGTTTCTTGAGGTTTTGTGTCACATAGGGTTTCTAATGTGAAGGGTTTCTCATTTTGTTGAAAGATTGGTGACTTGTTATGGTAGGTAAAGGGTTGCTTAAGAGACCACTTGAAGAGTTTAATACGCATTGCTTGTCGGCCCCTACTCCTAGGGCTTACCGACCTAGCAAGTAGAAAACATGTATTTTAATGTTTTCTTAGACATCAATAGTTATCATTTAAATAGTGATCTGGCGGGTTGTAAGAATTGAAGGTTCACATTCAAATCAAATAATAGCTACTACTATTGGTCTACACTTTGACGGGCATTTGAGTGTTTTTTCCCTTGTTTCAGTTATACTCTATTTTGGTAACTATTTTTTGAGTATCAATGATTTGAGAAAACTTGTGAAGGTGGTGTGTGTGTGACTATTCTCTGAGTCTAGAGAAGTGTGTGTTGAAGATTTTGAATTTTTTTTTTTTTTGAGATATTATGTGTTGAAGGAGACTTGACAAATAGAAATGTTATTGAGATCATTGTTTTCTATGATCACAGACCTCTACCAACGTATTGAGTAGGTTAAAAGTGTGTTTAGAGTTTGGTGAGAGGGTTGGGAAGTAGATGTTACCATGTTTTGAAAAGATAAACACAGAGACAGAAAGACATGATTAACAGTGTGCTTTATCACTGTATACATGAATGTCTTTTTTCTTTTGCATGGTTTATTCATATGAATGAGTTCACGAGCCTATTTAGTTTAGTTTGGTGTCAAGGTTAAGCATAAGAAGAAATACTTGAGTGATAGTGCTCTGTATTTTTGGAGTAACTTTGGATAGTTTAATGAAATCTGGAAGAGGATCACTAATGACTGCCAGATTTTTTTTGAAAACAATGATTCTTGTGTTAAGACAATTCATAGAGTGGGAGATTTAATCAATAGTGCAAAGTGATGTCTATGTGTGGCAGTAGACTTGAAACATTTCTTATTTCTTTGTTCAGATAAGTATGGTCTCAATGAATCTGTGATAGGAGTTTGAATTGAAAAGAAACAAAAATTTCTCTCATTATACAAATGTTCTTATGTCTAAAATCTTATGGTGTCAAGGTTTTATTGCTATAACAGGAGATGGGTTTAAACAAAAGTCATTCATCATTTTTTTATCAATTTGTTCATAGTATGTTGAAGAGCAGTTTTGCAGAGATGGATCAGTGGAGTGGATTGTAACAGGGTAACCCCCTGAAGTTATATCTTTTCTTTCATAGAGACTGGTCAAGAAGACCATGGAGTTTATGCCAGTGAGGTTTTGTATGCTAGTGAGGCAGATGTGTGTAAGCCAGTGAGGTTCTTTGATTAGTGAGGCCATTTTTTGCCAATGAGGCATTTTTTGAGTGGTTTTATTCCCCATGAGGGTTTCCACTCAGGACATATCATTGTGTCATATGCTTTTGTATGTTTTGTTTATATTGTTGTCTATTCTATTGTTGCATATTGTTTACTTAAGTCAAATTTGAAAAAGCATTTACAAAGTGAAAATTTGTGTATGAACACTAATTCACCCCCCCCTCTCAGTGTTCATTGTACTCCAACAGGACTTGGGACTAATGTAGAATGCCAATGAACCCTTCTAGGTTCTTAAAATGTGTGACAGTGGGAGGTGGAGCTGTCAAGAAAACTTGCATGCTTATTTGCTACACCAACAAGTTCCCTATTGTGGGTTCACTAAATTACCACTTACTATTTATTGTAGCAGTTTTACTTAGTTTTAGCTTGTAGCCATGTTTGGGAGTTCTTTATGTTACTTATATACTAGTTGTACTTTCAAGTCCTATTAATCCATTTTAACCATATGTAGATATTAATATTTCTTTTCTTTTCTTTCTTTCAATACTTGTAGCTTGTAAACTTGGATTTTATTTGTCTTTGCATCCCTATAGGACTATATACCAACAGTATTTGATAACTTAAGTGAAAATATAGTTATTTATGGAAACATTATAAATTTGTGTTTATGGGACATGACAAGTATTTTTTTCCCAACAAGTGGAGAACATTGTAAATTGTTTAGTTGGTTTATAGTATTCTTGAAGACATTTATTAATGGTTTGAGATGCATTTATTAAATGGATAGAAACATGCAAAATATTCATGCCTTCACCTATAGATATTACTATTTTCAAACTAGGCATTCTTGAAAATCTATTTTTTGGGCTAGGAAAATTTGAAACGCCTTCTTGAGATTTGTGAACATGGGTCATAGTTAACTATTCCCTATGATATTTACACCATGAAGTTACCATGTGTACTATGGAGTTAGTGGCCACCTTATTCCCCGTGATATTTACGCCATGAAGTTACCATGTGTACCGTGGAGTTAGTGGCCACCTTATTTTAATCTTATATTTGATCTTGAGTCACACACTTATGAATGGACTCCATTACCATTACACCATAATCTATTGTATTATGCATGAGAATGTTTTGATTAGTGTTTTACTTTTCTTTTGCAGGGATGAATTTATGAGGTTTCTAGCTTTTATCTCTCTATGTCAAAAAGACTACAACATGTTGAGGTTACTCAGTTATAGAGGATCATATGTGTTTGTCTTGGAATCTTCTTTAGTAAGTATGGATAGCTATGAAAATGTTTCTAAAAAGGTATAGCTATTAATTTTTGTATCATGGTGTACTTTCTAGTTATGCAAGCATTCAATGAATTTTAGTTTACTCTTATTTTCAATTGTACAACAATAGTTTAATGCAAAATAATTATTTAATTTTCTTGCAATGGGTAACTGAGTTGTGGCATTATGCTCCTAATGTGCTAGTTGTTTTGGTTGGAACCAAATTAGGTTAGTAAAATTTTCAATTTTTTGGTTGTAAAGATGTTATATCAATTTTGATTATAATCTCCTCAAGCAATGTAAGTAAGTTTCTCAATGTTTTATTTAGTTTCAAAAATATTCGAGCATAATATCATAACTCATTCATTTCATAGTCTTAAATCCAACATTCTTTGTAAAACAATTTTTATTATTATCATCACAACTAACAAGATTTACAAATTCCAACACATTATCTCCAACCTTGCACTCTTTATTTAAAGAAGCTTCAAGTTCTATATCATACAAATCATTTATATCATGAGACATCACAAAGAAAAGTCTTAGAGCTAAGACATTCATTTTCAGATGGCATGCTACAAGTAATTGATTATTATTATTTTTGAACTACTTTCCTTCTCCAATTCTTCATTTTTATTTTAAACTTTCATCAATTCTTCCTTCAGAATATCGATTTCACAAAAAAAATTATAAATATCTTTTCTAATCGCTTTATTTTTTTCTTTCATTTCTTCATTATACTAAATAAATAAAAAAAGTCAAACTTCTAACCATAAAAATTAAGAATAATTACTTATTAAATATTTAATTATTGAATGATAGATGTGATATATTCTCTCATGAGCCTACTACCTAACAATTATTGAACATGATTATTTAATTTTGATACTTTATCTTAAATTAACAAGTTATTTTTTTTTACCTCTTAAAAAATAGACTTCATATTGACTCCTCTATTGACTCTATACTACTTAGACTCAATACTACTTTGAAATTTATAAAATATTTTATATGAAATATGATTAATATAATCATTACACATCCTTATATACGATTTGGTTTTAAATATTGAAGCATTACAATTTATAAGGTTTATGAAACTTTCAAGCAGGGCTTAAATTTGATGGTCGTATGACCATATTTAGAGATTTTTGCCATAAAATACAATCAAAATTTTAAGAAGATTGTATCAGATGAAAGGAGAGATTTTGGATAGACTGTCAAAATTTATATAGAATTATAATGATATATATATTTGATTTATATATAATTTTATTTACACTAAGGTTTATCATAATGTTTTAAGTGCACCTTTGAATAGATAACCGTCATTGAAAAAATTGTTGACAGTCAAAGTCGACCATCAAATTTAAGCCTTGCTTTCAAGGCTTTAACTGCCAACAAAGAATCCATCACCAAAAGAAAAGGTTTGGCCGGTCGAGAAGGTCGGCGGCTGCATTGGACTTTGTTATTCGATGTAGCGAACGACTATGGCAAGACCAGGCTCATTTATGCTTATGGTGGACACGCGTGTTGACATTACACCCATATCAGCGAGTTGCAACCTCCGTTGACATGGTTCCTCTTTCCCCGTAAACGAGCATATATAAGCATCCGTGACCTCTTCTATCACCACAATACATTTCAAATCCATAATTCCTTGGCCTTGTAAGGAAAAGGCAACACTCAACTCTCTCTGTTATTTGGTGTGGAAGCGTATGGATTCCACAAAGATGGAAATCCCTTCCTATTTCGTGTGCCCGATATCGATGCAGCTGATGGCAGACCCCGTCACGCTCTGCACCGGTGCGACCTACGACCGACACAGTATTGAGAAGTAGATGTATATCATGGGGAACAACACCTGCCCTCTCACAAAACAATCCGTTCACAACACCGAGCTCATACCTAACCACACACTGCGTCGCCTCAACCAACACTGGTGCGTGCTCAACTCTTCCGCTGGGGTCCACCGTATCTCCACACCCCGGCCGCCCCTCGACCCAGATAGCCTCAATAAATTACTCCTGGATATGGAGTCATCTCAACTAAAGGCGTTGAAGAAGCTGATATCTGTGGCAGCTGAAAGTTAGAGCAACAAATGGTTTATCGCTTCCTCCGCCGCACCGACTGCACTAATCTCTGTCATTGAAAGCTATTCCGCAAAAAGGGATGAAGAGGGTTGCTACTACGAAGTTGCGGCCACCTGCGAGAAAGCCTTGGGAATCCCTTTTTCTCTTCCTTTGCTCGACAAAACGCTGGATTCGGTCGGCACAAGTAAGTGCTTGGCCTCCCTCGGCTCCATTCTTAAGAGAGGCACCTCCAACGCACGGTTTCATGCCGCCATGCTCTTACAGATGCTTTCACGGAAGGGCCTGGAGCGGCTTGCTATGAACACCAACGGTGAGTTAATCGAAGGGCTGCTGGAGCTGTTGACGGAGGAGGTGTGTCACCAGGCTACCGTGGCCGCCCTTGAAATGTTGACCACACTCGCCTCCAACAGCCGGCGCAACAGACTGAAAGCCATCGAGGCAGGGGCAGTGTCTGTGTTGATCGAATCTCTTCCTGATCATACTCCCGAGAAAAAAAGCAGCTGCGAGAGGATGTTATGTCTTCTCGACGTGTTGTGCAGATGTGCAAAAGGAAGGGCTGTCGTGGCAGACCACGGAATGGGCATCGCTATAGTCTCTAAGAAAATAATGAGGATCTCCCACTTGGCAACGGAAAAAGCTGTTCGAATCCTCTGGTTGCTTTGTAAATTCTCTCCTTCGAAGCGAGTAATCGATGAAATGTTGCAGATTGGTGCAGTCACCAAACTGTGCATGCTCCTCCACGACTAATGCACGGCCAAGACCAATAGTAAGGTAAAAAAAGGTGCTTAGAGCACATGGTAATTGCTGGAAACGCAGATCTTGCATTTCCTCTGTAAATTTTCCAGAATAAATAAGAGACAACAATTCACTGTGGAAACACTTTGTGATATACATCTTTGATGGATCTCTTACGATGAAACATATGGCTATATGTTAAATTTGTGGTTCCTTTTCATTAGACTTTATATTATAGTTGTTGACTTTATATTATAGTTGTTTTTTTTATTATTTTTATTTGTGGTTCCTTGGATTTTGCTAAAGAAAAACTAACTTATTTTTTCTTTTTTTCCTAAACAAACCTTAAAAATCCAAGTTCAATCCAAGTTCAATTCAATCACTTTAGGAAATTAGTATTGGCATAGAAAATGGTATGCGAGGCATACAAATCTCAATAGAGTAATATATACATTTTAAATTGAAATGTTTATGGTTTCATTTGTTAAGTAATATTATCATAAGTATCATTCTATTCTATTTTTTGGGTATTTATTTATCAACATAATTTTTTTGAAGGTCATTCATATCAAAAAGTGGATATTTTCAATCAACTTCTTATTTATGATTCCAATAAAGATATTTTTTTAATATATGAGATTGACGACATTAATTTGAATTAGGTAATTATCTTTATGAAATTTATTTATTTAATACAAGTTTCAAATTAATTATTTTCTACAAAGTAACTAATTCATTAAATATTTGAAAAGAGTTCTTATGATTTTATTTTATCTAGATGGGTATGCAATATATCCCACGATAATTCTATATGAACCCTTTTCCAAAAAACACCTATCCTACTTGTAGTTTATTTGAAGAGATATCACTTAAAATAGACTCATTTTTCTATTTTTCTTGTTACATATTTTGAACTCTAAGAGACTTGTCTATTAAGAGTATTCCTGAAGATTGAACATCTTTCGTGAATTTTTCCATACTTACTCGATATGGCTATCTAGTAAAAAATTACATACTTCTTAATCTTAGGATATAGAGACACATCAAGATAGTTATCTAAATAAAAGAAAGTAATGTAACTTCACAAAAAAAGATCATGAATTCATATTCTTCCATAGAAAAGGCTATTTTCTTCATGGAATAAACATTTTTTAAATCCTTCCATACAACAATAAGTTCAACACTATATAGAATCCATATTTTACCAAATTTGAAGTTAGTAGGACTACAATGAAAATAGTGAAAATATTCTTTCATAGAAAAAGCTATTTTCATCATGGAATAAACATTTTTTAAATCCTTGCACATGCCTACAAATTCAACACTATAAAGCATCCATATTTTATCAAACCTAAAGTTAGTAATCCTCTAATGAAAATGATAAAAATAAAATTTAAAATCCTTGTTATTCCTTTGAAATCTATATACATTCAAACGTTTTTGGAAAATACTTCACAACCCATTTCAAACTCAAAAACTATCTTAATCTATTGGAAAATTTTGAATTCATTCATTCATACGTATTTAAAAGTATAATTTGTATATAAAATATCATACAAATCTATACTAGACAACAACCATTCAATATTGTACAAGAAAAGTATATTTAGTGTAAAATTATTCTAAGTGTAAGTATATTTAATGATAAAGGAATTAAATATCATAAAAGAATACAAGACATAAATCAAATTACAATTAAATATTTAGAATATCTTGTTGAGTGACTTCTACAAAAACAACCTATATAAAATATGTTAATATTTGAAAGGCATGCTATGAACAAATAAATGTTTCTATATAATTTTAGAAAGATAATATCCAATATTATTAATAAATGCCTACAATTATGTATATAAAAGATAAAATAATTATTTTAATTTAAACAAATACAATGTAATTCCCAAACAAATAGCAATATAACCTAGTAAATCCAACATTCCTATGTCTTTTCTATACTTTTGTAGTTATTATCATTCTCAATTCTTTTATCTAAAGTAATTTTTGAATGTTTGTATTATTTACTTATTTACTCTAAATTAATTTAAAAGAGGTATTCTCTTTCAATTTATCTTAATTTAAATAATTTATTTTTATTGTTATTTTTATTTTAATATTTAAATTTACTTTCAATACATTTAAATTTAACAAATCTAAATACATACAATTTTATTTAAAAATTTAATATTAAAATATTAAAAAAAATAATATAAAAAATAAAATAAAATCATATTAATTTTAATGATATTAAATAATTATAAAAATATATATTTTAAAAAATAATCTATATTTGAATTGAAATTGTGAAAGTAATTTAAACTAAAATATTATAATTCAACACCCATCTCATACACAACTAATATAAAACTACAAAATAACTTTAAAAATAATAAATAAAAACCCACAAATTTTGAATTTGAATTTAGATTTTCCCATTATAATAATTTAGGACTAAAGTCTAGTCGTCTGTTTTAATAGGAGCAGTTACACTTTCAAAGGGACTTGGAAAACATAAATGACAGCTTCTAATATTTAATCATTGATATCTTCATATTTGTTTTGCGTCTTTGAGATAAACGTGTCTCAAATAAGTTTTATAAGCTTTATTAAACTTTCAAATTTTATGACTAAAAGATGAGCTGCCAACAAAGAATCCATTGGAAAAAGTAAAAGGTAGGTGGCTGAATTAGATTTGGTCAGCCAATTCAGGGAACGACTACCGCATTTTTTATTTTAATGGACTGCCTTCATATTTCTTGGGCAGGATATCGATGCAGCAACAAAAAACAATGGCAGCAACAAATGGGGTAAAATAGAGTATAAAATCTAGATATCATCAGATTTAATCTAGGATCCAAAATCTGGGGACGTTTTTTAATTTTTTATTCTAGATATTTTGAATGTTTTTGTTTTGTTGAAGATTTTCAAAATTTCTTCACTTTTATTTCTAAACAATATTACTTTTCCTTAACATCCCTCTTTAAAATTGGCTAGAGCATTACAAAGTAGATACAAAGAAGGGGGAATATTATACCACTATCCTCCTTAATATTCACCTCTAACATGTCAACAATTCCTTGTAATTTCAAATTGATTTGTAATTTCAAATTGATTTGACTAAAACTCTTAGTAAATATATCAATTAATGTTTCTTAATAGACAAAATTTCAAAGATTGACAATAGTTGCTTGAATAGTTTTGACATTCCTAATGGGACTGGAGTCAAATGACCTTAGTCTATATCTCACTTCATTGAATGTTTGACTAGTTATACATTTTGGATTTTGATTGTAAATCCTATAAATATTGGCTCTTAGGATCATGAAGCTTCTACCTGGAAACTTTGTTAGTGATCCTATTGCTCATTAATCCATAATCTTTATGCCTATAAACTAAAGCATCTTGATATGTCTATGTGCATCTCAATATACAAGTGATAAATTTTCCCTTTATATCTTGTTTTTCAATGGTCCAATACAACAATAATAACTTTTTAGATTCTTAAATTACCATTGAAGAAACTACCTCATTTATATGGAGATGGATCTATTTATCCCTCAAATCTCATTTAGGATGTTGTAGATTTGTGTAGCATTCATAATATTACTACTCAAAATGTGACCCTCCAATTTATCTCTTCATCTCTTAAGGGTAAATCACATGAATCTTTCTAAAATTTATAGCTTGGTTTAATTGCAAGTTAATATAAACTCGATGATCTCCTCTTTAATTGATTCTATGTGAAGGAAAATAATAACTCTCTCCTTTAATATTTTATGGCTATAAATATTCTCCAAAAAGAATGCATGCATGAATCCAACTCATAATTTAAGAAATATTTGAAGAGATTCCTAGTAAATGTTTTTCCACCAATATATTTTTCATTTTTATACATCTTGAAAGATTTAGATTATAAAATTTTAATAATGATTCAAATTTCAGGAGGTTAAACTCTTCTTAATTATATGATTTGGCTATTATGTATAAGTAAAATTTAATGTTTTTTGGGGAATCACTTCCCATACTTATGTAATATTTGTTTCTTCTAGAAAATACCTCTTTCTAAAATATCCAAAGTAATTAGACGCATACTTATAGCTCACCATCTACCCTGTCCATAAAGTTTCTCAAGACTACATATATGAATAAAATAAAAAAATTGATAGAATATATCATTTGTGAGATCATGTCCAAGTGTAAAAATTAGTCCATCAAATAAGGTGAGAAATTTTGTATTCTTCATTACCTTCTAGAATAACAACCTTGCCCAATCCTCCTATAAACACCTTACCTTCTCACTAGCAACAAGTTCAATCCCCATCAATCCCCATGATTAATAGAAATATTTATCTCCCTCTTATTCTAGTGCTCAACAAGCATAATTTTGACCAAACAATTATTGAGGAAGATATTTTTTTATAAAATGGAAATGTGGAAAATCATAATGAGTAAAAGAATATCAAAAATATGTAATGTAGATAAAAATATTATATTATTTATACAATTTTCCTCATAGATCATTAGCATAAAATACATGTGAAAGACATGAAATTAATCTCACCATTAAACCCTTTAAGAGTAAGATGCTATTAAAAAATGATGCATTTCGAAGGAAAATAGGTATAATTTGTAACTATGAAAATGTGTGAATCTTTAATAATAAAGTGAGCACAATGGAAAATTTTATGTAAAAGAGATTCCAAACGTTGAAGAGCTCATCAAGGTTGAACATAAGGAACGATTCTTATTTTCAATGGAAGGTGATCCTACGTATTTGGCATAAAAGGATATTTCCCTTTCTTATTTTGAGGAGAAAACATTGTGAGAGATTATTGGTGATCCCTTAGAGCATGAAAATATAATCATTTTTTTAATATTTTTTAATTTTATGGATGAACACATTAATATAATCAGTGGATATTTTTCACATGTTGATGAGGAAGAGAACTTGTGCATGCAAAACCAACAAGATAACTTTAAGGGAAAAGAGTTTGGATGATATTTACAGTCATTTTTTGTGAACTCTAATGAAGACCATGCTTCTATTTTAGCATAGTAATGGTTCTAATTTTCAAGATATCATCTAAATATTTGAATAAGAGGAAGGTTATTCAAATGTATACTTTGACATAGAGGATTTTGAGTTTTCAAGAAAGATCCAAAATAAATACAAGCATGAAAATAAATAGAATTTGAACCACCCTTGGGAACATGGTTAAGTTATCAATCTTAGCCTTGGTATTTCCTTAGGCCATGAGAATCATAAAAAATCCTAGTTAGATGTGGTCAACAATGTGGAGCAATTGAACATGTTTGAATACAAGTATAAACATGTGATCCATTTTTTTAAACATCCCTCTCATAACCAACCAAACATCAATTCATGTTCATATCAAATCAAGTAGAAAAGTGGGTTGAGAGAATGGCCTCTATATCATTAAAAAGTGATAAGGTACTAGTTTCATCTAATTAAATATTTTTATAGTTCATTTGATCTATCAGAATTTTGAAGTTGATTAAGAAAGAAAATTATTTTACACTCCATGAATGGGCATTTTCCCATGATTTATATTTGTATGATGATTTGGTTTTAAATTTTTTAAAATAAGTTTCAAACAAAACAATAGTTTTATATTTTCAGTTAGTGTTCCCAATAAGTAGATGTCAAATTGTTTACCACATGACTCTATGTAAAAATTTGGTCAAAAATTTATGATTGTAGTAAAGAGTGTGTTACAAGGATTTGGCTTCCAAGTCCTAGTCATGGTAGAGTTTGAGCCAATTTGAGTTTATCAATTTCAATCATGTCAACATTAGAGTAATTTAAAAATAATGGAAGTGATATTACTAGGGGCCATGATAAGAATGTTTAAATTTGTTTCTAAGAGGCATACAAGTACATATGATCATTGTTACAACAATGATATTTATGCTTGATTTGTTCTTTTAGTTGTTTCTTATTTAGGCAAGGTTTAATGATTTCATGATCATCTTACTCTATCACCGAAGGAATTAAGGAGCTACTTTTCTAGGTTAATATGTTTAGGCATACTTCCCCTTTAGAGCCACCAATATTTTTTATTTCACACAAACGATTTTTAAAAATTATTTTAGTATTTGAATATGCATCTTAGCTTGTATATATTTATACTCAAGAGATGTCATAACCCACCAAAGGTGATTTATTTATCATCTCAATGGTAATTAGATATTAATTTTTCAAATCATTGTGATTATGTTCAAATGATTAATGTTAGCATGTTTACCTAGGAACTAAGGTAACCCTTCGAGTGTAATTCTTCATTTTATGCATTTTTCTATGAAGATCATAAAATTTTAAAAGTTTCATATTTATTACAATAATGATAATCATTGGGTTCCAAGTTCTCATTAAATTTGTTCAATAATTGATTGAATACACACCTTCTAACAAGATGAACCATTCATAGTTAGAGTGCATAAAGTTTTAGTATGACTTCAATAATTATAATGAAGTAAGATGTTTGACTTTATCTTTAAAAATCTAGAAGTGAGATAGTTAAAGCCTATATAAAGCATCACTAATTTGATGCATTGTAACCAATGTTGGTGGTTTGGGTGCACAAGCAATTAAAAATTATGCAACTCTCTTGTAGGGCACAAGAGGGTAGATGTATAAGGACCCTTCAATTCTATAAATACATGGATAATATATATTTACATGATACTTTAGAAACAAGGTAGTTTCATAAAGCTCTTACAACTCTCTAATGAACAATTTGTAGACATTGTAAGTTGATATAACTATTGGAGGTTAGAGGTAAATGAAAAAACTCAAAATATACATAGAAACACAAATGATTAAACCCTTCAGCCTTAGTTGATTCTCATTGACCACTTTCTTGATTACAAAAAAATTACAAATGTCTAAAATACTATAACATTCAATAAATTATCTATTTATTGATCATTTGATTGTATAAATTGATGATGAGAAAACATTACATGATGCCTCATTATATTGAGGTCTTTGATAGTTACATAGAATAATATAGAAACTTGGCTAACATGTTACAATGGAAAAATCACAAATAATTTATAATATTTTGAACTTTCTTTTAGAAACTTCTTGAAGCAATTATTTACTACTTTTAGTTATCATAGAAATTACCACATTCCAAAACTCCCCTAATAAATATGCCTACCACTTTATCTTCTAGTTTATAAAACTCCAATCTATAAGTGCTCTTCTTGCAAACTCACTATTAGTAATGAAGATTCCTAGACTTCTAAATTGCATGATGTCTTTCAAGACAATGAATTCCTTTGTTTCATAACAAACTATCATCAATCACTTGACTCAAACATTCAACCCTTGCTTGATTGATATTTTGTCTAACATGTAAACATTTATGTTTGTACAAAATTTTCAACATATTTGTGACTTTTTTCTAATTAGATACACTATTCCATTCACAATTCATTTGTATATAATATTTCATAGATTATTTCTTCAACTTTTTATTTCAACATGTCTTTACAAAATGATTCTTCAATCCACAAATAGTAAAAGGATGAAAATCCCAACACATTTCATTTCTATGTCCTTATCTATTACAATAAGAATAATGTGGACATTGCATGACTTGAGCTAGCTTGTTTATAACCATATTACCTACAACATTATTTGTCTTTTTTTTACTTCTAACATATCCAAGATCTTCATTTCTCGGCCTCACTATTGATTCAATGGAATATTTGATTATTTTCCCATACTTTCTTAAACCTTTTCCATCATAACCCATTCTTTTCATAATCTTAAAACCAACATTCGTTGTAAATTATATTTTATTCTTATCAACACAACTAGCAAGATTTAAAAATTCCAACACATTATCTCCAACCTTACACTCTTTATTTAAAGAAGCTTCAAGTATATCATACAAATTACTTGTATCACATAACACATCACAAAGTAAAGCCTTGGACCTCAGACATTCATTTTCATTTTCGCATGCTACAAGTAATTGATTATTATTATTTTTTCAACTTTGATATTTCTTTTTTTTTGAACTATTTTTCTTTTCCAATTCTTCATTTTTCTTTTAAACTTTCATTAATTCTTCCTTCATAATATCAATTTCACAAAAAAAATTATAAATATCTTTTCTAATCGCTTTATTTTTTCTTTCATTTCTTCATATTACCCTAAACCAAAAAAAAAAGTCAAACTTCTAACCATAAAAGTTAAAGATAATTACTTGTTAAAGATTTAATTCTTGAATGATAGATGAGATTTATACTCTAATGAACACTACTATCTAACAATTATTAAACATAATTATTTAATTTTGATACATTATCTTAAATTAACAAGTTAATATTCTTTTAAGACCTCTTTAAGAAAATAGACTTCCTCATTGACTCAATACTATTTTTAAATTTATTAAATATTTTATATAAAGAAAGATTAAGATAATCATTACTCTTCCTTATATAAGATTTGGAAAACATACTTTGCGGTTTTAAAATTTGGAAGCATTACAACTTGTATAGGTATTCACGTGTTTCTCCTTATCTAAAATACTTTTATAAGGTTTATGAAACTTTCAAGGCTTAACTGCCAACAAAGAATCTATCACCAAATGAAAAGGTCGGCCGGTCGATGTGGTCAGTGGCTGCATTGGACTTTGTCATTCAATGTAGTGAACGGCTACTGGAAGACCAGGCTTA
Source organism: Sequoia sempervirens (assembly GCA_007258455.2). Taxonomy (NCBI): domain Eukaryota; kingdom Viridiplantae; phylum Streptophyta; class Pinopsida; order Cupressales; family Cupressaceae; genus Sequoia; species Sequoia sempervirens. The sequence continues at coordinate 11,189,538 of VDFB02047397.1, read as the reverse complement.
TTTATGTTTATGGTGGACACGCGTGTTGACATTACACCCATATCCAGCGAGTTCCAACCTACGTTGACAATGGTTCTTCTTTCCCCGTGAACGAGTATATATGACCATCCGTGGCCTCTTCTATCACCGCAATACATTTCAAATCCACAATTCCTTGGTCTTGTAAGGAAAATACAGCACTTGGCTCTATCTGTTATTTGGTGTGTGGAAGCATATGGATTCCAAAGAGTTTGAAATCCCTTCGTATTTCTTGTGCCCGATATCGATGCAGCTGATGGCAGATCCTGTCACGCTCTGCACCGGTGCGACCTACGACCGACACAGTATTGAGAAGTGGATGTATACCATGGGGAACAGCACCTAACCACACACTGCGCCGTCTCATCCAACAGTGGTGCGTCCTCAACTCTTCCGCTGGGGTCCACCGTATCTCCACACCCCGGCCGCCCCTCGACCCAGATCGCCTCAATAAATTACTCCTGGACATGGAGTCTTCTCAACTAAAGGCGTTGAAGAAGCTGAGATCTGTGGCAGGTGAAAGCGAGAGCAACAGACGATTTATCGCTTCCTCCGCCGCACCGGCTGCACTAATCTCTGTCATTGAAAGCTATTCTGTAGAAAGGGATGAAGAGGGTTGCTGCTACGAAGTTGCGGCCGCCTGCGAGGAAGCCTTGGGAATCCTTTTTTCTCTTCCTTTGCTCGACAAGACGCTGGATTCGATCGGCACAAGTAAGTGCTTGGACTCCCTCACCTCCATTCTTAAGAGAGGCGCCTCCAACGCACGGTTTCATGCCGCCATGCTCTTACAGATGCTTTCACGGAAGGGCCTGGAGCGGCTTGCTATGAACGCCAACGCTGAGTTAATCGAAGGGCTGCTGGAGCTGTTGACGAAGGAGGTGTGTCACCAGGCTACCGTGGCCGCCCTTGAAATGTTGACCGCACTCGCCTCCAACAGCCGGCGCAACAGACTGAAAGCCATCGAGGCAGGGGCAGTGTCTGTGTTGATCGAATCTCTTCCTGATCAGAGTCCCGAGAAAAAAAGCAGCTGCGAGAGGATGTTATGTCTTCTCGACGTGTTGTGCGGATGTGCAGAAGGAAGGGCTGCCGTGGCAGACCACGGAATGGGCATCGCTGCAGTCTCTAAGAAAATAATGAGGATCTCTCACTTGGCAACGGAAAAAGCTGTTCGAATCCTCTGGTTGCTTTGTAAATTCTCTCCTTCGAAGCGAGTAATCGATGAAATGTTGCAGATTGGTGCAGTCACCAAACTGTGCATGCTCCTGCACGGTGAATGCACGGCCAAGACCAAAAGTAAGGTAAACGAGGTACTCAGAGCACATGGTAAGTGCTGGAAAAGCAGATCTTGTATACCCTCTGTAAATTTTCCAGAATAAATAAGAGACATCAATTCACTGTGGAAACCCTTTTGTGATATACATCTTTGATGACTCATTTTCAGCTATACAAGATAATTGCATTTAGCAGAGGTTTCTTCGATCATACAATATACTCGTTTCTCTCCCAGCGTAATGACTCTTCTTGAAATTAATTGGATACTCGTGCAATGCAAAAAACTTGAACAGGATTTTCATCCTTCATATGTACGAATCTGACAGAAACGAACGTAGAAATCAATTTTTGAAAGTTCTCTTCCCTGCTGGGGACTGGAAAGTAGATTTTGGCTACCGCGTACATAATTTGATTGAAACCCATTTTTCCCTTACCCTTTTTTGGCAGGTTAGCTATCTTTGTTAAATGTCGGAGACTGTTTAAGGGGAAGAAAATTCAAAAAGTGTAAGATGAAATGGATCTCTTACAATAAAACATATGGCTATATGGTAAATTTGTGGTTCCTTTTCATTAGACTTTAAATTATAGTTAGTTTTTTTTAATTTATATGTGGTTCCTTGGGTTTTGCTAAAGAAAAACTAACTTTTATCCAAGTTCAATTCAATCACTTTAGGAACTTAATTGGCATAAAAATAGTATGAAAGGCAGACAAGTCTCAATAGAGTAATATATATATTTTAAATTGAAATGTTTATGGTTTCATTTGTTAATATTATCACAAGCATCATTTTACTTTATTTTTTAGAAATTTATTTATCAATGTAATTTTTTTTAAGGTTGTTGGATCTTTTTAATCAATTTCTTATTTATGATTTCAATAAAGATATTTTTAAATATATGGTATTGATCACATTAACTTGAATCAAGTAATTATGTTTATGAAATTGATTTATTTAATACAAGTTTCAAATTAATTATTTTCTACAAAGTTTCAAACTAATTCATTTTAAAGATTTGGAAAGAGATCTTACAATTTGATTTATTTTATCTATTAATAATTTGAAAGATGGGTATGCAATATATCCCACGATAATTCTATATAAACTCTTTTCCAAACAACTCCTATCCTAATTGTAGTTTATGTGAAGAGATATTCCTTGAAATAGACTCATTTTTCTATTTTTCTTGTTACATATTTTGAACTCTAAGAAACTTTTCTATTCCTTGAGATTGAATATCTTTCATGAATTTGTACTTGCTAACTCGGTATGGCTATCTAGTGAAAAATTACAATACTCCTTAATCTTAGGATATAGAGACACATTAAGATAGTTAGAAATAAAAGAAAGTAGCATCACTTCAAAAAAGAGATCATGAATTTATATTCTTCCATAGAAAAGGCTATTTTCTTCATGGAATAAACATGTTTTAAATTCTTCTGGACACACTTATAAGTTCAACATTATATGGAATCCATATTTTACCAAATTTGAAGTTAGTAGGACCACAATGAAAATGGTGAAAATATTCTTCCATAGAAAAGGTTATTTTCATCATGGAATAAATATTTTTTAAATCCTTCCACACACCTACAATTTCAACACTATAAATAATCCATATTTTAGCAAACTTAAAGTTAGTAAGCCTCTAATGAAAATGGTGAAATTAAAATTTTAAATCCTTATTATTCCTTTGAAATCTATGTACATTCAAACATTTTTGGAAAATACTTCACAACCCACTTCAAACTCAAAAACTTCCTTAATCTCCAAGAAAAAGTTAAATTCATTCATTCATATGTATTTAAAAGTATAATTTGTATATAATATATCATTCAAATCTATGCTAGACAATAGCCATTCAAAATTGTACAAGAAAAGTATATTTAGTGTAAAACTATTCTCAATATAAGTATATTTAATGATAAGGAAATAGATATCATAAAAGAATACAAGACATAAATCAAATTACAACTACACATTTAGAAAGCACTCATATATTACCTTGAGTGACTTCTATAAAAACAACCTATATAAAATATGATAAGCTTTGAAATACATATTATGAACAAATAATGGTTCCATATAATTTTAGAAAGATAATATCAAATATTATTAATTACATGCATAGAATTACGTATATAAGAGATAAAACATTTATTTTAATTTAAACAAATACAACTTAATTCACAAAAAAATAGAAATATAACCTATTATAACATTCCCTTGCCTTTTCTATAATGATGTAGTTATTATCATTCTCAACTCTTTTATCTAACTCTTTTATCTAAAGTAAGATTTGAATGTTTGTATTATTTACTTATTTACTCTAAATTAATTTAAAAGAGGTATTCTCTCTTTCAATTTTACCTTAATTTAAATAATTTATTTTTATTATTATTTTTTATTTTACTATTTTAATTTACTTTTAATACATTTAAATTTAACAAATATAAACACATACAATTTTATTTTAAAAAACCAAAATTAAAATATTAAAAAGAAATTAATATAAAAAATAAAATAAAATCATATTAACTTTAATTGTATTAGATATAATTATAAAAAATAATATTTTTAAAAATAATAATATATTTGAATTGAAATTGTGATTAAATCTTTTTAAAAATAATTTAAACTAAAGAATTCTAATTCAACAACCCTCTCATACACAACTAACATAAAACTACAAAATAACTTTAAAAATAATAAATAAAAACCCACAAATTTTGAATTTAGAACTTAAAATTTGAATATGAATTTAGATTTTCCCATTATAATAATTTATGACTAAAGTCTAGTCGTCTTCGTTAATAGTAGCAGTTACACTTTCAAAGGGACTTGGAAAAAATAAGTGACAACTTTTAATATTTAAGCATTGATATCTTCATCTTTGTTTTGTGTCTTTGAGATAAACGCGTCTCAAATACGTTTTATAAGCATTATTAAACTTTCAATGTTTATGACTTAAATTTTAGCTGCCAACAAAGAATCCGTCGAAAAGAGAAAAAAATTGGTGGCTAAATTAGACTTGGTCATCCAATTTAGGGAACGATTGCTGCATTTTTTCTTTTAATGGGCGAGCACGTTGAAATTAAACTCATGTGAGCAATCTTGGAAGAATATAGTCAATGTGTGTGGAAGCTTATGGATTGCCTTAGTATTTCTTGGGTAGGATATAGATGTAGCAACAAAAATGAATGGCAGCAACAAAGGGTAAAATAGAGTATAAAATGGAGTTGAGTAGTCAAAGAAATTAATTATAATGATCTAGTTATCATTAGATTTAATTTAGGATCCAAAAATTGGGTATATATATATAAACATTTTGAATTTTTTTGTTTCGTTGAAGACTCTCATAAAAGTTTTTTTTTTATTCTTGAACAATCTTACTTTTTCTTAACATCTCTCTTTAAAATTGACTAGAACAATACAAAGTAGATACAAAGAAGGGGTAATATTATACCACTATCCCCCCTTAATATTCACCTCTAACATGCCAACAATTCCTTGTAATTTCAAATTGGCTTGAATAAAACTCTTAGTAAATATATCAACTAAAAGCTTTTTAATGGACAAAATGTCAAAGATTGACAATAGTTGCTTGAGCAAGATCTTGAAAAGGATGAACATCAATCCCAATATGATTTGTCTTACCATGGAAAATTGAATTATTTGCAACTTGTATGGTACTTTTATTATCACAATGCAATATAGTATTAGAATACTATGAAAAATCAAGCTCAAATAAAAAAAGAATGAATCTGAATTGCTTCATTTATGATTGTATATTCTTCATATGAAGGCAATGTTGTAGTTGTTTATTTTTTACTACTTCATGTAATAGGTTATAATCCAAGTTTAAAAACATATCCACCAATAGATTATTTTTCATCTATATCACCACCCTAATATAAATTTTTCAAATTCAACCAAAGAAATTGAGGACCTATAGGGTGAGTCCAAGAAATTGGGTCCACTTTTTGATAAAAAGTGGAAGTCTTTTTCTTGAAAATCAAATATTGTTATAGTTGAAGTAAAAAATTAAAGAACTTAGACATAAAATAGTAGGCATACGGAAAATTCACAGCCACCAATTCACCGATGGAAAGTTCACCGCCATGACAAATCCACCACTAGCAATTCACCGCCGCGGAAAATTAATGGCAATAATATTTTTTATTTTCCCTAGTGGTGAATTTTCTATGGCGGTGAATTGTTGGTGGTGAATTTTACTTGAGGTGAATTTGTCATGGAGATGAATTTTCCCGCGGTGAATTGTTGGCGGTGAATTTTTCGTCAGTGAATTGCTAGCAGTGAATTTTCCTAGAACCAATATAGTAACATGGTGTAAACATATGATTTTTTTTTTTGCATAATTTGTAATGGTCATTCTATTATATCTCATCTTCTTCCAAAATTATATTTTTAGAAAGTGATTTTCTTTTACATTTTAAGGATATATTAAAGACACGTCTTCATTTATAAATATACACAAATAAAATGTCAAATACTGTACATATATTTTACACATCTTCTTTCACATTTTTCCTTATAGTTGATCTAAATATATCTCATCAAAAATTTGATGGTGATTCCAATTTTTAATCATAATGTTCCTCTTGCAAACTGCAACCCACATTTGTAGGCTTTCAATATTGATATAGGTTTTCTTATGCATGTAAATAAAGAGATAAATAGTTTTGGCATTCTTAACAAGACAAGAGTCAAATAGTCATAGTCTACAGTTCACTTCATTGAATGTTTGAATAGCTCTACATTTTGTGATTTTATGGTAAATTCTAAAAATATTGGCTCCTAGGATCATCGGTCTTCCACCTAGAAACTTTGTTAGTAACCCTATTTCTCATAAATCCCTAATCTCTATTCATATAAACCATGGTGTCTTGACATATCTATGCGCATCTCAATATACAAGTGATAAATTTTCCATTTATATCTTGGTTTTACTGATCCAATGCAACAATAATATTTTTTTAAGATTCTTAAGTCACCATTAAGGGAACTACCTCATTTATATGGAGATAGATCTATTTATCAACCCTCAAATCTCATTTAGGATTTTACATTTTTTTATAGAATTCATAACATTACTACTAAAAATGTGACCCTCTTATTTATTTATTCATCTCTTAATGGTAAAATCGCATGAATTGTTCTAAAATTTATTCTTCAATCTACAAATAGTAAAAGGATGAAAATCTTAACACATTTCATTTATATGTCTTTATCTATTACAATAAGAAAATTGTGAATTGCAAGACTTGAACTAACTTATTTATAATCATACTACCTACAACATTATTTGTCTTTTTTTACCTCTAAATATCTCATGCATTCATTTTTTGGCCTCGCTCTTGGTTCAATGGAATATTTGATTCTTTTGGAACCATACTTTCCTAAACCTTTTCCATCATAACTCATTCTTTTCATAATCTTAAAACCAACATTCTTTGTAAAACAATCTTTATTTATATCATCACACTAGCAAGATTTACAAATTCCAACACATTATGTTCAACCTTACACTCTATATTTAAAGAAGCTTCAACCATATCATACAAATTATTTGTATTACATGAGACATCACAAAGTAAAGCCTTGGACCTTAGACATTCATTTTCATTTTGACATGCTACAAGTAATTGATTATTATTATTTTTTCAATTTTGATATTTCATTTTTTTGAATTAAATTTTCCTTTTCCAATTCTTCATTTTTGTTTTAAACTTTCATCAATTCTACCTTCATAATATCAATTTCAAAAAAAATAAATAATAAATATATTTCCTTATGACTTTACTTTTTCTTTCATTTCTTCATTACCCTAAACCAAAAAAAGAAAGTCAAACTTCTAACCATAAAAGTTAAAGATAATTACTTATTAAATATTTAATTCTTCAATGATAGATGAGATTATGCTCTCTTGAACACTACTATCTAACAATTATTGAACATAATTATTCAATTTTGATACTTTATCTCAAATTAATAAGTTAATTTTTTTTAAGACGTCTCTTAAGAAAATAGACTGCTCTATTGACTTAATACTACTCTTAAATTTATAAAATGTTTTATATAAAGATAGATTAAGATACTCATTACACTCCCTTATGTCAGATTTGGAAGCATTACAATTTGTATCTTCATGTGTTTCTCCTTACAACTTTCGAAGCATTACAATTTGTATCTTCACATGTTTCTCCTTATCTAAAATACATTTTATAAGGTTTATGAAACTTTCAAGGGTTAACTGCCAACAAAGAATCCATCACCAAAAGAAAAGGTCGACCGGTCGAGAAGGTCAGTGGCTGCATTGGACTTTGTCATTCGAAGTAGCGAACAGCTACTGGAAGACCAGGCTTATTTATGTTTATGGTGGACACGCGTGTTGACATTACACCCATATCAGCGAGTTGCAACCTACGTTGACATGGGGAATTCTCCTCTCCCCGTAAACGAGTATATATAAGCATCCGTGGCCTCTTCTATCACCACAATACATTTCAAATCCACAATCCCTTGGCCTTGTAAGGAAAATACAACACTCGGCTCCCTCTGTTATTTGGGGTGTGGACGCGTATGGATTCCAAAGAGTTTGAAATCCCTTCGTATTTCTTGTGCCCGATATCGATGCAGCTGATGGCAGACCCTGTCACGCTCTGCACCGGTGCTACATACGACCGACACAGTATTGAGAGGTGGATGTACACGATGGGGAACAGCACCTGCCCTCTCACAAGACAACCCCTTCACAACACCGAGCTCACACCGAACCACACACTGCGCCGCCTCATCCAACAGTGGTGCGTCCTCAACTCTTCTGCTGGGGTCCACCGTATCTCCACGCCTCGGCCGCCCCTCGACCCAGATCACCTCAATAAATTACTCCTGGACATGGAATCATCTCAACTAATGGCGTTGAAGAAGCTGAGATCTGTGGCAGCTGAAAGCAAGAGCAATAGACGGTTTATCGCTTCCTCCGCCGCACCGGCTGCACTAATCTCTGTCATTGAAAGCTACTCCGTAGAAAGCGATGAAGAGGGTTGCTGCTACGAAGTTGCTGCCGCCTGCGAGGAAGCCTTGGGAATCCTTTTTTCTCTTCCTTTGCTGGACAAGACGCTGGATTCGGTCGGCACAAGTGTGAAAATTCTATTGCAGTTACTGATTATTAATCTCCTATCTAATACATAGATTATTTGACTCTGGAAAATTAATTCTCAGCAAATATCGAAGAATAACACAACTGCAACTTCACCAATAAAAACTCACAAGAATAGAGAAGAAAACATTCACAATAATGAACACAATATTTTTGGACAAATTGTCCGTGGAAAAACCCGAAGGGAAAACCACTACTGCAGATGAGGAATTATATTAAACTTCGCAAATTAAGGAATACAAAAACTGCTTGCCTCTTGCAGAGCTCGGCAATATTCTTCTCAATTCTTCCCTCAATTTCTCCTGCTGAAATTCCACAGCTGCTATCCCCAACGCTATCACTGCCCTTGCTAACATGCAAGACTATTTGCTCTCATCAAATCTACTTGCTATCACTGCAAGTCTACTTGTTGTTGTTGTTGTTGTTGTTGTTCTCCAATTGCCCATTGATCCCCTTTTATACTTTTCTCATTGGAAAACCAATGGCCATGATTTAATCTCAATCAATGGCTAAGATTAAATAGACTCTAAAAACCCTAACTAACTAGATTCTAGAAGTCTCTAGGAGAATCAATTTATTTAATTACATAATTATCTAGACAACTCAGCCCTTTTCTGGAGGTTTCTAGAAAATAATTAAATAATTAAATGACACTTCTAGACAATGGAGACACCTGTCCAAGCTACATAAATTAACACTCCCTCTTAGCAAGGAAGGTGTTCTGCATGACACCCAGCTTATCTCTGAAGAAGATGAATTTCGCCTTCCCCAATGCCTTGGTCAAAATGTCTGCTACCTGCTGATCTGTAGGTATATACTGTAGCTGAACAATCCCGCGCTGTACACAATCTCTGATGAAATGATATCTGATGTCTATATGCTTAGACCTATCATGAAACACCGGATTCTCAGTCAACTTGATGCAACTCTGATTGTCGCAATGTATCACCGTAGTCTCAACCCTCTGACCAAACAAGGCCACCAGAACTTCCGCCATATCGCCTTCACACGCCGCCATGCTAGCTGCTATGTATTCTGCCTCTGCAGAACTCAAAGCCACAGACTTCTGCTTCCTGCTGTACCAAGAGACAACTCCTGATCCCAAGCTAAAGCAACACCCTGAAGTGCTTTTCCTGTCCGTTGTACTGCCTGCCCAATCTGCGTCAGTATAGCCTATCAACCTGATACCATCACCTCGAGCATATTTAATTCCATACTCGATTGTACCACGCAAATACCGCAACACATGCTTTGCGCCGTCCAATGCACTCTCTTCGGCTCCACCATGAACTGACTAAGAGAGTTTACTGCAAAGGATATATCTGGCCTGGTGTTGACCAAATACATGAGAGACCCAATCAACTGCCTGTATAAGGTGGGGTCTACATCCTCCTCTCTGGATGTCTCTACCTTCTTCCAATTCGTGATCATAGGAGTAGACATGGCTCTGCAATCCTCCATCTCGAACCTCCTCAAGATTTCGATGCAGTATTTCCCTTGTCCAAGGAAAATCTCTCCATCTGTCTGCCATACCTCCATGCCTAGAAAGTAGTGCATAAGCCCCAAATCCTTCATCTCGAACTCTGCTGCAAGGTCCCTCTTGCTTTCCTCTATGAGCCCTAGTGAACCTGTTAAAAACAAGTCGTCCACATAAAGAACAAGAATGAGAACCTCACCCCCAACCACCAAGTAGTAGAGGTTAGCATCCGCTTCACTCTTCACGAAGCCCATTCCCTGCAAGTATCTATCAATGCGCTCATACCACGCCCTGGGAGCCTGCTTGAGTCCGTACAAAGCTCTCTTCAATCTGCACACGTGGGTTTCACTGCTGTGTGCCACAAAGCCCTCTGGTTGTTCTATGTATACCTCCTCTTTCAATTCACCATTAAGAAAGCCGTCTTGACATCCATCTGATGGATCTGCCATCCCATCTGTGCTGCAAGAGAGATCACGACTCGTATAGAAGTATACCTGGCCATTGGAGCAAATGTCTCCTCATAGTCAATTCCCTCCTTCTGAGAGAACCCCTTGGCCACAAACCTTGCCTTGTATTTCTCGATGCTACCATCTGCACCGTGCTTGATCTTATAGATCCAGCGTGATCCAACCACTGCCCTATCTGTTGGTCTAGGCACAACCTCCCACACATCGTTCTGCACTATTGAGGTATACTCCTCAACCATTGCATCTTGCCACACTTGCTGCTGTGTAGCCTCTTGATAGCTAGAAGGTTCACTATCTACCAACTGACTAACTAATGCCATATAGTCATCATACCTGGCTGGTTGTCTCCGCTGTCTACTACTCATCCTAGGAGCTCCCACAAACTCCTGAGTATTACTTTGTGACTGCTGGTTCTTGCTACCAACTGTAGAGGATGAAGTATCAACCTCCATATCACCCTGATGCATCTCTTGGATCTGCTGCATCTGCTGCTCCATACTCTGCGAATTCTCAGCACCTGAGCTTGTGCATGTACTAGTAACTGTACTCGAGCTTCGCTGTCCTTGATCTGGTTGAATGATCCTTGGAGCTTCCACTAGTTGCTCACTCTGATCATCTGCTGGCAAATCTCTGGACCTCCTGAATGCCTTGTCCTCCATGAACTTGACATCACGCCTAACTATAGTCCTCTTGGTCCCTGGAATAAATATCCGATATGCCTTTGAGGTTTCACTGTACCCCACAAAGTACCCCTTCTTGCAGTTTGATCTAACTTGGAACGTGTCGCACCTGGAATGTGACAATACGCCAAACTCCCAAATATCCTGAAGTGGCTAACATCTGGCTTCTTCCCTGAGAACGCCTCCTCTGGTGTCATCTTGCCTAATACCTTATGTGGAACCCTGTTTTGTATGTACACTGCTGTACTGCATGCCTCTGCCCATAAGTAACGTGGCATATCCTGGTCATACAGCATAGCCCTTTTCCTCTGATATAGACCGATTCTTCCTCTCAAAGAACCCCATTCTGTGGGTTGTAAGGAACAATCCACTCTCTCTTGATTCCTTCCCCGTACGAACTCCTGGAACTTTTTCCCTTTGTACTCGCCTCCATTGTGGATGAAGAACCTTTATCTTCCTCCCTGTCGAATTCTCCACAAGAGCTTTGAACTCTTGGAAGCGACTGAAAACCTCATCCTTGGTCTTCAAGAAGTATATCCAGGTCTTCCTGGAGAAATCATCAATAAAAGTAACAAAGTACTCATATCCTCTGAGAGACTTCGTCGACATTGGTCCACATATGTCTAAATGTACTAGATCAAGAACACCCTTGGATCTAGTGTCACTCCTTGGAAAAGTTGCTTTCGCAAACTTCCCTAACACACATCCCTTACATATATCATCATGCTCTGTGCTCACCTCTGGAACACCTGTCACTGTCTCACGAAGCAATTTAAGTGCTCCATGATGTATATGGCCCATCCTCCTATGCCATAGCTCTCCTTGATCTCTAGAATTACTGCTGCTCATCAGTGCCTTATGAGTATCAAACTGCAACCTGTAAAGCCGGCCGCTCCTAACTCCAATAGCTATGGGTGATTTCCAATCCTTGTGCTTAATTAACACACTTGCCCCTCTAAAGAGTACATTGTAACCTTTATCCTGAAGGACAGATATGGAAATCAAATTCATACCTAAGCCTGGCACATGCAACACATCATGAATGGGAATCCGCTTACCATTCTCCCTCTGAAATAGAACAGTCCCTTTCCCAACTGGATTGAGCTTGGACATGTTTCCCCATAGAAATCTGCATTCTGATGTCCTCCTCCTTATAGCTGGAGAAGTACTCTCTAACTCCTGTCATATGAAATGACGCCCCACTATCTATATACCAAACACCCTGTGAGGTTGAGCTAGCCATACAAGCTATGAGAGCGAACTCATCCTCCATTCTACTAGAGAGCTCATCTGCACTTGCTGAAGCTGCTGTCTGCTTCTTGCCTTTCTTCCTTTGCGGGCAATCGCTGACATAGTGGCCAAACTCGTGACAGCCATAGCACTTGACTTTAGATAAGTCTTCTTCTTCTCACCTTGTGGATTTGATCATTTACTAGACCCCTTCTTTGCTTTCCCTTTTCCTGCAAGGGCAACGTTCTCCTGTTCGCCTCACTTTGCTGACTCTTGCTACTGGTCCTACTGACAAGACTTAGTCTAAGCTCCTCTTGAGTGAAGTCACTCCAAAGTCGATCCCAACTTGGCAAGGTGTCTCGTCCATTAATAACTTGAACAAAGACATCCCACTGCTTAGTAAACCCATTTAGGGCTATCCGCACTAGCTCGTCATCACCTAGATTATCTCCAACAGCAGCCAACTCATCCTTGACAAGTCTGAGTCTGGTGAGGTAACTTGTCACGTCCTCTCCCTTGTTCATCCGAGTAGTCCTCAACTTTTCTCTGAGAATCAGCTTCCGGTTAGTGGTAGCATTCTGGTACAGATTCAGAATGGCATCCCACATCTTCTTCGCTGTATCTAACTCTGCGACATGTGGAACAATATGATCCTTGACACCATCAAGAATCATCCTCCTCGCCTTGGCATCTTCCTTCTTATATGCTAAGAGCTGTGCTGGATCTGTAGGTACAGGTACAACACTGGTCACATATTCCTTGATCCCATTCTCTTCCAGCAACAAAGAAATTCTGGCTTTCCAGACACCAAAATTTGAGGCTCCATCCAATCTGTCATGATCTCTTAAACCTGCTGAGGCCATCTCAAAAGATAAAAGAAAACAAATAATAGTAATAATTCTGAAGAGGCAGGATCTTTCCTTCCTTTGTTAAGCCTTATCTGCCCTCAGATCAGCTCTGATACCATGTGAAAATTCTATTGCAGTTACTGATTATTAATCTCCTATCTAATACATAGATTATTTGACTCTGGAAAATTAATTCTCAGCAAATATCGAAGAATAACACAACTGCAACTTCACCAATAAAAACTCACAAGAATAGAGAAGAAAACATTCACAATAATGAACACAATATTTTTGGACAAATTGTCGTGGAAAAACCCCGAAGGGAAAACCACTACTGCAGATGAGGAATTATATTAAACTTCAAGCAAATTAAGGAATACAAAAACTGCTTGCCTCTTACTGGCAGAGCTCCGGCAATATTCTTCTCCGGAAATTCTTCCCTCAATTTCTCCTGCTGAAATTCCACAGCTGCTATCCCCAACGCTATCACTGCGCCCTTGCTAACACTGCAAGACTATTTGCTCTCACTGCAAATCTACTTGCTATCAACGCAAGTCTACTTGTTGTTGTTGTTGTTGTTGTTGTTCTCCAATTGCCCATTGATCCCCTTTTATACTTTTCTCATTGGAAAACCAATGGCCATGATTTAATCTCAATCAATGGCTAAGATTAAATAGACTCTAAAAACCCTAACTAACTGGATTCTAGAAGTCTCTAGAGAATCAATTTATTTAATTACATAATTATCTAGACAACTCACCCTTTCTGGAGGTTTCTAGAAAATAATTAAATAATTAAATGACACTTCTAGACAATGGAGACACCTGTCCAAGCTACATAAATTAACAACAAGTAAGTGCTTGGCTCTCTCGCCTCCATTCTTAAGACAGCGCCCAACGCACGCCATAATGGCCATGCTCTTACAGATGTTTTCATAAGGGCCCCGGAGCGCTTAAGGCGAACGCCAACGGTGAGTTAATCGGGGCTACCGGAGTGTTGACGGAGGAGGTGTGTCACGGATACCGGGCCGCTTCTTGAAATGCCGACACTCGCCTCCAACAACACAATATCGAAAAGCCATCGAGGGGGCGCGGTCCGTGTTGATCGATCTCTTCCCCGACGACTCCGAGAAAAAAGTTGCAGAGAATGTTATGTATTCCTCGACGTGTTGTGCGGATGTGCGTGAAGGGCTGCCCGCCGAATATTAATGGGCATTGCGCAGTCTCTAAGAAAATAATGAGGATCTCCCACTTGGCAACGGAAAAAGGTGTTCGAATCCTCTGGTTGCTTTGTAAATTCTCTCCTTCGAAGCGAGTAATCGATGAAATGTTGCAGATTGGTGCAGTCACCAAACTATGCATGCTCCTGCACGGTGAATGCACGGCCAAGACCAAGAGTAAGGTAAAAGAGGTGCTCAGAGCACATGGTAATTGCTGGAAAAGCAGATCTTGCATTTCCTCTGTAAATTTTCCATAATAAATAAGAGACAGCAATTCACTGTGGAAACCGTTTGTGATATACATCTTTGATGACTCATTTTCAGCTATGCAAGATATTTGCATTTGGCAGAGGTTTCTTCAATCATATAAAATACTCGTTGCTCTCGCAGCGTAATGACTATTCTTGAAATTAATTGAATACTCGTGCATTGCAAAAACTTACACCGGATTTTCACCCTTCATACGCACAAATCCGAGCGTGGAAATCAATTTCTTAAAGTTTTCTTGCCTGCTGGGGAGAGGAAAGTAGCTTTTGGCTACCCTGTATATTAATTTGATTGAAACCCATTTTTCCCTTACCCTTTTCAACAGGTTAGCAATCTTTGTTAAATGTCGAAAACTTTTTAAGGGGAAGAAAATTCATAAAGAGGAAAGATGAACCGGGTCTCTTACGATAAAACGTATGGCTATATGGTAAATTTTTTGGTTCCTTTTCATTAGATTTTAAATTATAGTTGTTTTATTTTTATTTATTTTTTAAATTTAAATTACACATTATGTTCATTAAAAATTTATATAAAATTATTTTTTATAAATAAACATTACACATTAAGTGATTATTTATATTGTTAAAGATAAAAAATATAGATTTTTAAAATAAATATTAGAAGTTATGTTAAAATTAAACAAAAACATTATTTTATTTTTTAATTGAATAAGGCTAGTTATAAATATATAAAATATAGTAAGTTATAAATTAGTTAATAAATGTTTATTAAACTATAGTTACAAAATAAAATTAATGGACCATCAACAACAAACAATTACAAAGATAGCATTATTTTAAAAAAATCATGAATTCATATTCTTTCATAGAAAAGGCAATTTTATTCATGAAATAAATAAATAAAAAATATTTCCGCACACCTATAAGTTCACCACTATATGGAATCCAAATTTTATCAAATTTTAAGTTAGTAGAACTCCAGTGAAAATGGTGAAAATATTCTTCCATAGAAAAGGTTATTTTCATCATGGAATAAACATTTTTTAAATCCTTCCATGCACCTACAAGTTCAACATTATAAATAATCCATATTTATTTAAAAGTAAAATTTGTATATAAATTATCATACAAATCTATACTAGACAAAAAAAAATCAATATTGCACAAAAAAAGTATATTTTATGTAAAACTATTCCTAGCGTAAGTATATCTATTATTATGAATTGCATCTATAGAATTATGTATATAAATGATGAAACATTTATTTCAATTTAAACACATACAATGTAATATCTGGACAAATAGCAATATAACCTAATAAGTCTAACATTCCTATGTCTTTTCTCTAATGAAAAAGTTATTATCATTTTGAACTCCTTTAACTAAAGTAAGTTTTGAATGTTTGTATTATTTACTATAAATTAATTAAAAAGAACTATTCTCTTTCAATTTTATCTTAATTTAAATAATTTATTCTTGTTATTATTTTACTATTTTAATTTACTTTTAATACATTTAAATTTACCAAATCTGAATACATATAATTTTATTTAAAAAATGAAAATTAAAATATATAATAAAAAAAAGAAAAAATCATATTAATTTTAATTCTATTAAATATAATTATAACAAATAGCATTTTAAAAATTAATGATACATTTGAGTTGAAATTGTGATTGAATCCTTCTTTAAAATAATTTAAATTAAAAAATTCTAATTCAACACCCATCTCATTTACAATTAATATTAACACTAAAAAATAATTTTAAAAATAATATATAAAAACCCACAAATTTTGAATTTAGAACTAAAATTTGGATTTGAATTTAGATTATCCCATTATAATAATTTATGACTAAAGTCTAGTCTTCTCCGTTAATAGTAGCAATTACACTTTCAAAGGGACTTGGAAAACAAAGTGACGCCTTCTAATATTTAAGCATTAATATCTGCATCTTTGTTTTGCGTCTTTGAGATAAGTTACGTGTCTCAAATAAGTTGTATAAGCTTTATTAAACTTTCTAAGTTTATGACTTAAAGCCTAGCTACCAATAAAGAATCCATTCAAAAGAGAAAAAGGTTGGTGGCTGGATTAGATTTGGTCATCCAATTCAGGGAACGACTACTGCATTTTTTGTTTTTAATGGGCAAGCGCGTTGAAATTAAACTCGTGAACAATCTTGGCAAAATATAGTCAATGTGCCAGCGAGTTTATATAAGTGTCCATGTCCAACTCTCGACTCTCTGTTATTTGGTGTGTGGAAGCTTATGGATTGTCTTCAGAATATTATTTGGTGTGTGGAAGTTTATGAAAAAATTTCAGTCACCCCAGCCCAGTGACAGTGAAGGCTCCCAAAAAAATCTTTCATTCTTGAACAATCTTACTTTTTTTTAACATTTTTTTTTAAAATTGGTTAGAACAATACAAAGTAGATACAAAGAAATGGGGAATATTATACCACTATCCCCTCTTAATATTCACCTCTAACATGTCAACAATTCCTTCTAATTTCAAATTGGCTTAATAAAACTCTTAGTAAATATATCAACTAAAGCTTTTTAACTAACAAAATTTCAGAGATTGACAATAGTTGCTTGAGCAAGATCTTGAAATGATGAACATCAATCCCAATATGATTTGTCTTATCATGGAAAATTGAATTCTTTGCAACTTGTATGGTACTTTGATTATTACAATGCAATGTAGTATTAGAATATTATGGAAAATCAAGCTCAAATAAAAAAAAATGAATCCAAATTGTTTCCTTTCTAATTCTATATTCTTCATATGAAGGAAATGTTGTAGTTGTTTTTTTGTTTTTTTGCTACTCCATTAAATAGACCATAATCCAAGTATAAAAACATATCCACTAATAGGTTATTTGTCATATATATCACCACCCTAATCTAAATTTATCAACTCAACCAAAGAAATTGAGGTCCTATATGGTGAGTCCAAGAAATTGGGTTCACATTTTGGTAAAAAAGTGGAATTTTTTTTCCTGAAAATCAAAGATTGTTATAGTTGAAGTAAAAGATTAAAGAACTTGGACATCAAATAGTAACATGGTGTAAACATATGATTTATTTATTTTTGCATAATTTGCAATGGTACTTCTATTATCTCTCATCTTCTTCTAAATTTGTATTTTTAGAAAGTGGTCAACACTGTAAGGATCTATTAAATACACATCTTCATTTGTAAATATGCAAAGATAAATTTTCAAATGTTGTACATATATTTTACACATCTTCTTTCTCATTTTTCCATATAGTTGACCTAAAAATATCTCATCAAAAATTTAATAGTGATTCCACTTTTTAATCAGAAAGTTCCTCCTATAAACTGCAACCCCCATTTGTAGACATTTGATACAAGTTTCCATGTGCATGTAAAAATAAACATCAATAGCTTTGGCATTCCTAATGGTAAAAGAGTCAACTAGCCTTAGTCTATAGCTCAGTTCATTAAATGTTTGAATAGTTTACATTTTGGATTTTGATGGTAAATCCTACAAATATTGGCCCTTAGGATCATGAATCTTCCACCTAGAAACTTTTTTGGTGACCCTATTTCACATTAATTCATAATATTTATTCCTATAAACTATGGCGTCTTGATATATCTATGTGCATCTCAATATACAAGTGATAAATTTTCCCTTTGTAGCTTGGTTTTTAGTGGTCCAATGCAACAATAATATGTTTTTAGATTTTTAAGTCACCATTGAAGGAACTACCTCATTTCTATGGAGATGGGTTATTTATCCCTCAAATCTCAT
This sequence comes from Sequoia sempervirens, assembly GCA_007258455.2. Classification (NCBI taxonomy): domain Eukaryota; kingdom Viridiplantae; phylum Streptophyta; class Pinopsida; order Cupressales; family Cupressaceae; genus Sequoia; species Sequoia sempervirens. The sequence continues at coordinate 11,171,136 of VDFB02047397.1, read as the reverse complement.
TTAGGATGTTACAAATTTGTGTAGCATTCATAACATTACTACTCAAAATGTGACCCTCTAATTTATTTCTTCATCTCTTAAGGGTAAATCACATGAATTGTTCTAAAATTTATAGCTTGGTTTAATTGCAAGTTAAGATAAACTTAGTGATCTCCTCTTTAATTGATTCTATGTGAAGGAAAATATTAACTCACTCCTTCAATATTTTATGGCTGCAAAGATTATCCATAAACATTGAATGCATGAATCCAACTCACAAATTTAGAAATCTTTAAAGAGATTCCTAGTAAATGTTTTAACACCAATATATTTTTTATTTTTATATATAGGTCTAAGTAAAATCTAATAGTTGTTGGGGAAACGCTTCACATACCTATGTAAAAAAAAATTCTTCTAGAAAATGCCCCTTTCTAAGATATCCAAAGTAATTATATGCATACTTATAGCTCACCATATACCCTACCCATTAAGTTTCTCAAGGATACATATATGAATGAAGAAAAAAAAATTATATATGATCTCTTGTGATATCATGGAGTGCAAAAATAAATCCATCAAATAAGGTGAGAAATATTTTATGTTTCATTACCTTCTAGAATAAAAACCTTTCCCATATCCTCCTATAAACACCTTGCCTTCTCACTGGCAACAAGTTCAATCCCCATGGTTGATAGAAATATTTTATCTCCCTCTCTCATTCTAGTGCTCAACAAGCATAATTTTTACCAAGCAATTATTGAGGAAGATAATTTTTTTATCAAATAGAAACAGTGGAAAACCATAATTAGTAAAAGAATGTCAAAAATAAGTAATGTAGATAAAAAATTCTATTATTTATACAATTTTTCTCATAGATCATTAGCATCAAATACATGTGAAAGACATGAAATTATCGTTACCATTAAACCCTTTAAGAGTAAGATCCTATTAAAAAATGATGCATTTTGAAGGAAAAAGGGTATAATTTGTAACTATGAATATGTGTAAATCTACAATAATAAAGTGAAGACAATGGAAAATTTCATGTAAAAGAGAGTTCAAGCGTTGAAGAGCTCATCAAGGTTAAACATAAGGAAGGATTATCATTTTCAATGGAAGGTGATCCTATGTATTTGGAAAAAAGGATGTTTCCCTTTCTTATTTCGAGGAGAAAACATTGTGAGAATTATTGGTGATCCCCTAGAGCATGAAAAGATGATCATTTTTTAATATTTTTCTAATTCTATGGAGGAATACATTAATGTAATCAATGGATATTTTTCACATGTTGATGAGGAAGAGAAATTTTGCATGTAAAACCAACAAGATAACTTTAATGGAAAAGAGTTTGGATCATTTTTGTAGTCAATTTTTTTGAACTCTAATGAAGACCATGTTTCTATTTTAACACACAATGAGCTCTTGGATAGTAATGGTTCTAATTTTGAAGATATCATCTAAAGATTTGGAAAAGAGGTTGGTTATTCAAATGTATACTTTGATGCAAAGGATTTTGGATTTTCAAGCAAGAGCCAAAATAAATACACCATAAGCATGTAAACAAATAGAATTTGAACCAACCTTGGGAGAAAGGTTAAGTTATCAATCCTAACCTTGGTGTTTCCTTAGGCTATCCTAGGCTACGAGGATCATAAAAAGCACTAGGTAGATGTGGTCAACAGCATGGGGCCATTGAATAAGTGTTTGAATACAAGCATAAACATGTAATCCATTTTGTCAAACATCCTTCTCATACCCAACCAAACATCAATTGGTGTTCAAATAAAAACAAGTAGAAAAGTGGGTTGAGGGAATGGTCTCTAAATCATTAAAAAGTAATAAGGTACTAGTTCCTTCTAATTTTATTTTTATAGTTCATTTGATCTATCATAATTTTGAAGTTGATTATACATGGAAAGTAATCATCAAAAAGGGAAATTATTTTACACTCTTCTTGAATGGGAATTTTATCATGATTTGTATGTGTATGATAATTTGGTTTCAATTTTTTTAAAATAAGTTTCAAACAAAATAATAGTTTCATATTTTTAGTTAGTGTTCCCAATAACTAGGTGTCAAAATGTTTGACGCATGACTCAATGTAAAATTTTAGTAGGAAATGTATGATTGTGTTAAAGAGTGTGTTTCAAGGATTTGGCTTCCAAGTCCTAGTCATGGTAGAGTTTGACTCGATTTCAGTTTATTAATTTCAATCGTGTCAACATTGGAGTAATTTAAAAATAATGGAAGTGGTATTTCTAGGGGTCATGATATGAATTTTTTTTTTCTAGGAGGCATACAAGTACATATGATCATTGTTACAACAGTGAGATTTATGCTTGATTTGTGCTTTTAGATGTTCCAAATTTTGAAAAGGTTTGATGATTTCATGATTATCTTACTCTATTTCCTAAGTAATTAAGGAGATACTTTCATAGGTTGATATGTTTAGGCATACTTTCCCTTTAGAGTCACCAATATTTTTTTCATTTCACACAAACCATTTAAAAAATATATTTTAGTATTTGAATATGCATCTTAGATTGTATATATTTATACTCAAGAGCTTTCATAACCCACCAAATGTCATTCATCTATCATCTCTATGGTAATTAGATATTGATTTTTTATAAATCATTGTGATTATGTTCAAATGATTAATGTTAGCATGTTTACCTAGGTACTAAGGTAACCCTTCAAGTGTAATTCTGCATTTATGCATATTTTAATGAATATCATAAAAATCCTCAAGTTTCATATTTATTACAATAATGATAATCCTTAAGTTTCAATTTCTCATTGAATTTATTCAATAATTGATTGAATACACACCTTCTAACAAGATGACCCATTCATAATTAGAGTGGATAAATCTTATTATGATTTCAATAATTATAGTGAAGTTAGACATTGACTTTAATTTGTCAAAAATCTAGAAGTGAGATAGTTAAACCCTATACAAAGCATCACTAATTTAATGTTGCAACCAATGTTGTTGGTTTGGGTGCAATAGTTCTTGGTGACATGTTGTTCTAATGTATACCTAGTAGGTACAATCATTCTTATAATTTATACTATATTAATTGGTTTGAAAATATTTGGAAAATGTCAAATAAAATGCACCTCCTAAAATGCTACAAAAATTGACATAATTGGTTTTTAATGGGTATAACACATATTGTGTCTTCTATTTCATAGAGGTAGATATAGAATTAATAAAGGATTTTCCCTCAAAATTATCCAACACAATAGAAGAGACATTAAAAAAAAAATTGGAAATTATAGTATAGGAGAGAGATTGCAAAGAAAGATCGGAAATTTACCAAAAGTTGAGTGTGGTGTCTTGCATAAGAAAGGAAGAATTAACAAATCGAATCAAATTTTATGATTGCACATCACCTCCATCATGGTGGAGGAATAAAATAAAATATTTTTTATCTCTTCATAATCCTTACATAATTATAGACAAGAATGGCGTAGCTTCCTACCACTCCACCTTCACATGAATATCCATCAAATAATTAAAACTTGGCACAAGAAATTTAAAATTATGCAACTCTCTTGTAGGGAACAAGAGGGTAGATGTATAAGAACACTTCAGTACTACAAATACATGGACAATATATATGAGGGTAGATGTATAAGAACACTTCAATACTACAAATACATGGACAACATATATTTTCATAAGACTTTAGAAATAGGGTATAATTTTCTAAAGCTCTTACAACTCTCTAATGAATAATTTGTAGTCATTGTAAGTTGATATAGCTATTGGAGGTTAGAGCTAAATGAACAAAACTCAAAATATACATAGACACAAATGATTAAACCCTTCAACCTTAATTGATTCTTATTGACTACTTTCTTGATTACAAACATTATAAATATCTAAAATGTTATAACATTCAATAAAATTCTCTATTTCTTGATATTGTATAAATTGATGATGAGAAAACATTATGTGATGCCTCATTATATTGAGGTCTTTGATAGTTACATAGAATGATATAGAAACTTGGTTATCATGTTACAATAGAAAACTCACAAATAATTATTTAATATTTTTCTCTATTCTAGAAACATCTTGAAGAAATTATTTACTGCTTTTTAGTTATGGAAGGAATTATCATATTCCAACACTCCCCTTATAAATATGCTTACCACTTTATCTTCTAGCTTACAAAACTCCAATCTATAAGTGCTCTTCTTGCAAACTCACTATTAATAATGAAGATTCTTAGTCTTCTAAATTGCATGATGTCTTTTAGGACAATGAATTCTTTTGTTTCATAACAAACAATCATCAATCACTTGACTCAAACTTTACGATTAAGGTGATCATTACACTTCCTTATATAGGACTTGGAAAACATAATTTGCGGCTTTAAAATATCGAAGCATTACAATTCGTATCTTCACACGTGTTTCTCCTTATCTAAAATACTTTTATAAGGCTTATGAAACTTTCAAGGCTTAACTGCCAACAAAGAATCCATCACCAAAACTAAAGGTCGGCCGGTCGAGAAGGTCAGCGGCTGCATTGGACTTTGTCATTCGATGTAGCGAACGACTACTGCTAAGACCAGGCTTATTTATCTTTGCTTATGGTGGACACGCGTGTTGACATTACACCCATATCAGCGAGTTGCAACCTACGTTGACATGGTTCTTCTTTCCCCGTAAACGAGTATATATAAGCATCCGTGGCCTCTTCTATCACCACAATACATTTCAAATCCACAATTCCTTGGCCTTGTAAGGAAAATACAACACTCGGCTCTATCTGTTATTTAGTGTGTGGAAGCGTATGGATTCCAAAGAGTTTGAAATCCCTTCGTATTTCTTGTGCCCGATATCCATGCAGCTGATGGCAGACCCTGTCACGCTCTGCACCGGTGCGACCTACGACCGACACAGTATTGAGAAGTGGATGTATACGATGGGGAACAGCACCTGCCCTCTCACAAGACAACCCCTTCACAACACCGAGCTCACACCTAACCACACACTGCGCCGCCTCATCCAACAGTGGTGCGTCCTCAACTCTTCCGCTGGAGTCCACCGTATCTCCACGCCCCGGCCGCCCCTCGACCCAGATCGCCTCAATAAATTACTCCTGGACATGGAGTCATCTCAACTAAAGGCGTTGAAGAAGCTGAGATCTGTGGCAGCTGAAAGCGAGAGCAACAGACGGTTTATCGCTTCCTCCGCCGCACCAGCTGCAGTAATCTCTGTCATTGAAAGCTATTCCGCAGAAAGGGATGAAGATGGTTGCTGCTACGAAGTTCAGGCCGCCTGCGAGGAAGCCTTGGGAATCCTTTCTTCTCTTCCTTTGCTGGACAAGACGCTGGATTCGGTCGGCACAAGTGAGTGCTTAGCCTCCCTCGCCTCCATTCTTAAGAGAGGCGCCTCCAACGCACGCTTTCATGCCGCCATGGTCTTACAGATGCTTTCAAGAAAAGGCCTGGAGCGGCTTGCTATGAACGCCAACGGTGAGTTAATGGAAGGGCTTCTGGAGCTGTTGACGGAGGAGGTGTGTCACCAGGCTACCGTGGCGGCTCTTGCAATGCTGAGCGCACTCGCCTCCAACAGCCGGCGCAGCAGAATGAACGCCATCGAGGCTGGGGCAGTCTCCGTGTTGATCGAATTGCTTCCCGATCAGACTCCCGAGAAGAAAAGCAGCTGCGAGAGGATGTTATGTCTTCTCGACGTGTTGTGCGGATGTGCAGAAGGAAGGGCTGCCCTGGCCGACCACGCAATGGGCATCGCTGCAGTCTCTAAGAAAATAATGAGGATCTCCCACTTGGCAACGGAAAAAGCTGTTCGAATCCTCTGGTTGCTTTGTAAATTCTCTCCTTCGAAGCGAGTAATCGATGAAATGTTGCAGATTGGTGCAGTCAACAAACTGTGCATGCTCCTGCACCGTGAATGCACGGCCAAGACCAAAAGTAAGGTAAAAGAGGTGCTCAGAGTACATGGTAACTGCTGGAAAAGCAGATCTTGCATTTCCTCCGTAAATTTTCCAATATAAATAAGACACAAGAATTCACTTTGGAAACCCTTTGTGATATAAATCTTGAATGACTGATTTCCAGCTATACAATATAACTGAATTTAGCAGAGGTTTATTCAATCATATAATATACTCGTTGCTCTCGCAGCGTAATGACTATTCTTGAAATTAATTGAACACTCGTGCAATTCAAAAACTGCCACCGGATTTTCACCTCTCATACACACAAATCCGACAAAAACGAACGTGGAAATCAATTTCTTGAAGTTTTCTTGCCTGTTGGGGACTGGAAAGTAGCTTTTGGCTACCGTGTACAAACTCATTTTTCCCTTACCCTTTTCGGCAGGTTAGCCGTCTTTGTTAAATGTCGGAGACTTTTATTCTCAGCTGGTTAGCTATCTCTGTTAAATGTCGGAGGCTTTTTAAGGGGAAGAAAATTCAAAAAGTATGGCTATATGGTAAATTTGTGGTTACTTTTTAAATTATAGTTGTTTTATCTTTATTTTATTTTAAACTTAAATTATTGTTAAAAATTATATAAAATTATTTATCTTTAACAAATAAATATTAAGTGATTAATATATTGTTAACGATGAAAGATATATTTAAAATAAATATTAAAAATTATGTCAAAACTAAATAAAAATAATTATTAAAGGTAGTTATAAATATAGAAAAAGATAATAAGTTAAGAATTAGTCAACAAAGTCTTATTAGATGATAATTACAAAACAAAATTATTGAACCATCAAAGACAAACAACTACAAAGGTAGCATTACTCTTCAATGATGGATGTAGAATAGTCCATCCTAAGCTTGATGTCATGGAATGTGTTTCAACTAATTCTTCCCTATCATATAACTAGGAGCTAATAGATGGCATAATGTTTGGTGACATTGGTGACATTGGTGTGATTGGTAGGCAACTAAGAAATTTGTTCTTGAATCTTATCGAGTTACTTTGGAAACTTTTGTTTGGATTTCAATGCATCTTGTATGAGGGTGGAGAGAAAGGCTACCCAAAAACTGATGTTAATGTAAAGCACTTAAATGACTATTTTTAGATGATAGCATAAATTTTTAAAGATATAGCATTGTATTTTTGTTTTCAAAGATGGTTGTGAATAAACTATTTAATAGATTCAAATATAAATTTATCAAAAATACAATCTCAATAAGAGACTTTTTAGATAGGTGGGAAATAAAAAAACTAAGGTGTATTTGACAACATCCCTTTTCATGAAGAGAGGCAAGTTAGTAGTGACCAAAAGTATACTTAACGTGTTCAAGATTCTTATAATATTTGTAGGTCAGGGATTTTAGTACCTAAATGGATTTCAAATATTTTCTTGTTGTTGGCCTATAGTGTTCAATAGTTTCCAAGACTTTATTTGAAAATTAATATCCACCTTAAAGTTCTAGATATTGAAACAATGTTTGGCCACGAACATACTTATTGAGCCATAGCATAAAGGAGAAGGAATGAAGCAATTAGAGTCATGAAAAATGAGAGTGCACCCTAATTTTAAGAAAAGTAATTTTTTGGTAAGTGTGTAGAATGAAATATAGAATAGAAAAATATTTTTTTTAAATATAGATGAGAGGGGGGAAAATAGGTGTAAAAAATAAGAAATATATTTTTGGAAAAAAAAGTGATGTTAATAAATGTAATTTTAAATATTAAAACTTTAATATATTTGAAATATATGGTTAGAAAACTAAGATGAAATTTGACATCATAATGGTATTTTTTTCAAAATTATATCTTAAAATATACAAAGCACATTCAATATTTACATATATTTGATATATTTCATAAAATAGGAAATTGGGAAAGCAATAAGAAAATCCAACCCTTAGGATAAGCCTAAGGGTGGGAGATTCCCAAACAAAAGAAAAGAAAGCATATGCATCTTATTACAAAATGATATTATGTTTTATATGAAAAAATCACAATAAAAGATGGAAAAAGATAAATGTTCATGATTTTGGTCCCACAAACTAGCTTCTTCACTAATGTTTGCGTTTCTTATTATAAATGAATGATTAATTATATTGTTTAAAAAAAAAAATTATGATTTTTTGATAATTTATATTTTTTATATATCTCGTATTCCTAGCATATTCAATATTTACTTGTCTTATAATGATATATACAAAATCATTGTTATATTCTTTAGAGAAATTCCTTTTCATTTTTTGACAATTGAATTTTTTATCTTTCTTATAATCTTGACATTCATAGGAAATTATTATTATGCCCACATTTTATCCTAATATAGATATGAGAAATTTTGAGTGAAAACCATTAAATAAAAAAACATTGGAGAAAATCAAAGTTGAGAGGAAAAGATGCAATGAATAAGAAAAAATTGTTATATTAAAAAATAAACTTCAAAGGTGAAGATGTTGAACACATTCATCTATCATCAACCAAATCTAAGAAAGAGAAAGAAATGGAGAAAAATAAAAAAGAATGTAAAAAATCCATACAAGGAGGAAATCAAACTCTCTAGGTGAAGACATGCTATCTTCACCAAATAAATTTGAGATTCAAACAAATCCTCAAACTCTAATTGAATCAATAAATAATACAACAATGAATGATAATGCAATTCTAAATTTAAATTTAAATGTTATGTCATATAATGAACTTAAATTTAAAATACACAAATTTTAATAAATTATGTGATGAACAACATATACAAAATATAATATATCTAATGAATAAAATTTAATTAATAAACCAAATTTATCCTTTAGAACACCATCTAGAATTTTATATTAAAACTTATTTTTAATTAAAATATTTTAAAACTAATGAAGGATAAGATTATTAAATACATTTGCAAGAAAATGTTGATAAAATATGACAATATTTTATAAATTTATTTAATGAAATTAAAGATGTGGATTATTCATTAAAACAATGTAAGACATTAATTTTAGACAACTCTGAAAACCTTTGGATTAAGAATGTAAAATATCAACAATAAAAAATATATTGTAAGAAATTTAATTAGTGGATAGAAATTAATAAATCCAACCTTAATCACTAAAGATAAAAATGTTCCCCAACTTGTTATTACATCAATTATAATTAGTAATCAAATAAATAAATTTAATTTAATTAGCAAAAACATTAGAGAACTAAAATAATTAGTGTCATGTTTTCATTCAATACTTTCCTATCCTCATGTTGACTTAAGCCTACTTAGTCGTGGCATTCATTGTGCAAGTCAAATATATCATGACATTTATTGTGCAAGTTAAATATCTCTGATATTTTTCCCTGCTGATATTTTGGGATATTTTGCTCATGGTTGAATATTTCTCCGGAGACCTTTATCTATCTATCTATATAGGTTGAGTTTATGCATACTATCTCCACTGTGGTTGTTCAGAATCTATGTCTTTCATGATTCTTTCAGGTATTAGAGCCACTCAGGATTTTATCAAGCCGTATAGGTGAAGTAGATAGTTTGTTTTTTGATTGATTCATTTTCCCTATTCGTGATTGATTATTTGCAAGGAGTGATTCTATTTGTCACCCCGGACTCAATCTAGATCCACTCAATCTGTCCCAAATGTGACTTCATCTTGTGGAACAGTGGGTGCACAAACTCCTCTGCAGGTTCCTCTCTGCCAAAGCTTACTTCGCAGGAACATTTCACACAGCGTCTCCACCATCACCAGTAGCACGTTTGCATCATATTTCATAATCTTCTTTCATTTATGTGCATTAATATTTCACAAGAAAAGTTGAAACGACCGAAGGCTATAGTCTGCTCAGTGACGTTGTGGTACTACTATTCAAGGCTGTGTTTTTTACCTGTTTGTGGTGTCTGTGAGTGCAAGTTTGGTGCCTTTGGTGAGAAACGTCATTTTTTTTAACATTGCAAGCCATTTTTTCTTGTTGGGCCCATCGCCTTGACCACATTTAGCCTATATTCTCCACGGTAAGCTTTAATCCTTGGTTGTAGGTCACGATTTGTGAATAAGCAGAGAAGTATGATTTTGTTCTTTCATTGGGATTGGGAGGCCACATATAAGGTGAGAAGGTGTGTTTTAGGCATATTTCATCAGCAAAGACCACTGTTCCTTATTCAAGAACCGACACCCCTATTCCTATCGTGATTTCTTCTGTTCTCACCCCTACTTTTTACCATGTTGGCCTCTGTTCTCACTGTTGCTGCTAAGGTGGAGGGTGCTTGGAGCCATAACCTTGGGGATCCACAGTGTGTTGTCGTTGTTGATTTGAGTCCTCTTCTTTCTTACCTTGAAACATTCCTAGCAGGCCACATTCTATAGCTCTTGAGCATTTGATTCTCACTGTAGTTGATATTTTTTTGTCTCAAAGGCGCGATCTCCTTGGTGTGGTGAGCATGGAAACCTCAAAGGTAGGTGTTTCAAAGCAAGAAGAGGCACGACTATTTGGATTCTTTGTTTCCCTCATTCTAACTTTTTGATGCCCTGCAAAAAAAAATTTAAATCTGAAATTGTATTTTGTTAAGGAGGGTCATTTTTTTGTAAAGGGTGAAAATTTCAAATTGTATTAACTTTTGCATCACACCTCAAAGATTTGAGTTCTTTTTTGCAAAATTTTATCTTTTCTTTCACCACAAATCCATGGAACACAAAATTGCACTCATCTTATAAAGTGCATGTTTGTGTTCTTTTTGGGTCAGTTACAAGCACTCCTATAAAGTGCCAAATTGGGGGGAGGGGGGGAGGGACAAATAATCAAGAGGGGTATTGTGTGGTTCATTTTCACACTTCCTCGAGAAGTGCTTGTGTTTGTTGTGTTTTTTCACTTCTACACACATTTCTAACTTCTTATTTTCCTCATTTCTACAAGCAACTATCTAAGTCAAAGCAGAATGGAATCTAATGTTATTATAGTGCCCTTAACACCTTTCAATTATCATGATTGTAAGGTAAAATCAATTCTTGTGCTTAAGAAAAAAGGTTTATATAGGGTAACTATGGGAACAGAGAAAGAACCTAATGCAGCTAAAGACAAAGAAAAGTTTTTAATAAGTGTGATCAAGCATTTGGCTTTCTATGCTTAAATTTATCTCCTAATTTGGTGTTCCATGTTGAGAACTTTAAAACACCCAACCAAGTTTGGGAAGGTCTTGACAAACTATTTGGGAAAATAGATGAACTTCGAAGCCCTGAGTTGGAAAATCAACTCTTAGGTCTTAGTCCTAGGAATTTTTCAACTTTACAAGACTTTTTTACTAAGTTTAAATCATTGAAATTGCACTTAAAAGATTGTGGAATTGACAAGAAAGAGGATCAATTAATCCTTTCTATACTTTCCAAGCTAGGTCCAGAATTTTTTGTGTTTGTATCAACTTTCTACTCTACTAAAAGGGCTCTTGGAGCCTCATGGTCAATGACCATACTTGATAACTTCATTGCTGACCTCACAAGGGAGCAAGAAAAGTTAATTCAAATGGGTACTTTGAAGTCTACGAAACCTCAAGCCCTCCTTACAGGGAATGAAATGCCACAAACTTCAAAAGGGGAGAAGAAGAACACTAAAAAGGACAAGAAAGTTAAGAAAGAAAACAAATTTGACAACTCCAAAAAGGACCCTCAAGGTAAAAAGAGAGTTGCATGCACCTTTTGTAAAAATCTTGGGCATGATGAAAATCATTGCATGAAGAAAAATATTGAAGTTCTACAACAAATTCTCAAAAAGAATAATATAGGGCTACCTGATTCTATCAAGGCATCTTCATCAAATCAAGATAATACTAAGGACAAAGAGAAATCAAAGGGAAAAGCCTTAGTTGCTAAAGCATCTTTATCTCCATCATGGATTCTAGACTCTGGTGCTTCACACCATATGGGTTCTTCACAAGTTGTCTTTTCATCCTTAGAACCATCAAGTATGTCCACAATCACCTTAGGTGATGATACTCCAGCATTGGTAAAAGGGAGAGGGTCTATTGAAGTTGAAGGAGGAACATTTTCCAATGTTCTAAGTGTACCTTCACTCTCAACTAATCTCCTTTTAGTGTATCAAATAACTCATTTAGGGAAGGGCATGAGAGTACAGTTCTCTCCAGATTCAGTTGAGATAAGAGAATTACAAAGCAACAACTTGGTAGTAATAGGAGAAGCAAATCACCAAACCAAATTATATTCCTTCTCCAATTTTTCCATAGATATTTCTCCAAAATCACTACTAACTCATTCAGATGAAATTAGCAAACTATGGCATGAGTAGTTTGGCCATCTTAACTACCGCTATCTTGAACAACTATGTCAACAGAATATGGTTAAGGGATTACCTAAGGTTAAATTTTCTAAAGGGCTTTGTGAGGGTTGTGCACTTGGCAAGCATCCAGAAATAAAATTTGACAAAGGTAAATCAAGGAGGGCAACACAAGTTTTAGAACTTGTACATAGTAATGTTTCAGGGGCCTTTCCCCATCCATCTTTTACAAAGGCTAGATATGTTCTCACCTTCATTGATGATTTCTCACGTTTTACATGGGTCTACTTTCTTAGACAAAAATCAGAAGTGTTTGAGTCTTTTCAAGATTTCAAAGCTCTTGTCGAAAAACAATCAGGGAAAGTCATCAAGGTACTTCGAACAGATAATGGGAGAGAATATGTCAATAATAGTTTTGAGCATTTTTGTATATCAGAGGGGATAGATCTGCAGCATATAGTTCCTTATACCCCACAACAAAATGGTGTTGCAGAATGTAAAAATAGATCTTTAAAAGAGATGGCTAATTGTATGATTCACTCTAAGGGCCTCACACCATCATATTGGGCAGAAGCAATCAACTGTGCATGTTACATACAAAATAGAGTTCCACATAAAGTCTTAAAGGGTATCACTCCCTTTGAAGCTTGGAAAGGATGGAAACCTACAGTTGATCATTTTAGATTTTTTGGCTCGCATACCATGGCATGCATTCCAAAAGAGAAACGCAAGGCTATGGATCCACAATCCAAACCTTGCATCTTTGTGGGATATCCAGATGGTGTAAAAGGCTATCACCTACTCCACCCTACCACACATGAGTTGTTTATTGAGAGAAGTGTTAAGTTTCAAGAAACATCTCCTGAAACTATACTTGACACTTCTCAACATATTGTGGACTCTTCAGATCCTGATTATAGTACTGATGATTCAGATCATTCTCAGTAGATTCCTAGTGCAGTATCTTCTTCTTCCAGTTCTCAGAGTGATGAAGGTTCATCTTCATCTAGTTCAAGGATTGCATTAGAAGTTGATATATTTGCACCAAACTCACCCACATCTTACACTATACATAGAACAGATACAGGGGTACACGATTCAATAGATGATAGACTGATTCAAGTAGATTTTCAGGGGGGGCCACATGCCTTCTTTGCTTCAATTTTTGATCCATAGACATTCAAAGAGGCATCAAGCATACCAAAATGGGATATTGCTATGGATGCGGAATATGATTCCTTGATTAGAAATCACAATTGGGATTTGACTTCACTTCCTAAGGGAAGGAAGATAGTTCGATGTAGGTGGATATATCAAACTAAATTTGCAACAGATGGGTCAGTTAATAAGTACAAAGCATGATTGGTAGCCAAAGGTTTTTCACAAGTTGCAGGCATTGACTATATAGAAACCTTTTCACCAATTGCTAAAATGACTTATATCTAACTCACACTTGCTATAGCTGCATCACATGGATGGAATGTACATCAGATGGATGTGAAGAGTGCCTTTCTTCACGGAGACCTTAAGGAGAAAATCTACATGGAACAACCACCAGGTTTTGTTCAAGATTCATCCTTAGTTTGTAGACTTAAGAAATCTCTCTATGGCCTTAAACAAGCTCTTAGAGCTTGGTATGCCAAGATGGACTCCTACATCCTATCTTCAGGTTTTACTAGATGTCATTCTAATCCTAATATGTATCAACTGTGGCAGGATGATTCATTTTTTATACTGGTTCTATATGTTGATGATCTTTTGATTACTAGGAGTACTTCATCTACCATTATAGCAGTGAAGACATCACTTCAGGATAGATTTGACATGCAGAATTGGGTTTATTGCACTACTTCCTTGGAATAGAGATTTCACAATCAGCTTCAGGGATTACTCTTGCACAACCCAAGTATACTCTTGATCTACTTGCATGGTTTCACATGACTACTTGCAAACCATCTCAGACTTCCTTTCTTTCTGGAGTCAAGCTAGAGACTTCATGTACTACACCATTTGTTGATGCTACATTGTATCGACAACTTGTTGGTAGTCTTATATACTTAACTCATATCAGGCCAGACATTTCCTATGCAATAGGCATGGTTTCGAGATTCATGCAGAAACCTCATGAGCTGCATTGGAAAGAAGCTAAGAGGATCCTTCACTATCTTCATGGTACTCTTGGCTTTGGGATTCACTACAGAGTTGGTACATCACTTGACTTGGTTGGTTATATAGATTCAGATTGGGCCGGTGATATTGAGCATCGTAAGTCCACTTCAGGTTACATCTTTTCACTTGGTTCAAGCCTTATCAATTGGTCTAGCAAGAAGCAGAATGCTATTGCTATATCATCCACAGAGGTAGATTTCAAGGGGGTTGTTAACTCAGCTACTAAGGCTATATGGATTCAAGGCATTCATTCTAAGTTTGGTACTCCTTTCAAGCAGCCTATTGTCATCTATTGTGACTGTAGACATCTAATTTGATCACTTCCATATGATCAAACACGTCTCCTTATTCATCCAGTTGCTTATCCCAGCTGTTAACATTAATTAAACCATTTGTGTAATTAATACCTTGCATCTTACACAAGGGTCATAAAGTATTTAATTTAATAAATACTTTACCCCTCTTCCTCCTCTAAATTAAATAAATACACCATTTTATTTAATTTAGTCATATTCCCCTTTTGGAATTAAAATTCATTTTTTTTTAATTCCTCTTTTCTCTCTCATGGTCACATCCTCCAACTTTTGCAAGTTGGTCTCTAATCCATCTTGATTCCTTCATCTTCTTCTAATTAACTAGGGTTAGCATGTGCACACCCTTAATCATCATTAGGGTCACATCCTCCATAATCTCCCACTTGCTTCTAATAAGTCATTAGTCCATCTAATTAAGTACTTGCACAACCTTAATCATATGGTTAGTACAACCTAATCCCCTTCCCATTTATGGCATGTGTCCTTAAGTCAACCTTATTAAAGACTTTCTCCTTTTGGGCAAGGCACTCCACTTCCCCATGTGAATTTTTAATTCACCTTTTAATCCCCCAATGCACCCAAAAGGAATTTTTAATTCCTTCACTTCTTCCCACATGTCCTCTACTTATTCTTTATTCTTTCCCATCTCCCCATGAGAATATTTGAGGAATTTTTAATTCCTCACATGTCCTCTCACCCACATGGGGACAAGGACCTCCTTTATGAGGAGATCTTGTCCAATCCCAAGGTACTTTGTACCCCCCTCCATGTCATGTACTATTCTTCCACCTCATGTCCACTTCACCTTTTAGGGCTATATCACATGCCACATGTCAAGATGTGAGGGCTTGTGAGTTCTCAACTCACCTTAGCCCTACATCTTGATCATTTGGCTCAATCTTGGCCATCCATCTCTTCTAGGAATTCTCAAAATTCCTATAAATACCCCCTCTTTTCTCTCATTTAGGAGAGATCATTTTGCTATCCAAACTCTTGCAATTTTATTTCTCAATCTACACTTAGCCATTTTCATGTTTTCATCCACTTGCACTCATCCTCACAACATCATTTAGCTTGCATCTTGTGCCATCCAAGGAGCATACACATCAAAGATCGAAGGGCCAACCAAAGGATCGATTTGAGACAAGGTATAATGTTTCATTTGTTGCTTTTTATCTTGTGTTGATTCCAACTTAGGCTAATCTTGAGGTGTAGGTTGTTTTGGTGTTTATTTACACTCTTTTATTTGCTGCTCGTTTTCTAACGCTTACATTCGACCTATCACATTTTTGGCATGCCCGGTGGGACCCACAAATGGGTCTTTTTCTTTTATGTTTGCTATTTTTTGTATTTTTGCAGGTTCAGGTTACAGAGTGGCGGACCTGACCTTGCAATGGCGGACCTGACCCTGCAGTGGTGGACCTAACCCTCCGGTGGCGGACCTGACCCTGCAGTGGCGGACCTGACCCTCCGGTGGCGGAGCTGACCCTGCAGTGGTGGACCTAACCTGCTGTGGCAGACCTAACCTCCCGAAGGTGAAATTCCAAGTTTTTACCAATTTTCTTTTAGTAAATTAGGCACATAGTTTAATTAAAGGGGTCAACAAACCTTGTTTGGCATGCTTGTGGAAGGCTATTTGACGTATCCAATCCCCTTGCGCCATTTGGCGATCCTGGGTGACGAGAAATCATAGCTTTCCAAGTCCTTTGAGTCACCCTATTTTCATTTTCTTAGTGGGACCTGCTTGGGAATTTCATCACCCCAGGGGACGATTCCAACCACGCGTACCGGCGGGGTATATAAAGGGGGGAGAGCGAAAGTTGTACCTCAATCCAACCACGTTGTAATTGGCGAAGCGTGGGATGACGTGAAGAGTTGGTCTGAGCCTTTAGTATCTCGCTAAGGTTCCCGACTCACGCTTGTAACGGGTTGGTGTTCACGGTTTGGGCCTCACGTACCGGGTGTATATCGAGGACTCCTTAGCAACCATGTGCATCCTAGAGTAGAAGACTTTGTTGGCCATACCCCATTTCTACTAATCATAGGGTTGTGCTGTCTGAATTGTCTTTCTCATGCAAAACCAGTCATTTACAGTTTAGCTAATTCTTTTTATTAGTGTTTGCTATATTTTGGGTCCTTTGCCTTACTCATCCATCAAAAAAATCAAGCTTCAAACTTATCCTTTGGCGGACCTGACCTTATGCTGTGGCGGACCTGACCACATGTTGTGGCAGACCTGACCTTATGCTGTGGCGGACCTGACCACATGTTGTGGCAGACCTGACCTTATGCTGTGGCGGACCTGACCACATGCTGTGGCGGACCTGACCTTATGCTGTGGCGGACCTGACCTTTGGCCAGCCTATATTATCACTTGGCATCCCTTGTCCCTCTGTTTTGAACGTCGATACGACCATTCAGCATCCTACACGAACATCTAAACGTCCGTTCCGGGTCTTCATCCCCTCGTTCTGAGAGTCATTCATTCCGAACACTCTTTTGCTTGTTCTGAGCTCTCGTTCCTCTATTCCGAGAGTCATTTATTTGTCCTGAGACGCTCCCCATCCATCCTAAATCTGCTTTCATCTCCTATCTCCATTATTCCATATAAGCCCCGTTGAAGTTGTCATCCAAGTTGACCTAGGTGTTCATCCCCAATCATAATCATCGTAACTGACTTAGGATTGCTATCTGTCTTAAGTTGGTCATCCTTCTCGACCCAATCAATCCACTTCTATCTCAAGTTGGATTCGGTGTCGTTATCATACATCTACCCGTCAATCAAACACCTAGTGTTACCAAGGATCCTTCTTAAATTTGGTTGTGGATCTCGGTCTTCATCATATTTATCATCAAAATCAATCCTAATCATCAGGTCAATCCAATCCCCACTACATCAAATCAATCCAAAACCTAGACTAATCCAGTGTCTACCAATCAACCCAATCCGAGTCCATCAAAATAATCCATGTCGGTCGATTGTCATCGGCTAATCTCCAATCAAATCGAATCAATATTTCATCATCCAGGTCTTTCTAATATCTTGATCCATCTCATCATCTTGCATGCCCATTCAGACTCGTTCACAGGCAAAGAAAATGGCCGACCAACAAGCCCTGAATGCCCAATCAAACAACCCTCAAGATCCCACCAACATAGCGAACGTCTCGTCAGATCCTAACTATGGTGCTAACATCCCTCACAATCCCCACAATGGAACCTCATCACAATCCAACGTGGATGGTCAAAAAACATCACCACCTGGGGAGGAAAACATGGCTGATCAACCCAAGCTCACATTCGAGGAACACTTCAGTAACCCTGTTAATGCACAAATGATAGAACGCCTTCTTTAAAAACATGGCGAGAAAATCTTGGCTCACTTGATTGACAAAGGTGTCAAGTTGTCGTCAGGCATCGACTCATCCAAGTATGGCACCTCCACATTTAATGTACCCCAAGGTTCACATGATATCCCCGGTAGCTCATATGTCCCCAACGTTCCTTCCGTAGAAGGTTGGCATCAACCAGAATTCGGCAACGCTGTCATGTATCCCGTTGGCAATCCCACACATTCCACCATCTCGATCATAGGGACACCCCAAACCATTGATCCCAATGATCCTTTTGCCTTTGGCATGCCGCAAAACGTCCCACAACTGCAACCACTAATGCTACCAGCACCACTCCCCTCAAACCTGCCTCCTGCCAACACTGGGGGCAGCCCTTTCGCTACCTTGCCCCCACCCCCTAGCGCTACAAATCCTCCACCATCGTCATTCATACCCCAACAACCGCCCCAATCGGACAATCCTCCACCATCATCATTCATACCCCAACAACCGCCCCAATCCAACAATCCTCCACCATCATCGTTCATATCCCAACAACCTCCCCAATCCTATGCTCCCACTAGCGCTCAACAACCTCCCTCACAAAACATCTCAACCGCACCTCAACCTCAACAACAACCATTGGTCAATCCTTTATTTTTAACATAACCACCACCGCATCCATCACAAGGAAATCAACCTCGGCCTCCAGCCCCAACTATATCTCCATTCCTTGCATCCATCTTACACCCGCAGGCGCAACCACCACATAACATCCCATCTCACCCAATACAGCCGCCAACAATGCACCAAAAACCACCCCATCATTACAATTATTATAGCCAACAACAATATCAACAACAACCATCTTATGTGACCTCGCAACAGTCACATCAGCACCCCCAATACCCACAAACCAATCAACAACACCTTCTTCCCAACAATACGCCACCCATAACTACCCAACCAATCCATATCCCACCTCGCAACAGCAACCTCTTCATCAACAAGGTCCCTTGGTGCATCAGCAGGGGATACTACCTCCTCATTATCCATACACCCATCCCCAAACATCATCTCAGAATCCACAATCATCTTACCATCAATATCCGTCCAACACACCAGCCAATGCGGACATACTAGAAATCAAAGCCGCTCCGAAAGATCTCCAGGCAGGGACTGGCAAACAATCGTTCAAGTTTGAAGATATATGCCCATATCCATTTGATCCCTCCATCTCATTGATTCCTTTCCCCAAACATTTTGAGATGCCGAAGTTTGACAAATATAAGGGGAACAAGGATCCTAAGGCCCACTTGCAGGAGTTTTACTCCCAGTGTCAAGAAGTTATCCACAATGACAACTATCTCTTGTGCCTGTTCCCCAAAGTCTGGCAAGCAACGCCCTAGGGTGGTTTATGACCCTCGAAAAGGGATCCATAAAATCTTTTGCAGACCTATCATAAAAGTTTGTCTCCTACTTCTCCTTCAATCTGGAGAAAGACACCGATACCTTGAATCTCCTCAAAGAGAAACAACGTGAAGGGGAAACCTTTACTAACTACCTCCAAAGGTGGCGTGCCCTAGAAAGCCGAATGAAAACCCCTTTGAAAGAAAAGGACATGGTCACCCTCTTCGTGGAGAACTCTCATCCTGACATGGCTCATAACTTTAGATTACATTGTGTCACCACTTTCGCGGAGGTAGTAGAGAAGGGACCCATCCTTGAGCGTGCCCTTGTTGCCAAGGGGCACGTCAAAATCTATAATCAAGAAAAGGAAAGGTCATTCAACGACAAGCCACATTTTTGGAACAAGAACAAAAATGTAGTAAATGATGGCGTTACTGATACTAAACATGTCCACGTGGCCAACACATCCCAGAGACAACAACAATCCATACCTAACGCCATATTTGTACCGCAGGGGACACCCCGTCCCCCTCAACAGTCCAATCAAAATAACCAGGGGAACACCAAACGCCAGTATGCTCAATTAGGAGAACCCTTGGGTGTCGTCTTCAATAAGCTATTATAGATCAACTATCCGATCATGTACCCCGTCACCAAGCCACTCGACGAATCCAAACCTAAGCCCGCATGGTTTAGGGAAAATGAATATTGCGAGTTCCATAAGATCAAAGGACGCTCTTTGAATAAGTGTCAGGGTCTGAAAAACTACGTCCAAGACCTCATAGATCGAGGTGATATCAAGGTGGACCCCAATCAAACTTCGTCGTCCAATGCTCAATTACAGATATATCAAAACGCCTTCCCAAACCATAATAAAGGCCTGAGCACCTCCAACAGTAATCCTCAAAACAACAGTACAAATAATGTGAGTTATAAGAATGTACCCCTCAATTACGAGGGTATTATTCATTACATTGAGCAGGTAGAACCCCATGTATCCATGATACATGTCAAAGCCAAAGATCCTCAGTGTGTTGTTACTACGCGACCGGCCCGCATCACTGTCCCTGCGGCCCCCACACTCACTCAATCAACTCTTGTAAGCTCCCAGTACAACATCCTTGACCACTTAGGAAAGACCCCTGCACATATCTCCATTTTGGATTTACTTAAGTCTTCCCCTGTACATCAAGAAATCCTCAACAGAGCCCTACAAGAAACCCATGTGCCTAATAACATTGATCCTACACAGTTCCAAGCTTTGGTAGGACACCTAGCTTCATCTCACCAACTGCACTTCAGCCAAAACGATATGCCAAACATTGGTGTCAATCATAATCGCCCCTTACATATCGAAGTCATGGTTGCTCGCCATAAAATAAAAAGAGTTTTGGTAGATAATGGATCTGCCCTCAATTTATGTACTTTGAAATTCATAAGACAGGTGGGGTATACTCAAGCGAACTTAAGTAATTAGATCATCACAATCAAGGCTTATGATAATGCAGAAAGGAATTCATAAGGGATCATCAATCTTCCTGTCCAAGTGGGACCTGTGGTTCAGTACATTACCTATCATGTCCTTGATCTGGACTTGCCTTATAATCTCCTCCTCGGTCGTCCATGGCTCCATGCTATGCAAGCCGTTCCCTCCATCTATGCCGACCCCCAACCATTTGAATATTGTTGCGCTTTAGAAGTGTCATTTCCCCATTTACATTATTGTCCTGGGGTTGAAATGGGGGCATCCCAGTCATCATCCACTAATCCACCCTCCACTGCAATAACCACTCCATCCTCCACCACTGATCCTACAGTCACCAAAGTCCAGATCATTGACAAAGGGTGTGGTGAATACGAAATGCATTCTGCTCTCAATATAGCAACCATGCCACCATCACCGCACGAGTATGGTCAACCTTCGCATGCTACCCCAAAGAAAGACAAGACTGTCACCTTCAGTGGTAAAAACATCCCTACCACCACTTTCAGATCTCCAAGTGTCAAGATAGATGCACCAGAAGAGGACATAAGCCAATGGGTCTACCAAGAAGAACCCCAGCCAGAAACTCCTCTAAAGGAATATTTTCAAGAAAAGTACCCCTGGCCAACAAAGTTCGTGGAAAAACATAACTATCAAGGCAAGGGCCTAGGCAAAGAAGAACAGGGCCAGTTGCAACCCATTGATACGTCAAAGCTACCAAAAAAATAGGCATTGGGTATGACAGAAAGCAGAAAGGCCCTGAAACATCGTCTAATACTTCCAATAGTGTCGTTGTAGATAATGGCTCATTGGAAGACATACCCGAGGAGGAATCCATCATACGTGCGTATGATGACGTCGATCACGCCGACCTATCATCCATGTTTGAATGCCTATCCATCTGCACTATTAACCTATCCCTTTGCCACCCCGAGCTTATTGATTGGGACCTACGTAATAGCACACCTGTCAGTATGTCCACGGATACATATGTCAACCTTATGGGATTGGGGGAGGATGAACACTCCAGTCACAAAAATAAGAATAAGAATAAGAAAAGTAAAAAGTGGTCATCTAGTGAAAACCTCCCTGAGGCACTTTCTGACCTTGAAAAAGTAAAAATAAAGGACGCATGATGGCGAAAACCTCAAAGAGGCGCTAGAAGATGGAGATGTCCATCTTCCCCTTATGGGAACTCAGTTGTCTGCCCGATCATCTATTCTAATTGAAGAAACTCAAGAAGTTAATCTGGGAACTGTTGAAAGTCCTAAAATCACCTATGTAGCTAAGTCACTCTCAGAGCAAGAGTATCTGGTCATCGTGCAGCTACTCCAAGAGGGAATCATTAACTTTGCTTGGTCATCCTCAGACATGCTAGGCTTAGACCCCATCTTAGTGGTTCATCACTTAGACATTCGCCCATACGCCAAGCCTGTCAAACAAAAGCTCCACAAGATGCATCCGCAAGTCGCGTTGTTAGTCAAGAAGGAATTGGAGAAGTTACTAGAGGCAGGTTTTATCAGACCAATTGACTACTCTGAGTGGATCTCCAATATAGTACCAGTTTCCAAACCAAATGGAGACATTCGTGTCTGCACAGACTTCAGGGATCTTAACAAAGCCTGCCCAAAAGATGACTTCCCCCTGCCTAACATTGACATGTTGGTCGACCTGACAGTAGGACATGAGATGTTATCCCTTATGGATGGCTTCTTTGGGTATAACCAGATCCAAATCGCACCTGAGGATCAACGTAAGACCGCCTTCACAACACCTTGGGGCACTTTTTGTTACAATGTTATGCCATTTGGTCTCAAAAATGCGGGGGCAACATATCAAAGGGAAATGACGGTCATCTTCCATGACCTCATACATATCATCATGGAGGACTATGTCGACGACCTATTAGGAAAATCCAGAACACGAGCAGAACATCCAGCCATCCTGAAAAAGATATTTGAGCGGTTAGAGCATTACAAGTTGCGGCTAAATCCAAAAAAGTGTCTTTGGGCTCACTTCAAGAAAGTTGTTGGGTTTCATAGTCTCTCGCAGGGGCATTGAGGTTGATCCCGCCAAGGTAAAAGCTATCCTGGACATGCCACCTCCACGCAATCTCAAACAGTTAAGAAGCCTCCAGGGGAAGATGCATTCCATCCGTCGATTCATAGCCCAGCTAGCAGATAAGTGTCAGCCATTCACTCATCTTCTGAAGAAAGATTCCACCTTCCGATGGAACCAGCAGTTTCAGATGGGTTTTGATAAAATTAAGGAATATTTAGCTCATCTGCCGATCTTGATGCCACCTATTCCCAACAAACCCCTCTTGCTTTACATCTTCGCCACTTCAGTCGCGCTGGGGGCATTGTTGGCACAACATGATGAGTCGTCGAAAGAGAGGGAAATCTACTACATCAGTCGGACATTGGTTGGCTACGAGCTAAACTACTCCCCCATGGAAAAAGCCTACCTTGCACTCGTCTTCAGCACACAGAAGCTTCGACATTACATGCTTAGCCATCTAGTTAAATTAATTGCCAAAATCGATCCATTGAAGTATCTATTATCTAGAACCACTCTGACTGGCCGCATGGCTAAGTGGGTCATGCTCCTCAGTGAATTCGACATAGAATATGTGGACCGCAAGGCTATTAAAGGAAAAATAATCACAGATCAGTTAGCAGAAGCTCCTCTAGTTGATACTCATCCATTGATCACAGAATTCCCTGATGAAGAAGTCTTTTTCGTTGATGAGACCCCCACGTGGACACTGTATTTTGATGGATCATATACACACAATGGATCAGGGGCAGGAATTTTATTAGTTACCCCTTAGGGTGACTACATTCCCAAGTCATTCAGGATAGCATTCCCATGTACCAACAATATGGCAGAATACAAAGCTCTCCTCACCGGCCTCAGAATTGAGAAACAGTGGCGCATAACTCATTTGAAAGTCTTTGGTGATTCTTTGCTAGTCATTAGACAAGTTAATGATGAGTTCCTAACCAAGGATAATAAGCTATTACCCTACAAGCGCATGGTGGATGATTTCAAGAAATATTTCACCTCTATACAGTTTGAACAAATTCCTAGGGTACGAAACAAAGCAGCTGATGCAATGGCCACTATTGGTTCCCTGCTTGACATGCCTAAAAACCGCACAGAATGTGAGTTTCTTGTAGAACAACTTTTAATCTCAGCATATGATATCCCTGAGACTGACATGGTGTGCGAAATCGTGGGTCCCACCCCCCATGGTACCAAGACATCTACACCTACCTCCATGATAACATTATACCCCCGGATATTACACGTAATCAACGTAAGTCCTTCGTTCATCGCTCTTCTCGATACGTCATCGTCGGTGATATGCTTTATCGTCGCGGGTATGATGGAATCCTCCTTAGATGTCTGAATGAGACCAAAGCCCATGCCACACTAACGGAAGTACATGGCGGTATTTGTGGAGCTCATTCAAATGGTATGGCTCTGGCCAAAAGGATCCTACGAGCTGGATATTATTGGCCTACCTTGGAACACGATGCTTGTGAGTTTGTAAAGAAGTGTCTTCCATGCCAACAACATGCAGATTTAATTCACGCCTCGGCACAAGATCTTCAGCCCCTTCTGGCACCATGGCCATTTTCTCAATGGGGTTTTGACTTTATTGGCAAGATTTACCCACCATCATCCGATGGCCATACATTCATAATTATCACCACTGAGTACTTCACCAAGTGGGTGGAGGCAATGCCCCTTTCACAAATCACCGGTACTCAGATTTCCAAATTCATCCTTTACCATATTCTCTGCAAATATGGTATCCCATCCACCATCCTCTCCGACAACAGAAAACCCTTCAAAAACCAAGCCATGAAACACCTCTGTGACACCTTCCATATCTCGCACCATTGGTCAACGCCTTATTACCCTCAGGGTAATGGTCAGGCAGAAGCGACCAACAAAACCCTTATCTGTATTCTCAAAAAGGTTGTCAATAATACTGGACGAGATTGGCACCTCCATATTCATCCTACCCTCTAGGCATATCACACATCCATCTACACCCCGACAGGCGCCACCCCCTACTCTTTAGTGTATGGTGCTGAAGCCGTCTTGCCAATCGAAGTTGAACTTCCATCATTGAGAATCTCTCTGAAGAACCTTATCAGTGAAGAGGATGCTCGTGTTCCACGGCTTGCACAGCTGGAATTACTGGATGAACGAAGAATAAAAGCCTATGATCATCTGCAAGCATACCAAAATCGCCTCAAACGTAATTACAACAAGAAGGTTCGTCCTCGACAATTCCAGGTGGGTGAGCTTGTCCTTAAGGAGAACCAATGTACTCAGCAAGACCGAGACAAGAAAGGAAAATTTGAGGCAAATTGGTTGGGACCCTATATCATAGCCGCTAAATATGGATCTGGGGCATACAAGTTGACTACTCTTGAAGGAGAACCCCTCAACGAACCCATCAATATCATGCATCTGAAGAAGTTTTACACCTAAATCCGCTTGGTAACCCCAAAAAATCAAAAAATTAAAAAAGTCAAAAAAAAAAAATCAATCAGAAAATCAATTAAAAATAGTAAAGAAAAATAAGTTTGTCCTATGGTGAAAACCACCTCTTGGTGGCGCCTTGGATAAGTATGGATGGCGAAAACCTGGTAACAGGCATCATCCATAGAGGGCTTAATCATTATTTACCTGACATCCTAGTTATTTTATGCATTCATCCGCACTATTGTCCTCACCCATCTCATCCTAGGCCGCTTGGTAAATATTGATTGAGCATTGGACGACCCATCTAGCCTATCCCCCATTCCTGAGCTTTTCAGTATCCCACTCTGAGCTTACGTCATTGTTCCCTTCGTTGTTATGTTTGTGTCATCAGGTAGGATCATCCATCATGTCGGTCTTCACCTAGGTCCCATCTTGTCGCGTCCGTCAGTCGAACTACGTTGCCCCTGCGCTGTCACGTAGGCAAGGTTGATCATTTGATTCACCCCCGGGGCATTTGTCCATCATCATCGGTTACCATTTGTCTTCTTTTCACTTTATCCATGGTCTTTTTTGGAACTACGAGGGCTCTGCACTTTCACGTAGGCAAGGCTAATCTATAATCGGCCCCCGAGCCCCTAGGTCTATAGGTTATGTCGGTCTTTTGTGCTTCGTCATCAAGTTATGCCCACATCTAACCGGTTCTTAATAAAAAAAATTCCCTCGTGTTACAAGATCTTGTCCCTAGGTAACATCCCGCATCAACTGGGTCATCCTAAGTTAGCATCCATCTTTGGTCTCAACAGGATGAATCCTTCCTAGCAAACCTCATCAATCCCATCAGCCACCTTGATCCTATGGCAAAGGACCTGTTGTCTTGATTACGATCTCTTGATGCTTTTGAATTTTGTTTATCATTTTGGGTTCCTTCCCATCACTTTTCAGGGTCGCCTTGGTCCACCATACCATGGCGTGCCTTGACCTGCTGACATGGGGGCATACCTTGATCATTTGTTTTGACTGTTGTCTTCTCAGTTGTCCCTCGTAAGACCCACCGAGATCTCCAAGGTCTTGTGTTACGCTGGGACAACTTTATGTGTTTGTGGTTATCTCAACACCAGGCCTGACCGAGGTCATCGCGACATCGGGGTGTTGGGATAACCTTCTTGTTTGTTGTGTTTGTTTCATGCATAGAGTACTCGTTCACCTTGATCTTCCATATCAAGGTACTTGGTATCCTACGCTATAGTAAAAATCAATACTCCAAAGATGGCAAAATCTCATTTTCACTACATTTTCACCACTTTGCATGCACCCTTCATTTACATCATGACCATCACTTATGATTTCGGTTGTGCAAGTACTCTCGTTCTTTTTCCTCTTAAGTCCTCTTCCTTTCTAGATATTAATGGTTGTTTTTGGAAAATGCACTCTTCCATACGCCTATCGTCTATCCGCTTTCTCATAACAGTCTTTATTGACACTTAGGTGCATTATAAACATTTACCTTTCGTTCCATACATCATAAATCACAAAAAACATGCATAAATCATCCATCCACATGTGCATCCATCATCATAAATCATAAAAACATACATAAATCATCCATCCACATGTGTATCCATAAATCATAAATCAAATAAACACGCATAAATCGTCCATCCACACGTACATCCATAAACCATAAATCATAGAAACATTTACATAGATCATAAACATGTGTATCCATACATCATAAACCATACCTAATTATCCATTTTCATAAACAACATCCATCATCATAATCATAATAACATACATGTGCATCCATACATCATACATCATAAAAGCATACATAAATCGTCCATCCACATGAACATGTGCATCCATAAAACATAATCATAAAGCATAGATCATCCATCCATATAAACATGTGTATATATATGAAACCACATCATACATCATCCCATATAGCTGCATAAAAGAAATATCATGCCTAGTGTCAATAAAGGCCATCGCATAATCAAAATAGTAAACATCCTATCATAATACAATACATCTCCATCATATATCGCCTAATAAGATACAAAATACAAAGATGTGGATCACCTCTGACCTCTGGCGACATGGACAAACCATCCATCCTATATTTGCCAAAAATAACCAATGTCCTGCATCTACCCGCTCTACTGCGAGCTTCCCACATCTGATCTCTGTAGAGAATTGGGTACTGGCCCTCTGTGCACTGGAGTCCCCTGGTACTCACGGGTGGGGGTCCCTTGGTAACCGCCATATGGAGACGGAGTCTATCGATAGTCACTAAAACCCCTGGTGCGTGTCCCTAATGACTAGGACGGCCCTGGTGGCTGTGGAGCCTGACTGACGTAGCGCACCATGTGCTATGCTGGATCTGGAACAACCTACTCATATACCCCCCTCCAATAGCTCACATACTGCATAAACTCATCCCTCTGCCCAGCTATCAGTCTCGCGGCATTCCGCTCATGCCTATACCGATCTCGATATACACTGATAGCCTGCCGCTCCTATACCCAAGCCTCCTGGGCTAGTATCAACTGTCGTATCTGCTCTGAGCCTCTATCTCTCTTCGCCTACAACGCTTGTAACTGCATGTGCAGCTCCTGAACATTTATCCCTGGCCCTCCCCCCTCACCCGGGCCCCTCTGTAACTGAGTCTGTGCTGCATCCCTCTCGCCCTGTAATATCTGCATCTGTAACTCTACAGCATCCCTCTCCCTCTATGCATCCTGTCCCCGCACCACCGCTACATCTTTATCCCTCTGCAAGGCCTGCAATTTCAGCTCAGCCGAATCTCGCTCTCATCGCAAGCTAGATGCCTACGATGTCGCTGTATCCCTCTCTCTACGAAGAGACTGTACATCTGCCTCAGCCACCTACCTCTCACTCTGTGCGACCTGGACCTACGCCTGTAACACATCCCTCCCTGCCTCCAACACCTCCATCTGTGCCTGTGCCACATCCCTCTCTGCCTCCATTGTGCGCACCCTGTCCCTGAGCACAGCTAACTCCCTCTGCATACTCTCTGCATCCCCTATCCCCCTGCTAGCAACCTGTTGTGTCGCCCCCTCTCCCACCAAACCCAATCCCTCCATCTGCATCATCTGACTCTGCACCTCCGCGCGCAATCTCTCCACCTCAGCCCGCAGGTCTACAATCTCATCGTGGCTCTTATCCCTCTCTCTCACCAATCTCCTCTCCTACTCTGATACTAGCCTGACCAGCTCTGTGTAGTCCCTCTCACCCTAAGCAAATCGAGCCCACCACTCATCCCTCTCTGCCTCCACTCCGATCCGCTCTGCCTCTGCCTCCCGCACTCGCTGCTCGCTTTATCGTAGTCTCTTCATTGTCTCTCTCAGTACCGCCCCCGGATCCTCCCCTATAGGTGGTGTTGCTGCTAGCGGTGTTACATCGTGCACATCTGAATCAACCTCCATCTCCCGCGGATGGTACCCCTCACTCTCAGTTGATAGCTCCATCTCGTCCACATCTATCACCCTAGGAGCTCCCTGTTGCGGCTGCCCTCCAGCTGTCTCCTGTCCCCCTGCCCTCCTAGGTCTCTGTCCATCTCCTCTCTAAATCCGTCTGCCTCCTGTCCTCCGATGGCCCTGAATGTCTCATGTCCCCCCTCCTCCCCTCCGGCTATCTCCTGCCCCCCTACCCTCCTAAGTCTCTATCCATCTCCTCTCTAGCTCCATCTACCTCCTGTCCTCCAATAGTCATGGCTATCTCCTGTCCAACCTCCTCCCCTCCGGCCCTGTTGGCCTCGCCCTGTGTACCCTGTGGCTCTCCTCCTCGGGCTCTCGGCCTCCTCTCCTGTCCACCCCATCCTCAGGCCCTCGGCCTCCTCTCCACCACCTCCTCTGCCTCATCCTCTGCCACCTCCTCCCCTCTGGCCCCGCTGGCCTTGCCCTGTGTACCCTGTGGCCCTCCTCGGGCTCTCGGCCTCCTCCCTACCACGTCCTCCGCCTCAACCCCTCCCCCCTCTGCTATGTCTCCTCCCCGACTCCTCTGCTGTCGTCTCCTCCTCTGACTACCTATCACCTGCCCCTGTGCCCCCCATCCTCCTCTATGTCCTCTTGGCGGTCTGGGTGGACTAAATGCCCACAATCGCCTCTCATCCTCTAACCCAAATCCTCGTGCCTCCTCAATCAGCACCGTTGGTGTAATCCGCTCTGGTGGATGTCGCCTGAACCACTCCTCATATCGCTCTGTCGTCCCTGTGTCTCGCGGACCCTCTCGCCTATCAGGATAGGGCCTGAACACCAGTCTCTCAATATCACTCCATACGTTGTGCAAATTCAACACTGCTCCCCATGGCCGCTCCCGCGTCTATCGTGTAAATGTCACTTGGCCTACCAGAATATCCTGTCTCACTCCGAACTGCCTCATCACCCAATCCGGTCGATGCAACTCCACTACTCGCGGCCTACTCCCAATCATGTAACATCGCATAAAGAAGTAACCACTATGCAACCCCTCCTCCCTTGGCCACCCCCTGAATCGCCGCATCATGTATGGCCTCCACACTATATCCACTGCCCGCACATCATCAAACTGTCTCCTCCACATGTCCACCTCCTACATCTCTCGATACCGTAGTAGTGTCCCTGCCTCTGCTCCCCACCACTACGCTACGGGCTCTGTGTCATCATGCTCGCCCACTCTCACTACAATCGGCCTGATTAAGCGGATATGCTCCTAGGCCCATACCTGTAGTAGTGTGACGTTTGTCACACTCAGCTGTCTCCTATAACAAATCACGTGCATGTCTCGATACAACTGGGCTAACATGCACGTCCCCCACGCAAACTATCCCTCCCGGCCCTCGATGATGTGTCAAATCACCTCGACCATCCTCATGTGAAGAAATTGCCCACTCCGGTTTGGCAACAGTATCCCACTAATCAACCCTGCCAGGTACAGTGATAGTACCGGTACCCTACACGACACCATCCTATCCACATCCAACTGACCCCGCTGCACCGGTAGCTCGTCACTACCAAAAACAATGCACACAGACTCATCTAGCGCCTCGTCCTCTGACCAACACTCGCTAATCGGGAGCCTTGATATAAGGAGCCTCAGAATCTGCCATACATCCTCTAGTGTCACCGTCATCTCCCCTGTCGGTAGGTGAAAGGTTGACGTCGCCGAATCCCACCGCTCTATCAAAACTGTCAGCATGGCCCCATGGGCCTTAATCGTCAGATATGTTAGCATATGCAGTAGTCCTGCCTCTACTAGTCTCTGGTGATCCTCCCCAGTCATCCTCGCTATGCATCTCCTCAACACCTCTGATCATCTCTCTTGCACCCGCAGAATCCCTGTTTTCTGCATACACGCAATAATTTTTTATCATTTTCATTCTTTTTTCCCTCGTCATTCTCGAAATTCCCATCCCTGTCATTATTTCCCCCCTCCGTTGCCCTGTCCCCCCATCCTTCACCTCTACGTCTCTCGCTATCGCCTCGGGCCTCATGGTGGCGGGACTCCGCTTCTCGCTGGTGGCGGACTCCGTCTTCGCTTCATGTTACGGGCCAGAAACCGGCCATTATGGCGGACTCGTTCGCCTCTCGCGGCGGTGGACTCCGTCTACTCGGGTAATAAGGGATTCCGGCAGCTAAAGACGGGTGATCTGCCCGGGCCAGGACGGGGCGTGGACTCCGCCGAGGCGCCGCATGACTCCGCCGAGGCGCCGACGTGACTGCCTGGGCCTCAAGGGCGGCGAACCCGCGGCGGGGCCAACACGGCCACCAATATCCCCCTCCCCGGCGCGAATACCAATAAAATACAAAAAAAAAAATTCCTACCCATTTTTCTTCTCGACCTCCCGGCCAAAACCCATGTTTTCATTTTTCCTAAACATTTGCGTAAATGACTAAAAATTAAAACTTCGGTTTTGGGCTAACCTGACGTGGTACGGCATGGTGGGTGAAGAATATCCGCCTCTCATCTGCCCGGTGAATGATGTCACTGTCGTACTCCGGCATCGTGTCTGCTCTCACTCACCTCCTCTTCTTCCTCTCCTCCTTCTCCACACTTGCCAGCTGTCACAATGAGTAAAAGGTAATTCTACAATTACCTTTTATCCCCTTTTTCCCTCTCTCTTCCCTTTTCAAATAAAAGGTCTTTTTTTCCTTTTATTTACCACAAATTCCTCCAATTAATTCATTCAGCCTCTTTCTTCCCAGGGCTTCCATTCGCACACTATTTACCTGATTGACTATGTTCAAATGCCATTCTTCTTATTTTTCTGCACTCTTTCCAACAACATATACCACTCCCTACTTTCGAGAAGTTGACCGGGGCTCCCTTTTCCTCCCCCATCCCCCTTCTCGAGGGGGCATACCCTACCATTCTCTCCTAACCCGTCGCTCTAAGCCTACCTTCGCTGGACTAGGGCATCCTCTCCACATTCCCTCCATTTGGGGCAGCTCGCACACTTTCCCCCATGCTGGGGCATCTCTTTTCTGATCTCTTCCTCTATAGAGTCATTTGCATTCTGTTTTTCTTTGAAACCCTATTATCCTAATAGTATTTCGAAGAGAGGCAAAATGTAGACATCCAATTTGATCACTTCCATATGTTCAAACACGTCTCCTTATTCATCCAGTTGCTTATCCCAGCTGTTAACATTAATTAAACCATTTGTGTAATTAATACCTTGCATCTTACACAAGGGTCATAAAGTATTTAATTTAATAAATACTTTACCCCTCTTCCTCCTCTAAATTAAATAAATACACCATTTTATTTAATTTAGTCATATTCCCCTTTTGGAATTAAAATTCATTTTTTTTTAATTCCTCTTTTCTCTCTCATGGTCACATCCTCCAACTTTTGCAAGTTGGTCTCTAATCCATCTTGATTCCTTCATCTTCTTCTAATTAACTAGGGTTAGCATGTGCACACCCTTAATCATCATTAGAGTCACATCCTCCATAATCTCCCACTTGCTTCTAATAAGTCATTAGTCCATCTAATTAAGTACTTGCACAACCTTAATCATATGGTTAGTACAACCTAATCCCCTTCCCATTTATGGCATGTGTCCTTAAGTCAACCTTATTAAAGACTTTCTCCTTTTGGGCAAGGCACTCCACTTCCCCATGTGAATTTTTAATTCACCTTTTAATCCCCCAATGCACCCAAAAGGAATTTTTAATTCCTTCACTTCTTCCCACATGTCCTCTACTTATTCTTTATTCTTTCCCATCTCCCCATGAGAATATTTGAGGAATTTTTAATTCCTCACATGTCCTCTCACCCACATGGGGACAAGGACCTCCTTTATGAGGAGATCTTGTCCAATCCCAAGGTACTTTGTACCCCCCTCCATGTCATGTACTATTCTTCCACCTCATGTCCACTTCACCTTTTAGGGCTAAATCACATGCCACATGTCAAGATGTGAGGGCTTGTGAGTTCTCAACTCACCTTAGCCCTACATCTTGATCATTGGTGGCTCAATCTTGGCCATCCATCTCTTCTAGGAATTCTCAAAATTCCTATAAATACCCCCTCTTTTCTCTCATTTTAGGAGAGATCATTTTGCTATCCAAACTCTTGCAATTTTATTTCTTAATCTACACACAGACATTTTCATGTTTTCATCCACTTGCACTCATCCTCACAACATCATTTAGCTTGCATCTTGTGCCATCCAAGGAGCATACACATCAAAGATCGAAGGGCCAACCAAAGGATCGATTCGAGACAAGGTATAATGTTCCATTTGTTGCTTTTTATCTTGTGTTGATTCCAACTTAGGCTAATCTTGAGGTGTAGGTTGTTTTGGTGTTTATTTACACTCTTTTATTTGCTGCTCATTTTCTAACGCTTACATTCAACCTATCACAGTGACAACCAAAGTACTATTCAGATATGTAGTCCTGAATTTGGTTCAACATCAACGAACCAAACACATAGAGATTCATATGCATTACATTTGAGAGTTGATTCATGGTTAGATCATCGACTTAGTCTTTTTCCAGTCTTCAGAGCAGGTTGTTGATATCTTCACCAAACCCTTCACTGAGAGCAAGTTCATTCGTCTACGAGCTCTTCTTAGCATGCAATCTATATCAGTATCATCATCATCCTTGGGGGGGCCTTTTAGTCTTCTCCACATCTCTCTTTTTAGAGGATAGTTTTTTCCCACTGGGTTTTCTATCTTACTCTATTTTTTTAGAGAGATTGCATTTTACATGGGTACCTCACCAGGCTAGTAGCCAGGACCCATTTTATCCATGCCCACCTAAGTTATGCTTAAGGGGGGGTGTCAATGTTTTCATTCAATACTTGCGTATCCTCATGTTGACTTAAGCCTACTTAGTCATGGAATTCATTGTGCAGGTTAAATATCTCATGGCATTTATTGTGTAGGTTAAATATCTCTTATATTTTTCCCTGCTGATATTTTGGGATATTTTTCTCATGGTTGGATATTTCTCCTTTATAAGGAGGCCTTTATCTATCTATGTATATAGGTTGAGTTTACGCATACTATCTCCACAATGCTTGTTCAGAATCTCTGTCTTTCATGATTCTTTCAATTAGAACAAAACTAATGAAAGGGAAAAAGTTCAAAATTGTATCACAATTCAAGCCAGCTTATTAGCACAAATAAATTAAGTATTTTTAACTAAAAATTAATTTTGGTCAAACATCTGGTTTAGTTGGATTCAATGTAGCTAAAATAAAAATGGACTACAACTTTTTTAGTTGAAAATGTGTACTAAATACATATGTTGTATCACTTTGGGACCAATTTATTAAGAAAAAAAAATGAGAAATATAGCATTCTTCTAACTTGTATTCATATAAATAATTTATTTTTCAAACCTTAAAAATACCATTTTGTAGATCTATAAGTGTAGTTTTTATAATTTATTTTTTATATATTATAGTTAATGTTTATATATAATTTTTCATTTTACTATATGTATTCCATTAGCACCGAAATATAAGGTTGATTCTCTTGTTGATAAAAATATTAAAGTTTATTTTCAAAAAATAAAAATAAATATGATGTACAGTAAAGAAGAGAGTCCATGTGGAGAAGATATATGTGTTCTTTTTATTTTGAATAAACATTTAACATAAAAAAATTATCTAGTCAAAATGGTTATGCTTTCATCACGTACAAGTTTAGATTTATTTTTAAAAAGATATTTTTCAAAATGAGAAAAAAGTAATTCATGCACTAAAGTTTCAAGTTATAAAATACAAAACATAAAAAAATAAATAGAAAAAAATTAAATTACTATATAAAGAGAAACATCTTACTTAACCTCATTTTTCAATATTCTATAAGCAACTAAATCATATTTACCAATTTACAATACATTGAAATAATTTCTTAATCTTTCTTAAAAAGTACAAACATAAAATACATTTTAAAAATCTATTCGATTAGCTTATTTTATTTCAAAATTTAAATTATATGTCACTTTGTAGTGATTCAAGTTTCAAATTTAAATTACTATTCACCATATATTTTATAAAAGTGAAACATAGCTTTAAATTTCAAAAAAAAATTGTTAGATGATATGAAAGATGATAATTTTTTTGATAACAGAAGCAGGGGAAAGGGCCCCTAAACCCATCCAAAAAATGAAACTAGGCTTATCAGCCAACAAAACAACCAATGCAAAACAACAGGGGCCAAAAATAGACCAACACCCTAGTGCAATAGAACCACCACCCAACCAATAAGAAACAACAAGGACCAAAGTCAACCATCAGCAAATGATGAAAAAATAGAGCCTAGACCTAAAAAGTTGAGGGGCACATAGGCCCAGAGAGTACTAAAGCCCATAAACCAAAAAAAGACACAAAAGACCCAAATTACTTTATGGGAGTACAGATTAGGTTCCATTCTTCAACCAGCTGCTCCATGTCCTCGCTGCATTGCTCCATCATGCATGTTCTCTTGTCCAATTGCATCTCCTTAGCTTGAGAGGAGATCCTCTTTCTACGAACTTTCTTTACCTTGGTCACACCATACACAATGCGAAAAATAGCCCTCTACATGATTCCCAACGTAATAGATGTAAGCTTATTGAAAGCCTTGTCCATTTTTTCCACTTTATCCTGCAACTCCTGGAATTGAGTGAGATAGAAATCAAAGGGCCTATCTTTATCCTACACATCCTTTTCCAAGTCCACCATAGCCTACTTTTCCACATCTTTCATAACCACATCCTCAATTTCTTTTTCAAATTTTTTCAACCTTTCATCTTCATCTTCCTCTGAGTCCTCAACCACCTTTTGGTCATTACCCTCCACCTCTTTGTCCTCCTCGCTACTAGCAGAATCCTATGAAAGTTCAACCCCTAAAACCATAGACTGTTCCTTTTTTCTCACATTAACAGTGCTCGAAGCCTCATCTTTTGGGTTATTACCAAGTTTTTTGAAGCTAAGTTTTTTACCGTTAGTCAATTGGCATGCAAGCCTTGTCAACCTTCTTTGCCCCTTTCCACTACTAGAGTCATCTATTTTACCTTGTTCTTCTTCATCTCTAATCTTAGTTGTTAATTTTTTAGCAGTTTTGGGCTCAACACTATCAAGACCCTTTCTCTTAGCTCTTAATGGGTTCCCCCAAGGGTTAGGGAAACTCTCCTTCTCTTTCACATTTTGAACGGCAAGGTCCCCTTTGGTAAAGAGGCCTTTAATGAAGGATTGTTTCATAATAGAGGGAATAGCGGGGGGTTTTTTGGAGGGAGGTTGAACCAAGGAAGTTCCCTCATCAAGAGTATTGACCTGAGGAGGACAAGGCAGGGGATTTGGTTGATTTGCATTGGCAACATTAACATTGGAATTATTACCAGGGCTCGGCAGGGGAGTGATGGTCAAGGCATAATTATAAAGGCGTTGAATCAAACCCTGGTGAAGGGGAGGTGAAGCTCCCTTCACCTTGCATTTTTTCCTTGTTGTTGGCCTATAGTGTTCAATAGTTTCCAAGATAATATTTGAAAATTAGCATCCACCTTAAAGTTCTAGATATTGAAACAATGTTTGGCCACGAACATACTTATTAATCCATAGCATAAGGGAGAAGGAATGAAGCGATTAGAGTCATGAAAAATGAGAGTTCTCCCTAATTTTAAGAAAAGTAATTTTTTGGCAAGTGTGTAGAATGAAACATAGAATAGAAAAATGTTCTTAAAAAATATAGATGAGAGGGGGAAAAAAATAGGTGTAAAAAATAATAAATGTATTTTTGAGAAAAAAGTGAAGATTCTAATAAATATAATTAAATACTAAAACTTTAATATATTTGAAATAGATGGTTAGAAAACTACGATGAACTTTCACATCATAATAGTATTTTTTTCACAATTATATCTTAAAATATACAACCTAATGGAAAGCACACTCAATATTTACATATATTTGATATATTTTATAAAATGAGAAATTGGAAAGGCAATAAGAAAATCCAACCCTAGGATAAAGCTTAGGGGTGGGAGATTCTCAAACAAAAGAAAAGAAAGCATATGCATCCTTTTATAAAATGGCATTATGTTTTATATAAAAAAAATCCCAATAAAAGATGGAAAAAGATAAATGTTCATGGTTTTGGTCCCACAAACTAGCTTATGGTTTTATTCCTAGCATAGTCATTATTTAATGATATACAAAATCATTGTTTTATTCTTTTGAGAAATTCCTTTTCATTTTTTGACAATTGATTTTTTATTATTATGCCCACATTTTATACTAATATAGATATGAGAATTTTTGGGTGAAAACCATTAAATAAGAAAACATTGGAGAAGCTCAAAGTTGAGAGGAAAAGATGGAATGAATAAGAAAAATTTGTTATATAAAAAAATAAACTTCAAAGGTGAAGATGTTGAACACATTCATCTATCATCAACCAAATCTAAGAAAGAGAAAGAAATGGAGAAAATAAAAGGAATGTAAAAAATCCATACAAGGAGGAAATCAAACTCTAGAGGTGAAGACATGTTACCTTCACCAAATAAATTTGAGATTCAAACAAACCCTCAAACTCTAATCAAATCAATAAATAATACAACAATGAATGATAATGCAATTCTAAATTTAAACTTAGATGTTGTGTCATATAATGAACTTATTTAAAATACACAAATTTTAGTAAATTATGTGATGAACAACATATACAAAATATAGTATATCCAATGAATAAAATTTAGCTAATAAACCAAATTTATCCTTTAGAACACCATCTAGAATTTTATATTAAAACTTATTTGTAAATAAAATATTTTGAAACTAATGAATGATAAGATTATTAAATACATTTTTAAGAAAATTTTGATAAAATATGACAATATTTTATAAATTTATTTAATGGAATTAAAGATGTGGATTATTCATTAAAATAATATAAGACATTAATTTCAGACAACTATGAAAACCGTTGGATCAATAATGTATAATATCAACAATAAAAAATATATTGTAAGAAATTTAATTAGTGGATAGAAAATAATAAGTTCAACCTTAATCACTAAAGATAAAAATGTTCACTAACTTGTTATTACATCAATTATAATTAGTAATCAAATAAATAAATAAAAATTAATTAGGAAAAACATTAGAGCACTAAAATAATTAGAACAAAATTAATGAAAGGGTGAAAGTTCAAAATTGTATCACAATTCAAACCAACTTATTAGCACAAATAAATTAAGTATTTTTAATTAAAAATTATTTTTGGTCAAACATATGGTTTAGTTGGATTCAATGTAGCTAAAATAAGAATGGACTACAACTTTTTTAGTTGAAAATGTGTACTAAATACATATGTTGCATCACTTAGGGACCAATTTATTAAGAAAAATAGAAATAAAAAAAAATATGGCATTCTTATAACTTGTATTCATATAAATAATTTATTTTTTAAATCTAAAAAATACCATTTTGTAATAAGTGTAGTTTTCACAATTTATTTTTTATATACTATAGTTATTGTTTATATATAATTTTTTATTTTACTACATGTATTCCATTAGTACCGAAATATAAGGTTGATTCTCTTGTTGATAAAAATATTAAAGTTTATTTTCAAAAAATAAAAAATAAATATGATGTAGTAAAGAAGAGAGTCCATGTCGAGAAGATATGTGTTCTTTTTATTTTCAATAAACATTTAACATAAAAAAAATTATCTAGTCAAAATGGTTATGCTTTCATCACACACAAGTTTAGATTTATTTAAAAAGTATATTTTTCAAAATGAGAAAAGAGTAATACATGCACTAAAGTTTCAAGTTATAAAATACAAAAAAAAAATTACTATATAAAGAGAAACATCTTACTTAAACTCATTTTTCAATATTCTATAAGAAACTAAATTATATTACCAATTTACAATACATTGAAATAATTTCTTAAACTTTCTTAAAAAGTACAAACATAAAATACATTTTAAAAAATCTATTTGATTAGCTTATTTTATTTCAAAATTTAAATTATATGTCACTTTGCAATGATTCAAGTTTAAAATTTAAATTTACTATTCACCATATATTTTATAAAAGTGAAACATAGATTTAAATTTCAAACAAATTTTGTTAGAAGATATGAAAGATGAGAATGTTTTTTATAATAGAAGCAGGGGAAAGGGCCCCTGAACCCAACCAAAAAATGAAACTAGGCCTATCAGCCAGCAAAACAATAGGGGCCAAAAATATCTACTAACACCCTGCAATAGAACCACCACCCAACCATCAAAAAATGACCAAAAAATAGAGCCTAGACCTAAAAGTCGAAGGGCAGGCAAGTGGAGAGAGTACTAAAGACCAGAAACCAAAAAAAGAAACACAAAAGACCCAACTTAATTTCTGGTATTATAGATTAGGTTCCATTATTCAACCAGCTGCTCCATGTCCTCACTACATTGCTCCATCATGCCAATTCTCTCGTCCAGTTGCATCTCCTCAGCGTAAGAGGGGATCATCTTTCTACGACCTTTCCTTACCTTGGTCGCACCATACACAATTCCAAAAATAGCCCTTTGCATGATTCCCAATGTAATAGATGTAAGCTTATTGAAAGCCTTGTCCATTTTTTCCACTTTATCCTACAGCTCCCGGAATTGAGTGAGATAGAAATGAAAGGGCCTATCGTTATCCTAGACATCCTTTTCCAAGTCCACCATGGCCTGCTTTTCCACATCTTTTGTAACTTTCAGAACCACATCCTCATTTTCTTTTTTATATTTCTTCAACCCTTCATCTTCATCTTCCTTCAAGTCCTCAACCACCTTTTGGTCACTACCCTCCATCTCTTCATCCTCCTCTCTACTAGCAAAGTCCTTTGAAAGGTCAACCCCTAAAACCAAAAACAGTTCCTTTTTACTCACATTAACAGTGGTCGAAGCCTCATCTTCTGGGTCATCACTAGGTTCTTCAAAGCTAAGTTTTTTTCCCTTTTTCGATTGGCCTGCAAGCCTTGTCTACCTTCTTTCCCCCTTCCCACTACTAGATTCATCTGTTTTTCCTTGTTCTTCTTCATCTCTAATCTCAATTGTCAATTTTTTAGTAGTTTTGGGTTCAACATTGTCAAGACCCTTTCTCTTAGCTCCTAAGGGGTTCCCCCGAGGGTTAGGGAAACTCCCCTTCCCTTTCGCATTCTGAACAATAGGGTCCCCTTTGGTAAGGATGCCTTTAACAAAGGATTGTTTCATAACAAAGGGAACAATAGGGGTTTTTTTTAGGGAGGTTGAACCAAGGAAATGCCCTCATCAAGAGTATTGACCTAAGGAGGACATGGGAGGGGATTCGGTTGATTCACATTGGCAACATTACCATTGGGATTATTACCAGGGTTCAGTAG
Source organism: Sequoia sempervirens (assembly GCA_007258455.2). Taxonomy (NCBI): domain Eukaryota; kingdom Viridiplantae; phylum Streptophyta; class Pinopsida; order Cupressales; family Cupressaceae; genus Sequoia; species Sequoia sempervirens. Next base: position 11,130,848 of record VDFB02047397.1, on the reverse strand, counting down.
GGGAGTGATGGCCGAGGCATAATTATAGAGCATTGAATCAAACCTTGGTGAAGGGGAGGCAAAGCTCCCTCTGCCTTGCATTTTTTTAGGGAAGATAAAAAAAAAAAGGAATATTAATTTTTTTATTTCTATGTATATGGCAAAGAAAGGTAAAATGGTACCCATGAATATTTTTGTACTTTCCCTCCAGAGTAAAATATTTCATGATGTGCACACAGGCCACCCCATAAGGGGTCAGGAGTCATTCCTTGTTGTAACCATTCTGGCACCTCTCGAGCTTCTTGTCCCCTTCAAGAAAATTGTAAATAAACCTCTGCTAATTTTCATTACTAATTTTAGACACCCTTGTCCTACTATACTCTAAACCAAGCGCAGTAGCAATTAGCCGAGGGGACACCTCAAACCCAATACTACTAGTTTGTACTCTATCACCTCTCCACAAGTTGTAGAATTTGGTAGTAATGCCATCCTTATATCCTCTCATAGCCATGATGAAATGTGTCATGCCATCTTCTTCGAAGAGCCTCAATAGCTCCACATTTTATCTCAATGGAACACAAGAAAGCAACTCAGATCACTTCCTGGGGGCCCCCATGGTGATATAATAATAGAGGCAAATGAAAAAAAATTACCCACCAGCACAATAGTAACAATGTGAAAAAAGAGGATGGTAATCACAATAATATAGACATGGCCAGAGTTTAGCAAAAAAATAGAGAAAGATTAGAATGTTAATAATAATGAACTATAGGAATTATTTTATAAATTCCAATAAAAATGCAAAGTAATAGTTGAATTTTTAAAACTAGTCATTGAAGAATTTTAGAAAAATAGAACATAAATTTCACCTAAAAATCAAACTAGTTATCAAAATCATGAACACACTATAAATAATTTTTGATATGACCCAACATAATTTAATATTAATTTTCTAGAGATTTATCCTCAAATATCAATTAGTAGAGTTTTTTAAATGAATATTTCCTATTTAATTTTATTTAAAAAAGGATAATGGGATGTATTCACAAAAAATAGGGTGGTAAAGAAGTACACCCATAAATTCTAGTGAGACAAAGTACATATAAAAAAGATAAAATTAAATAAATAGGTCCAAGCCCAACAAATTTTAAATAGAAAAATAAAATCTAAAATGATAAAAATATTTATCACTAGGATTGCCCCAAAAATCTATAGGGATAGAATAATCAATCAACTCAAACTATTGAGAAAACCTTATTTTTTAAGAGGGTTATTCAAGGGCTACTATGCACCAACTATCTAGAAATGGCCAACTCCAAATAGATAAACTTTTTTGAGTTAGGTCAACCAAGAGCACTCTATTACCCAAGAGAAGATGTGCAAGATAGTTTTAAAATATAGGACCATCCACCATAGGTTGCATTATCTCTAGAAATGGAGGTAAAGAGCCACAATGACCATGAGAGTAGGATCTACTATCATTTCTAGTAGGATAGTTTCACCTATACCAACACCCTCAAGGAGGAGAGGAAGGATATAATGAGACTCTAGAAATAGTGCAAGGGGTGTTCTTCCAGTGGTCTAGCAACTCTTGAAGATGAGAAAATTAAAGTGAAACTTTACTAGATTACACCTAAATCTATATAAGAACAATATTTCAAGTCATGGCCTTAGTATACAAATTAAATTAAGCATCAAAAAAATAATTAGAAAAAGAGTTGTGTTTCTATCATTCCAAATATTGAGAGAATTTATATCATGAAAGAATTGTTAGATGCATAGGACAACTAAGAGGGGGGTGAATCAATTGCTCATTAAAACATCAAAACCCTCATTAACATTCAGATATTTATTAGCCCTTAAAACCTTAATCATATTTAGCATGAAAGTAAACAAGTGAAATAGCAACACATCAAAATACCATGCACAATAGAACACCATATTTACGTGGAAAATCCAAAAGAAAGAAGGGCTCACTTCCAATGGCTCACCAGGTCGAATTAGAAAGAAGAAAGAAAGGATGAAGGTATTCTTTTTTCTGGATTAAACTATGTATTTTTTTTTGCACCAATGTTTCATATCACACTATGTGATCCATCATCAGGATGCACAAGAGAGTTGTAGGATTTCTCCTGCAGCTCTCTTCTTCATCATGATGATGTATCACAAAGTGTGATCTAAAACGTAATCCTACAACTTTCTTCATCCTGATGATAGATCACGGAGTGTGATCTGAAACATTGATGCGAACAAAAATTGTGCAGTTTAATCCAAAAAAAGAATACTTTCATCGATATGGAATGTGGAAATCTAATGTCTTTGAGAGAAAGAAAGGAACTTTTACAAAAAGAAATCCATCTCAAAGAAAAAAGAAGATCCACCACAAAAACTCCAAACCATCTGCAACCTTCAACTCACTGCCTTCAATAACTTTAGGTACATTGAAAATGTAGACACCTTTTGCTTACTACTTTTGGTAGCCTTAATATTCAAATATTACACTCGCATACCAACACTTGATCAAATTTTGCACCATGACACACCACACATACACCATTCTCCAACACTCTACCTTGCATTTATACCATCCACAACCTTGAAAACATTCTCTGAGGTCGGCTATGCACCTCAAACATTCAATTACAAAATAATTCGGTATCAAATACTTCCATGTTGCAAATATGTGAAGGATGACCATGTGAAGGGTTAACTAGGACCTAAATATACATCACCATGCTACTCAACATATTCACAATCCATGAGGTACCTTTGCAAATAGCGTTGGCATGCCAGGTCGGCCAAACTTGAACTAACACTACAAAGCGACCATGTACACACTTCTTCAAGTCATGTGGACCACATAGAAACAATCCACGCAATATCTATACAACGTCTCATAATATTCTATCATCAGAATATTTTGAAACTCTATCACAACCACCTGAAACTGAGATCATCATCATTTTGTGCAACCAAACACACTGTCATAGACATCCAACTCACTAACCAACTTCGTAGAACACCGGGTGATCCCACAATAGTGGTTTACACTTTTTGGCCTAACTCGACACTGATATTTTTTTTTTTAACACAATATCCACATTCGGGCACCTATAGCGATTGAACCATAAGGAATTTGAAGATGATGTAAACTAGAGTCTTGTCATATTTTGTCTGTATATTCTAAAAATATTTTTTTCAATTTTTTTGGAATCAGATTGCACTTCTTTTCCATCTCCCACAA